>OX638140.1:0-528027 GCA_951805005.1 Othius punctulatus | reverse complement strand
GTACCGTATCCGTACCGTATCCGTACCGTATCCGTACCGTATCCGTACCGTATCCGTATTCGTACCGTACCGTACCGTATCCGTTCCGTATCGGGAACGGGAACGGGTACTTTGTTTTTTGCCGTTTTCTCGCTTATTTGATAACTTACGTGAAAAATATTTACAGATTCGGTTTCCTAGGAAAATAATGTATAGATTCCATTACGCATTTTTTTTTTTTTTTTTTGAATAATTTTCCAAAAAGTTTAATTTTTTTCTGGAAAAACCAGCCACTTTGGTACCTACACATGTTGCGAATTCGGATCCGGGAGAGAAAACTTTAACGAACTGTGGTCTCAGCTCGAAAAAAAAATCATCTCGAAAATCGACAAAAAATCAAAGTTAACCCCTAAAACTTTTTGGACATTTAATGCGACCTTCGAATTTTGAATTTTTTACTGCGGCGATAGGTTCGTGACCGTAAGAGAAATTGCGGAACCCAAAAGGTTCCTCTGAAAAAAAATTAGTTTTCGAGATATAACGAAAAGAAGGTGAAAAGTGGTACTTCGTTTTTCACCTTTTTCTCGCTTATTTGACAACTCACCTAAAAAATAATTACAGATTCGGATTCCCTGGAAAAAACTGTATTGATTTCATATGGAAAATAATTTTTAGGATGCTCAATTAAAAAGTTAAAAAATTTACCAACTTTTTTTATTAAGCATGTTAAAAATTATTAGCCACATGCAATCGATAGATTTTCTTCCTAGGAATCCGAATCTGAGATAATTTTTCATATAAGTTATCAAATAAGCGAGAAAACGGCGAAAGACGAAGTACCCGTTCCCGTTCCCGTTCCCGTTCCCGTTCCCGTTCCAGTTCCCGTTCCCGTTCCCGTTCCTTGGGGGCGTTTGGACACGCCCCCAAGAGTCCAGACCACGCCCAAACGTCTTGGCCACGCCCAAATGCTTTGGCCACGCCCCCAAAAGTCTTATCCACGCCCAACCGTCTTGGCCACGCCTTCACAAGTCTTGGCCACGCCCAAATGTTTTAGCCACGCCCCTAAATGTGCAGACCACGCCTCCAAATGTCTAGACCACGCCCAAATGCTTTGGACACGCCCCCAAAATTCTTAACCACGCCTAACCGTATTAACCACGCCTCTACAAGTCTTAGCCACGCCCCTAGAGGTCCTGGCCACGCCTCCACGTGTCTAGACCACGCCCATACGTCGTGGCCACGCCCAAATGCTTTGGACACGCCCCCAAGAGTCCAGACCACGCCAAAACGTCTTGGCCACGCCCAAATGCTTTGGCCACGCCCCCAAAAGTCTTAACCACGCCCAACCGTATTAACCACGCCTCTACAAGTCTTAGCCACGCCCCTAGAGGTCCTGGCCACGATTCCACGTGTCTCGACCACGCCCATACGTCTTGGCCACGCCCAAATGTTTTGGACACGCCCCCAAGAGTCCAGACCACCCCCAAACGACTTGGCCACGCCCAAATGCTTTGGCCACGCCCCCAAAAGTCTCAACCACGCCCAACCGTATTAACCACGCCTCTACAAGTCTTAGCCACGCCCCTAAAAGTCCTGGCCACGCCTCCACGTGTCTAGACCACGCCCATACGTCTTGGCCACGCCCAAATGCTTTGGACACGCCCCCAAGAGTCCAGACCACGCCCAAACGTCTTGGCCACGCCAAAATGCTTTGGACACGCCCCCAAGAGTCCAGACCACGCCCAAACGTCTTGGCCACGCCCAAATGCTTTGGCCACGCCCCCTAAACTCTTAACCACGCCCTACCGTATTAACCACGCCTCTACAAGTGTTAGCCACGCCCCTAGAAGTCCTGGCCACGCCTCCACGTGTCTAGACCACGCCCATACGTCTTGGCCACGCCCAAATGCTTTGGACACGCCCCCAAGAGTCCAGACCACGCCCAAACGTCTTTGCCACGCCCAAATGCTTTGGCCACGCCCCCAAAAGTCTTAACCACGCCCAACCGTATTAACCACGCCTCTACAAGTCTTAGCCACGCCCCTAAAAGTCCTGGCCACGCCTCCACGTGTCTAGACCACGCCCATACGTCTTGGCCACGCCCAAATGCTTTGGACACGCCCCCAAGAGTCCAGACCACGCCCAAACGTCTTGGCCACGCCCAAATGCTTTGGCCACGCCCCCAAAAGTCTTATCCACGCCCAACCGTCTTGGCCACGCCTTCACAAGTCTTGGCCACGCTCAAATGTTTTAGCCACGCCCCTAAATGTGCAGACCACGCCTCCAAATGTCTAGACCACGCCCAAATGCTTTGGACACGCCCCCAAAAGTCCAGACCACGCCCAAATGCTTTGGCCACACCCATATGTTTAGGCCACGCCCCTAAACGTCCTGGCCTTGCCTCCACGTGTCTAGAACACGTCCAGACCACGCCCAAACGTCTTGGCCACGCCCAAATGCTTTAGCCACGCCCCCAAAAGTCTTAACCACGCCCAACCGTATTAACCACGCCTCTACAAGTCTTAGCCACGCCCCTAGAAGTACTGGCCACGCCTCCACGTGTCTAGACCACGCCCATACGTCTTGGCCACGCCCAAATGCTTTGGACACGCCCCCAAAAGTCCAGATTACGCCCAAACGACTTGGCCACGCCCTAATGCTTTGGCCACGCCCCCAAAACTCTTAACCACGCCGAACCGTATTAACCACGCCTCTACAAGTCTTAGCCACGCCCCTAGAAGTCCTGGCCACGCCTCCACGTGTCTAGACCACGCCCATACGTCTTGGCCACGCCTCCACGTGTCTAGACCACGCCCATACGTCTTGGCCACGCCCAAATGCTTTGGACACGCCTCCATGAGTAGTTTTAGCCACGCCCCTAAATGTGCAGACGACGCCCAAACGTCTTTGCTACGCCCCCAAGAGCCTAGGCCACGTCCAAATGTTTTGTGATGCCCCGTGACGCCCCGTGACGCCGCGTGACGCCCCGTAACGCCCCGTGACGCCTTGGGACGCCTCGTGACGCCTCGTGACGCCCTGTGACGCCCCGTGACGCCCCGTGACGCCCCGTGACGCCCCGTGACGCCCCGTGACGCCCCGTGACGCCCCGTGACGCCCCGTGACGCCCCGTGACGCCCCGTGACGCCCCGTGACGCCTCGTGACGCCCCGTGACGCCCCGTGACGCCCCGTGACGCCCCTTGACGCCCCGTGACGCCTCGTGACGCCTCGCGACACCCCGCGACGCCTTGGGACCCCTCGTGACACCTCGCGACGCCCCGCGACGCCTTGCAACGCCCCGTGACGCCTCGTGACGCCCTGTGACGCCGCTTGACGCCCCGTGATGCCCCGTGACGCCCCGTGACCGTATTCGTACCGTATCCATACCGTATCCGTAACGTATCCGTACCGTATCCGTACCGTATCCGTACCGTATCCGTACCGTATCCGTACCGTATCCGTACCGTATCCGTACCGTATCCGTACCGTATCCGTACCGTATCCGTACCGTATCCGTATTCGTACCGTACCGTACCGTATCCGTTCCGTATCGGGAACGGGAACGGGTACTTTGTTTTTTGCCGTTTTCTCGCTTATTTGATAACTTACGTGAAAAATATTTACAGATTCGGTTTCCTAGGAAAATAATGTATAGATTCCATTACGCATTTTTTTTTTTTTTTTTTGAATAATTTTCCAAAAAGTTTAATTTTTTTCTGGAAAAACCAGCCACTTTGGTACCTACACATGTTGCGAATTCGGATCCGGGAGAGAAAACTTTAACGAACTGTGGTCTCAGCTCGAAAAAAAAATCATCTCGAAAATCGACAAAAAATCAAAGTTAACCCCTAAAACTTTTTGGACATTTAATGCGACCTTCGAATTTTGAATTTTTTACTGCGGCGATAGGTTCGTGACCGTAAGAGAAATTGCGGAACCCAAAAGGTTCCTCTGAAAAAAAATTAGTTTTCGAGATATAACGAAAAGAAGGTGAAAAGTGGTACTTCGTTTTTCACCTTTTTCTCGCTTATTTGACAACTCACCTAAAAAATAATTACAGATTCGGATTCCCTGGAAAAAACTGTATTGATTTCATATGGAAAATAATTTTTAGGATGCTCAATTAAAAAGTTAAAAAATTTACCAACTTTTTTTATTAAGCATGTTAAAAATTATTAGCCACATGCAATCGATAGATTTTCTTCCTAGGAATCCGAATCTGAGATAATTTTTCATATAAGTTATCAAATAAGCGAGAAAACGGCGAAAGACGAAGTACCCGTTCCCGTTCCCGTTCCCGTTCCCGTTCCCGTTCCAGTTCCCGTTCCCGTTCCCGTTCCTTGGGGGCGTTTGGACACGCCCCCAAGAGTCCAGACCACGCCCAAACGTCTTGGCCACGCCCAAATGCTTTGGCCACGCCCCCAAAAGTCTTATCCACGCCCAACCGTCTTGGCCACGCCTTCACAAGTCTTGGCCACGCCCAAATGTTTTAGCCACGCCCCTAAATGTGCAGACCACGCCTCCAAATGTCTAGACCACGCCCAAATGCTTTGGACACGCCCCCAAAATTCTTAACCACGCCTAACCGTATTAACCACGCCTCTACAAGTCTTAGCCACGCCCCTAGAGGTCCTGGCCACGCCTCCACGTGTCTAGACCACGCCCATACGTCGTGGCCACGCCCAAATGCTTTGGACACGCCCCCAAGAGTCCAGACCACGCCAAAACGTCTTGGCCACGCCCAAATGCTTTGGCCACGCCCCCAAAAGTCTTAACCACGCCCAACCGTATTAACCACGCCTCTACAAGTCTTAGCCACGCCCCTAGAGGTCCTGGCCACGATTCCACGTGTCTCGACCACGCCCATACGTCTTGGCCACGCCCAAATGTTTTGGACACGCCCCCAAGAGTCCAGACCACCCCCAAACGACTTGGCCACGCCCAAATGCTTTGGCCACGCCCCCAAAAGTCTCAACCACGCCCAACCGTATTAACCACGCCTCTACAAGTCTTAGCCACGCCCCTAAAAGTCCTGGCCACGCCTCCACGTGTCTAGACCACGCCCATACGTCTTGGCCACGCCCAAATGCTTTGGACACGCCCCCAAGAGTCCAGACCACGCCCAAACGTCTTGGCCACGCCAAAATGCTTTGGACACGCCCCCAAGAGTCCAGACCACGCCCAAACGTCTTGGCCACGCCCAAATGCTTTGGCCACGCCCCCTAAACTCTTAACCACGCCCTACCGTATTAACCACGCCTCTACAAGTGTTAGCCACGCCCCTAGAAGTCCTGGCCACGCCTCCACGTGTCTAGACCACGCCCATACGTCTTGGCCACGCCCAAATGCTTTGGACACGCCCCCAAGAGTCCAGACCACGCCCAAACGTCTTTGCCACGCCCAAATGCTTTGGCCACGCCCCCAAAAGTCTTAACCACGCCCAACCGTATTAACCACGCCTCTACAAGTCTTAGCAACGCCCCTAAAAGTCCTGGCCACGCCTCCACGTGTCTAGACCACGCCCATACGTCTTGGCCACGCCCAAATGCTTTGGACACGCCCCCAAGAGTCCAGGCCACGCCCAAACGTCTTGGCCACGCCCAAATGCTTTGGCCACGCCCAAATGCTTTGGCCACGCCCCCAAAAGTCTTATCCACGCCCAACCGTCTTGGCCACGCCTTCACAAGTCTTGGCCACGCTCAAATGTTTTAGCCACGCCCCTAAATGTGCAGACCACGCCTCCAAATGTCTAGACCACGCCCAAATGCTTTGGACACGCCCTCAAAAGTCCAGACCACGCCCAAATGCTTTGGCCACGCCCATATGTTTAGGCCACGCCCCTAAAAGTCCTTGGGGGCGTTTGGACACGCCCCCAAGAGTCCAGACCACGCCCAAACGTCTTGGCCACGCCCAAATGCTTTGGCCACGCCCCCAAAAGTCTTATCCACGCCCAACCGTCTTGGCCACGCCTTCACAAGTCTTGGCCACGCCCAAATGTTTTAGCCACGCCCCTAAATGTGCAGACCACGCCTCCAAATGTCTAGACCACGCCCAAATGCTTTGGACACGCCCCCAAAATTCTTAACCACGCCTAACCGTATTAACCACGCCTCTACAAGTCTTAGCCACGCCCCTAGAGGTCCTGGCCACGCCTCCACGTGTCTAGACCACGCCCATACGTCTTGGCCACGCCCAAATGCTTTGGACACGCCCCCAAGAGTCCAGACCACGCCCAAACGTCTTGGCCACGCCCAAATGCTTTGGCCACGCCCCCAAAAGTCTTAACCACGCCCAACCGTATTAACCACGCCTCTACAAGTCTTAGCCACGCCCCTAGAGGTCCTGGCCACGCCTCCACGTGTCTAGACCACGCCCATACGTCTTGGCCACGCCAAATGCTTTGGGACACGCCCCCAAGAGTCCAGACCACGCCATACGTCTTGGCCACGCCAAAATGCTTTGGACACGCCCCCAAGAGTCCAGACCACGCCCAAACGTCTTGGCCACGCCCAAATGCTTTGGCCACGCCCCCTAAACTCTTAACCACGCCCTACCGTATTAACCACGCCTCTACAAGTGTTAGCCACGCCCCTAGAAGTCCTGGCCACGCCTCCACGTGTCTAGACCACGCCCATACGTCTTGGCCACGCCCAAATGCTTTGGACACGCCCCCAAGAGTCCAGACCACGCCCAAACGTCTTTGCCACGCCCAAATGCTTTGGCCACGCCCCCAAAAGTCTTAACCACGCCCAACCGTATTAACCACGCCTCTACAAGTCTTAGCAACGCCCCTAAAAGTCCTGGCCACGCCTCCACGTGTCTAGACCACGCCCATACGTCTTGGCCACGCCAAATGCTTTGGACACGCCCCCAAGAGTCCAGGCCACGCCCAAACGTCTTGGCCACGCCCAAATGCTTTGGCCACGCCCAAATGCTTTGGCCACGCCCTCAAAAGTCTTATCCACGCCCAACCGTCTTGGCCACGCCTTCACAAGTCTTGGCCACGCTCAAATGTTTTAGCCACGCCCCTAAATGTGCAGACCACGCCTCCAAATGTCTAGACCACGCCCAAATGCTTTGGACACGCCCCCAAAAGTCCAGACCACGCCCAAATGCTTTGGCCACGCCAATATGTTTAGGCCACGCCCCTAAAAGTCCTGGCCTTGCCTCCACGTGTCTAGAACACGCCCATACGTCTTGGCCACGCCCAAATGCTTTGGACACGCCCCCAAGAGTCCAGACCACGCCCAAACGTCTTGGCCACGCCCAAATGCTTTAGCCACGCCCCCAAAAGTCTTAACCACGCCCAACCGTATTAACCACGCCTCTACAAGTCTTAGCCACGCCCCTAGAAGTCCTGGCCACGCCTCCACGTGTCTAGACCACGCCCATACGTCTTGGCCACGCCCAAATGCTTTGGACACGCCCCCAAAAGTCTTAACCACGCCGAACCGTATTAACCACGCCTCTACAAGTCTTAGCCACGCCCCTAGAAGTCCTGGCCACGCCTCCACGTGTCTAGACCACGCCCATACGTCTTGGCCACGCCTCCACGTGTCTAGACCACGCCCATACGTCTTGGCCACGCCCAAATGCTTTGGACACGCCCCCATGAGTAGTTTTAGCCACGCCCCTAAATGTGCAGACGACGCAGAAACGTCTTTGCTACGCCCCCAAGAGCCTAGGCCACGTCCAAATGTTTTGTGATGCCCCGTGACGCCCCGTGACGCCCCGTGACGCCCCGTGACGCCGCGTGACGCCCCGTGACGCCTCGTGACGCCTTGGGACGCCTCGTGACGCCTCGTGACGCCCCGTGACGCCCCGTGACGCCCCGTGACGCCCCGTGACGCCCCGTGACGCCCCGTGACGCCCCGTGACGCCCCGTGACGCCCCGTGACGCCCCGTGACGCCCCGTGACGCCCCGTGACGCCCCGTGACGCCTCGTGACGCCCCGTGACGCCCCGTGACGCCCCGTGACGCCCCTTGACGCCCCGTGACGCCTCGTGACGCCTCGCGACACCCCGCGACGCCTTGGGACCCCTCGTGACGCCTCGCGACGCCCCGCGACGCCTTGCAACGCCCCGTGACGCCTCGTGACGCCCTGTGACGCCGCTTGACGCCCCGTGATGCCCCGTGACGCCCCGTGACCGTATTCGTACCGTATCCGTACCGTATCCGTAACGTATCCGTACCGTATCCGTACCGTATCCGTACCGTATCCGTACCGTATCCGTACCGTATCCGTACCGTATCCGTACCGTATCCGTACCGTATCCGTACCGTATCCGTACCGTATCCGTACCGTATCCGTACCGTATCCGTACCGTATCCGTATTCGTACCGTACCGTACCGTATCCGTTCCGTATCGGGAACGGGAACGGGTACTTTGTTTTTTGCCGTTTTCTCGCTTATTTGATAACTTACGTGAAAAATATTTACAGATTCGGTTTCCTAGGAAAATAATGTATAGATTCCATTACGCTTTTTTTTTTTTTTTTTTGAATAATTTTCCAAAAAGTTTTATTTTTTTCTGGAAAAACCAGCCACTTTGGTACCTACACATGTTGCGAATTCGGATCCGGGAGAGAAAACTTTAACGAACTGTGGTCTCAGCTCGAAAAAAAAAAAATCTCGAAAATCGACAAAAAATCAAAGGGGTTAACCCCTAAAACTTTTTGGACATTTAATGCGACCTTCGAATTTTGAATTTTTTACTGCGGCGATAGGTTCGTGACCGTAAGAGAAATTGCGGAACCCAAAAGGTTCCTCTGAAAAAAAATTAGTTTTCGAGATATAACGAAAAGAAGGTGAAAAGTGGTACTTCGTTTTTCACCTTTTTCTCGCTTATTTGACAACTCACCTAAAAAATAATTACAGATTCGGATTCCCTAGAAAAAACTGTATTGATTTCATATGGAAATAATTTTTAGGATGCTCAATTAAAAAGTTTAAAAATTTACCAACTTTTTTTATTAAGCATGTTAAAAATTATCAGCCACATGCAATCGATAGATTTTCTTCCTAGGAATCCGAATCTGAGATAATTTTTCATATAAGTTATCAAATAAGCGAGAAAACGGCGAAAGACGAAGTACCCGTTCCCGTTCCCGTTCCCGTTCCCGTTCCCGTTCCAGTTCCCGTTCCCGTTCCCGTTCCTTGGGGGCGTTTGGACACGCTCCCAAGAGTCCAGACTACGCCCAAACGTCTTGGCCACGCCCAAATGCTTTGGCCACGCCCCCAAAAGTCTTATCCACGCCCAACCGTCTTGGCCACGCCTTCACAAGTCTTGGCCACGCCCAAATGTTTTAGCCACGCCCCTAAATGTGCAGACCACGCCTCCAAATGTCTAGACCACGCCCAAATGCTTTGGACACGCCCCCAAAATTCTTAACCACGCCTAACCGTATTAACCACGCCTCTACAAGTCTTAGCCACGCCCCTAGAGGTCCTGGCCACGCCTCCACGTGTCTAGACCACGCCCATACGTCTTGGCCACGCCCAAATGCTTTGGACACGCCCCCAAGAGTCCAGACCACGCCCAAACGACTTGGCCACGCCCAAATGCTTTGGCCACGCCCCCAAAAGTCTCAACCACGCCCAACCGTATTAACCACGCCTCTACAAGTCTTAGCCACGCCCCTAGAGGTCCTGGCCACGATTCCACGTGTCTCGACCACGCCCATACGTCTTGGCCACGCCCAAATGCTTTGGACACGCCCCCAAGAGTCCAGACCACGCCCAAACGTCTTGGCCACGCCCAAATGCTTTGGACACGCCCCCAAGAGTCCAGACCACGCCCAAACGACTTGGCCACGCCCAAATGCTTTGGCCACGCCCCCAAAAGTCTCAACCACGCCCAACCGTATTAACCACGCCTCTACAAGTCTTAGCCACGCCCCTAAAAGTCCTGGCCACGCCTCCACGTGTCTAGACCACGCCCATACGTCTTGGCCACGCCCAAATGCTTTGGACACGCCCCCAAGAGTCCAGACCACGCCCAAACGTCTTGGCCACGCCCAAATGCTTTGGACACGCCCCCAAGAGTCCAGACCACGCCCAAACGTCTTGGCCACGCCCAAATGCTTTGGCCACGCCCCCTAAACTCTTAACCACGCCTTACCGTATTAACCACGCCTCTACAAGTGTTAGCCACGCCCCTAGAAGTCCTGGCCACGCCTCCACGTGTCTAGACCACGCCCATACGTCTTGGCCACGCCCCCAAGAGTCCAGACCACGCCCAAACGTCTTGGCCACGCCCAAATGCTTTGGCCACGCCCCCAAAAGTCTTAACCACGCCCAACCGTATTAACCACGCCTCTACAAGTCTTAGCCACGCCCCTAGAAGTCCTGGCCACGCCTCCACGTGTCTAGACCACGCCCATACGTCTTGGCCACGCCCAAATGCTTTGGACACGCCCCCAAAAGTCCAGACCACGCCCAAATGTCTTGGCCACGTCCAAATGCTTTGGCCACGCCCCCAAAATTCTTAACCACGCCTAACCGTATTAACCACACCTCTACAAGTCTTAGCCACCCCCCTAGAAGTCCTGGCCACGCCTCCACGTGTCTAGACCACGCCCATACGTCTTGGCCACGCCCAAATGCTTTGAAACACGCCCCCAAGAGTCCAGACCACGCCCAAACGTCTTGGCCACGCCCAAATGCTTTAGCCACGCCCCCAAAAGTCTTAACCACGCCCAACCGTATTAACCACGCCTCTACAAGTCTTAGCAACGCCCCTAAAAGTCCTCGCCACGCCTCCACGTGTCTAGACCACGCCCATACGTCTTGGCCACGCCCAAATGCTTTGGACACGCCCCCAAGAGTCCAGACCACGCCCAAACGTCTTGGCCACGCCCAAATGCTTTGGCCACGCCCAAATGCTTTGGCCACGCCCCCAAAAGTCTTTTCCACGCCCAACCGTCTTGGCCACGCCTTCACAAGTCTTGGCCACGCTCAAATGTTTTAGCCACGCCCCTAAATGTGCAGAAAACGCCTCCAAATGTCTAGACCACGCCCAAATGCTTTGGACACGCCCCCAAAAGTCCAGACCACGCCCAAATGCTTTGGCCACGCCCATATGTTTAGGCCACGCCCCTAAACGTCCTGGCCTTGCCTCCACGTGTCTAGAACACGTCCAGACCACGCCCAAACGTCTTGGCCACGCCCAAATGCTTTAGCCACGCCCCCAAAAGTCTTAACCACGCCGAACCGTATTAACCACGCCTCTACAAGTCTTAGCCACGCCCCTAGAAGTCCTGGCCACGCCTCCACGTGTCTAGACCACGCCCATACGTCTTGGCCACGCCTCCACGTGTCTAGACCACGCCCATACGTCTTGGCCACGCCCAAATGCTTTGGACACGCCCCCATGAGTAGTTTTAGCCACGCCCCTAAATGTGCAGACGACGCCCAAACGTCTTTGCTACGCCCCCAAGAGCCTAGGCCACGTCCAAATGTTTTGTGATGCCCCGTGACGCCCCGTGACGCCGCGTGACGCCCCGTGACGCCCCGTGACGCCTTGGGACGCCTCGTGACGCCTCGTGACGCCCTGTGACGCCCCGTGACGCCCCGTGACGCCCCGTGACGCCCCGTGACGCCCCGTGACGCCCCGTGACGCCCCGTGACGCCCCGTGACGCCCCGTGACGCCCCGTGACGCCCCGTGACGCCTCGTGACGCCCCGTGACGCCCCGTGACGCCCCGTGACGCCCCTTGACGCCCCGTGACGCCTCGTGACGCCTCGCGACACCCCGCGACGCCTTGGGACCCCTCGTGACGCCTCGCGACGCCCCGCGACGCCTTGCAACGCCCCGTGACGCCTCGTGACGCCCTGTGACGCCGCTTGACGCCCCGTGATGCCCCGTGACGCCCCGTGACCGTATTCGTACCGTATCCGTACCGTATCCGTAACGTATCCGTACCGTATCCGTACCGTATCCGTACCGTATCCGTACCGTATCCGTACCGTATCCGTACCGTATCCGTACCGTATCCGTACCGTATCCGTACCGTATCCGTACCGTATCCGTACCGTATCCGTACCGTATCCGTATTCGTACCGTACCGTACCGTATCCGTTCCGTATCGGGAACGGGAACGGGTACTTTGTTTTTTGCCGTTTTCTCGCTTATTTGATAACTTACGTGAAATATATTTACAGATTCGGTTTCCTAGGAAAATAATGTATAGATTCCATTACGCTTTTTTTTTTTTTTTTTTAAATAATTTTCCAAAAAGTTTTATTTTTTTCTGGAAAAACCAGCCACTTTGGTACCTACACATGTTGCGAATTCGGATCCGGGAGAGAAAACTTTAACGAACTGTGGTCTCAGCTCGAAAAAAAAAAAATCTCGAAAATCGACAAAAAATCAAAGGGGTTAACCCCTAAAACTTTTTGGACATTTAATGCGACCTTCGAATTTTGAATTTTTTACTGCGGCGATAGGTTCGTGACCGTAAGAGAAATTGCGGAACACAAAAGGTTCCTCTGAAAAAAAATTAGTTTTCGAGATATAACGAAAAGAAGGTGAAAAGTGGTACTTCGTTTTTCACCTTTTTCTCGCTTATTTGACAACTCACCTAAAAAATAATTACAGATTCGGATTCCCTGGAAACAACTGTATTGATTTCATATGGAAAATAATTTTTAGGATGCTCAATTAAAAAGTTTAAAAATTTACCAACTTTTTTTATTAAGCATGTTAAAAATTATCAGCCACATGCAATCGATAGATTTTCTTCCTAGGAATCCGAATCTGAGATAATTTTTCATATAAGTTATCAAATAAGCGAGAAAACTGCGAAAGACGAAGTACCCGTTCCCGTTCCCGTTCCCGTTCCCGTTCCCGTTCCAGTTCCCGTTCCCGTTCCCGTTCCTTGGGGGCGTTTGGACACGCTCCCAAGAGTCCAGACTACGCCCAAACGTCTTGGCCACGCCCAAATGCTTTGGCCACGCCCCCTAAAGTCTTATCCACGCCCAACCGTCTTGGCCACGCCTTCACAAGTCTTGGCCACGCCCAAATGTTTTAGCCACGCCCCTAAATGTGCAGACCACGCCTCCAAATGTCTAGACCACGCCCAAATGCTTTGGACACGCCCCCAAAATTCTTAACCACGCCTAACCGTATTAACCACGCCTCTACAAGTCTTAGCCACGCCCCTAGAGGTCCTGGCCACGCCTCCACGTGTCTAGACCACGCCCATACGTCTTGGCCACGCCCAAATGCTTTGGACACGCCCTCAAGAGTCCAGACCACGCCCAAACGACTTGGCCACGCCCAAATGCTTTGGACACGCCCCCAAAAATTCTTAACCACGCCTAACCGTATTAACCACGCCTCTACAAGTCTTAGCCACGCCCTTAGAGGTCCTGGCCACGCCTCCACGTGTCTAGACCACGCCCATACGTCTTGGCCACGCCCAAATGCTTTGGACACGCCCCCAAGAGTCCAGACCACGCCCAAACGTCTTGGCCACGCCCAAATGCTTTGGCCACGCCCCCAAAAGTCTTAACCACGCCCAACCGTATTAACCACGCCTCTACAAGTCTTAGCCACGCCCCTAGAGGTCCTGGCCACGATTCCACGTGTCTCGACCACGCCCATACGTCTTGGCCACGCCCAAATGCTTTGGACACGCCCCCAAGAGTCCAGACCACGCCCAAACGTCTTGGCCACGCCCAAATGCTTTGGCCACGCCCCCAAAAGTCTTAACCACGCCTAACCGTATTAACCACGCCTCTACAAGTCTTAGCCACGCCCCTAGAGGTCCTGGCCACGCCTCCACGTGTCTAGACTACGCCCATACGTCTTGGCCACGCCCAAATGCTTTGGACACGTCCCCAAGAGTCCAGACCACGCCCAAACGACTTGGCCACGCCCAAATGCTTTGGCCACGCCCCCAAAAGTCTCAACCACCCCCCAACCGTATTAACCACGCCTCTACAAGTCTTAGCCACGCCCCTAAAAGTCCTGGCCACGCCTCCACGTGTCTAGACCACGCCCATACGTCTTGGCCACGCCCAAATGCTTTGGACACGCCCCCAAGAGTCCAGACCACGCCCAAACGTCTTGGCCACGCCCAAATGCTTTGGCCACGCCCCCAAAAGTCTTAACCACGCCCTACCGTATTAACCACGCCTCTACAAGTCTTAGCCACGCCCCTAAAAGTTCTGGCCACGCCTCCACGTGTCTAGACCACGCCCATACGTCTTGGCCACGCCCAAATGCTTTGGACACGCCCCCAAGAGTCCAGACCACGCCCAAACGTCTTGGCCACGCCCAAATGCTTTGGACACGCCCCCAAGAGTCCAGACCACGCCCAAACGTCTTGGCCACGCCCAAATGCTTTGGCCACGCCCCCAAAAGTCTTAACCACGCCCTACCGTATTAACCACGCCTCTACAAGTCTCAGCCACGCCCCTAGAGGTCCTGGCCACGCCTCCACGTGTCTAGACCACGCCCCCAAAAGTCTTAACCACGCCCAACCGTCTTGGCCACGCCTTCACGAGTCTTGGCCACGCCCAAAAGTTTTAGCCACGCCCCTAAATGTGCAGACGACTCCCAAACGTCTTTGCTACGCCCCCATGAGACTAGGCCACGTCCAAATGTTTTGTGATGCCCCGTGACGCCCCGTGACGCCCCGTGACGCCCCGTGAAGCCGCGTGACGCCCCGTGACGCCCGGTGACGCCTTGGGACGCCTCGTGACGCCTTGGGACGCCTCGTGACGCCTCGTGACGCCCTGTGACGCCCCGTGACGCCTCGTGACGCCCCGTGACGCCCCGTGACGCCCCGTGACGCCCCTTGACGCCCCGTGACGCCTCGTGACGCCTCGCCACACCTCGCGACGCCTTGGGACGCCTCGTGACGCCTCGCGACGCCCCGCGACGCCTTGCAACGCCCCGTGACGCCCTTTGACGCCGCGTGACGCCCCGTGATGCCCCGTTACGCCCCGTGACCGTATTCGTACCGTATCCGTAACGTAACCGTACCGTATCCGTACCGTATCCGTACCGTATCCGTACCGTATCCGTACCGTATCCGTATTCGTACCGTACCGTACCATATCCGTTCCGTATCGGGAACGGGAACGGGTACTTTGTTTTTTGCCGTTTTCTCGCTTATTTGATAACTTACGTGAAAAATATTTACAGATTCGGTTTCCTAGGAAAATAATGTATAGATTCCATCACGCTTTTTTTTTTTTTTTTTGAATAATTTTCCAAAAAGTTTTATTTTTTTCTGGAAAAACCAGCCACTTTGGTACCTACACATGTTGCGAATTCGGATCCGGGAGAGAAAAGTTTAACGAACTGTGGTCTCAGCTCGAAAAAAAAAAAATCTCGAAAATCGACAAAAAATCAAAGGGGTTAACCCCTAAAACTTTTTGGACATTTAATGCGACCTTCGAATTTTGAATTTTTTACTGCGGCGATAGGTTCGTGACCGTAAGAGAAATTGCGGAACCCAAAAGGTTCCTCTGAAAAAAAATTAGTTTTCGAGATATAACGAAAAGAAGGTGAAAAGTGGTACTTCGTTTTTCACCTTTTTCTCGCTTATTTGACAACTCACCTAAAAAATAATTACAGATTCGGATTCCCTGGAAAAAACTGTATTGATTTCATATGGAAAATAATTTTTAGGATGCTCAATTAAAAAGTTTAAAAATTTACCAACTTTTTTTATTAAGCATGTTAAAAATTATTAGCCACATGCAATCGATAGATTTTCTTCCTAGGAATCCGAATCTGTGATAATTTTTCATATAAGTTATCAAATAAGCGAGAAAACGGCGAAAGACGAAGTACCCGTTCCCGTTCCCGTTCCCGTTCCCGTTCCCGTTCCAGTTCCCGTTCCCGTTCCTTGGGGGCGTTTGGACACGCCCATAAGAGTCCAGACCACGCCCAAACGTCTTGGCCACGCCCAAATGCTTTGGCCACGCCCCCAAAAGTCTTATCCACGCCCAACCGTCTTGGCCACGCCTTCACAAGTCTTGGCCACGCCCTAATGTTTTAGCCACGCCCCTAAATGTGCAGACCACGCCTCTAAATGTCTAGACCACGCCCAAATGCTTTGGACACGCCCCCAAAATTCTTAACCACGCCTAACCGTATTAACAACGCCTCTACACGTCTTAGCCACGCCCCTAGAGGTCCTGGCCACGCCTCCACGTGTCTAGACCACGCCCATACGTCTTGGCCACGCCCAAATGCTTTGGACACGCCCCCAAGAGTCCAGACCACGCCCAAACGTCTTGGCCACGCCCAAATGCTTTGGCCACGCCCCCAAAAGTCTTAACCACGCCCAACCGTATTAACCACGCCTCTACAAGTCTTAGCCACGCCCCTAAAAGTCCTGGCCACGCCTCCACGTGTCTAGACCACGCCCATACGTCTTGGCCACGCCCAAATGCTTTGGACACGCCCCCAAGAGTCCAGACCACGCCCAAACGTCTTGGCCACGCCCAAATGCTTTGGCCACGCCCCCAAAAGTCTTATCCACGCCCAACCGTCTTGGCCACGCCCAAATGCTTTGGCCACGCCCCCAAAAGTCTTAACCACGCCCTACCGTATTAACCACGCCTCTACAAGTCTCAGCCACGCCCCTAGAGGTCCTGGCCACGCCTCCACGTGTCTAGACCACGCCCCCAAAAGTCTTAACCACGCCCAACCGTCTTGGCCACGCCTTCACGAGTCTTGGCCACGCCCAAAAGTTTTAGCCACGCCCCTAAATGTGCAGACGACTCCCAAACGTCTTTGCTACGCCCCCATGAGACTAGGCCACGTCCAAATGTTTTGTGATGCCCCGTGACGCCCCGTGACGCCCCGTGACGCCCCGTGAAGCCGCGTGACGCCCCGTGACGCCCGGTGACGCCTTGGGACGCCTCGTGACGCCTTGGGACGCCTCGTGACGCCTCGTGACGCCCTGTGACGCCCCGTGACGCCTCGTGACGCCCCGTGACGCCCCGTGACGCCCCGTGACGCCCCTTGACGCCCCGTGACGCCTCGTGACGCCTCGCCACACCTCGCGACGCCTTGGGACGCCTCGTGACGCCTCGCGACGCCCCGCGACGCCTTGCAACGCCCCGTGACGCCCTTTGACGCCGCGTGACGCCCCGTGATGCCCCGTTACGCCCCGTGACCGTATTCGTACCGTATCCGTAACGTAACCGTACCGTATCCGTACCGTATCCGTACCGTATCCGTACCGTATCCGTACCGTATCCGTATTCGTACCGTACCGTACCGTATCCGTTCCGTATCGGGAACGGGAACGGGTACTTTGTTTTTTGCCGTTTTCTCGCTTATTTGATAACTTACGTGAAAAATATTTACAGATTCGGTTTCCTAGGAAAATAATGTATAGATTCCATTACGCTTTTTTTTTTTTTTTTTTGAATAATTTTCCAAAAAGTTTTATTTTTTTCTGGAAAAACCAGCCACTTTGGTACCTACACATGTTGCGAATTCGGATCCGGGAGAGAAAAGTTTAACGAACTGTGGTCTCAGCTCAAAAAAAAAAAAATCTCGAAAATCGACAAAAAATCAAAGGGGTTAACCCCTAAAACTTTTTGGACATTTAATGCGACCTTCGAATTTTGAATTTTTTACTGCGGCGATAGGTTCGTGACCGTAAGAGAAATTGCGGAACCCAAAAGGTTCCTCTGAAAAAAAATTAGTTTTCGAGATATAACGAAAAGAAGGTGAAAAGTGGTACTTCGTTTTTCACCTTTTTCTCGCTTATTTGACAACTCACCTAAAAAATAATTACAGATTCGGATTCCCTGGAAAAAACTGTATTGATTTCATATGGAAAATAATTTTTAGGATGCTCAATTAAAAAGTTTAAAAATTTACCAACTTTTTTTATTAAGCATTTTAAAAATTATTAGCCACATGCAATCGATAGATTTTCTTCCTAGGAATCCGAATCTGTGATAATTTTTCATATAAGTTATCAAATAAGCGAGAAAACGGCGAAAGACGAAGTACCCGTTCCCGTTCCCGTTCCAGTTCCCGTTCCCGTTCCTTGGGGGCGTTTGGACACGCCCCCAAGAGTCCAGACCACGCCCAAACGTCTTGGCCACGCCCAAATGCTTATGGCCACGCCCCCAAAAGTCTTATCCACGCCCAACCGTCTTGGCCACGCCTTCACAAGTCTTGGCCACGCCCAAATGTTTTAGCCACGCCCCTAAATGTGCAGACCACGCCTCTAAATGTCTAGACCACGCCCAAATGCTTTGGACACGCCCCCAAAATTCTTAACCACGCCTAACCGTATTAACAACGCCTCTACAAGTCTTAGCCACGCCCCTAGAGGTCCTGGCCACGCCTCCACGTGTCTAGACCACGCCCATACGTCTTGGCCACGCCCAAATGCTTTGGACACGCCCCCAAGAGTCCAGACCACGCCCAAACGTCTTGGCCACGCCCAAATGCTTTGGCCACGCCCCCAAAAGTCTTAACCACGCCCAACCGTATTAACCACGCCTCTACAAGTCTTAGCTACGCCCCTAGAGGTCCTGGCCACGATTCCACGTGTCTCGACCACGCCCATACGTCTTGGCCACGCCGAAATGCTTTGGACACGCCCCCAAGAGTCCAGACCACGCCCAAACGTCTTGGCCACGCCCAAATGCTTTGGCCACGCCCCCAAAAGTCTTAACCACGCCTAACCGTATTAACCACGCCTCTACAAGTCTTAGCCACGCCCCTAGAGGTCCTGGCCACGCCTCCACGTGTCTAGACTACGCCCATACGTCTTGGCCACGCCCAAATGCTTTGGACACGTCCCCAAGAGTCCAGACCACGCCCAAACGACTTGGCCACGCCCAAATGCTTTGGCCACGCCCCCAAAAGTCTCAACCACCCCCAACCGTATTAACCACGCCTCTACAAGTCTTAGCCACGCCCCTAAAAGTCCTGGCCACGCCTCCACGTGTCTAGACCACGCCCATACGTCTTGGCCACGCCCAAATGCTTTGGACACGCCCCCAAGAGTCCAGACCACGCCCAAACGACTTGGCCACGCCCAAATGCTTTGGCCACGCCCCCAAAAGTCTTAACCACGTCCAACCGTATTAACCACGCCTCTACAAGTCTTAGCCACGCCCCTAAAAGTTCTGGCCACGCCTCCACGTGTCTAGACCACGCCCATACGTCTTGGCCACGCCCAAATGCTTTGGACACGCCCCCAAGAGTCCAGACCACGCCCAAACGTCTTGGCCACGCCCAAATGCTTTGGACACGCCCCCAAGAGTCCAGACCACGCCCAAACGTCTTGGCCACGCCCAAATGCTTTGGCCACGCCCCCAAAAGTCTTAACCACGCCCTACCGTATTAACCACGCCTCTACAAGTCTCAGCCACGCCCCTAGAGGTCCTGGCCACGCCTCCACGTGTCTAGACCACGCCCCCAAAAGTCTTAACCACGCCCAACCGTCTTGGCCACGCCTTCACGAGTCTTGGCCACGCCCAAAAGTTTTAGCCACGCCCCTAAATGTGCAGACGACTCCCAAACGTCTTTGCTACGCCCCCATGAGACTAGGCCACGTCCAAATGTTTTGTGATGCCCCGTGACGCCCCGTGACGCCCCGTGACGCCCCGTGAAGCCGCGTGACGCCCCGTGACGCCCGGTGACGCCTTGGGACGCCTCGTGACGCCTTGGGACGCCTCGTGACGCCTCGTGACGCCCTGTGACGCCCCGTGACGCCTCGTGACGCCCCGTGACGCCCCGTGACGCCCCGTGACGCCCCTTGACGCCCCGTGACGCCTCGTGACGCCTCGCCACACCTCGCGACGCCTTGGGACGCCTCGTGACGCCTCGCGACGCCCCGCGACGCCTTGCAACGCCCCGTGACGCCCTTTGACGCCGCGTGACGCCCCGTGATGCCCCGTTACGCCCCGTGACCGTATTCGTACCGTATCCGTAACGTAACCGTACCGTATCCGTACCGTATCCGTACCGTATCCGTACCGTATCCGTACCGTATCCGTATTCGTACCGTACCGTACCATATCCGTTCCGTATTGGGAACGGGAACGGGTACTTTGTTTTTTGCCGTTTTCTCGCTTATTTGATAACTTACGTGAAAAATATTTACAGATTCGGTTTCCTAGGAAAATAATGTATAGATTCCATCACGCTTTTTTTTTTTTTTTTTTGAATAATTTTCCAAAAAGTTTTATTTTTTTCTGGAAAAACCAGCCACTTTGGTACCTACACATGTTGCGAATTCGGATCCGGGAGAGAAAAGTTTAACGAACTGTGGTCTCAGCTCGAAAAAAAAAAAATCTCGAAAATCGACAAAAAATCAAAGGGGTTAACCCCTAAAACTTTTTGGACATTTAATGCGACCTTCGAATTTTGAATTTTTTACTGCGGCGATAGGTTCGTGACCGTAAGAGAAATTGCGGAACCCAAAAGGTTCCTCTGAAAAAAAATTAGTTTTCGAGATATAACGAAAAGAAGGTGAAAAGTGGTACTTCGTTTTTCACCTTTTTCTCGCTTATTTGACAACTCACCTAAAAAATAATTACAGATTCGGATTCCCTGGAAAAAACTGTATTGATTTCATATGGAAAATAATTTTTAGGATGCTCAATTAAAAAGTTTAAAAATTTACCAACTTTTTTTATTAAGCATGTTAAAAATTATTAGCCACATGCAATCGATAGATTTTCTTCCTAGGAATCCGAATCTGTGATAATTTTTCATATAAGTTATCAAATAAGCGAGAAAACGGCGAAAGACGAAGTACCCGTTCCCGTTCCCGTTCCCGTTCCCGTTCCCGTTCCAGTTCCCGTTCCCGTTCCTTGGGGGCGTTTGGACACGCCCCCAAGAGTCCAGACCACGCCCAAACGTCTTGGCCACGCCCAAATGCTTTGGCCACGCCCCCAAAAGTCTTATCCACGCCCAACCGTCTTGGCCACGCCTTCACAAGTCTTGGCCACGCCCAAATGTTTTAGCCACGCCCCTAAATGTGCAGACCACGCCTCTAAATGTCTAGACCACGCCCAAATGCTTTGGACACGCCCCCAAAATTCTTAACCACGCCTAACCGTATTAACAACGCCTCTACAAGTCTTAGCCACGCCCCTAGAGGTCCTGGCCACGCCTCCACGTGTCTAGACCACGCCCATACGTCTTGGCCACGCCCAAATGCTTTGGACACGCCCCCAAGAGTCCAGACCACGCCCAAACGTCTTGGCCACGCCCAAATGCTTTGGCCACGCCCCCAAAAGTCTTAACCACGCCCAACCGTATTAACCACGCCTCTACAAGTCTTAGCCACGCCCCTAGAGGTCCTGGCCACGATTCCACGTGTCTCGACCACGCCCATACGTCTTGGCCACGCCCAAATGTTTTGGACACGCCCCCAAGAGTCCAGACCACCCCCAAACGACTTGGCCACGCCCAAATGCTTTGGCCACGCCCCCAAAAGTCTCAACCACGCCCAACCGTATTAACCACGCCTCTACAAGTCTTAGCCACGCCCCTAAAAGTCCTGGCCACGCCTCCACGTGTCTAGACCACGCCCATACGTCTTGGCCACGCCCAAATGCTTTGGACACGCCCCCAAGAGTCCAGACCACGCCCAAACGTCTTGGCCACGCCAAAATGCTTTGGACACGCCCCCAAGAGTCCAGACCACGCCCAAACGTCTTGGCCACGCCCAAATGCTTTGGCCACGCCCCCTAAACTCTTAACCACGCCCTACCGTATTAACCACGCCTCTACAAGTGTTAGCCACGCCCCTAGAAGTCCTGGCCACGCCTCCACGTGTCTAGACCACGCCCATACGTCTTGGCCACGCCCAAATGCTTTGGACACGCCCCCAAGAGTCCAGACCACGCCCAAACGTCTTTGCCACGCCCAAATGCTTTGGCCACGCCCCCAAAAGTCTTAACCACGCCCAACCGTATTAACCACGCCTCTACAAGTCTTAGCAACGCCCCTAAAAGTCCTGGCCACGCCTCCACGTGTCTAGACCACGCCCATACGTCTTGGCCACGCCCAAATGCTTTGGACACGCCCCCAAGAGTCCAGGCCACGCCCAAACGTCTTGGCCACGCCCAAATGCTTTGGCCACGCCCAAATGCTTTGGCCACGCCCCCAAAAGTCTTATCCACGCCCAACCGTCTTGGCCACGCCTTCACAAGTCTTGGCCACGCTCAAATGTTTTAGCCACGCCCCTAAATGTGCAGACCACGCCTCCAAATGTCTAGACCACGCCCAAATGCTTTGGACACGCCCCCAAAAGTCCAGACCACGCCCAAATGCTTTGGCCACGCCCATATGTTTAGGCCACGCCCCTAAAAGTCCTTGGGGGCGTTTGGACACGCCCCCAAGAGTCCAGACCACGCCCAAACGTCTTGGCCACGCCCAAATGCTTTGGCCACGCCCCCAAAAGTCTTATCCACGCCCAACCGTCTTGGCCACGCCTTCACAAGTCTTGGCCACGCCCAAATGTTTTAGCCACGCCCCTAAATGTGCAGACCACGCCTCCAAATGTCTAGACCACGCCCAAATGCTTTGGACACGCCCCCAAAATTCTTAACCACGCCTAACCGTATTAACCACGCCTCTACAAGTCTTAGCCACGCCCCTAGAGGTCCTGGCCACGCCTCCACGTGTCTAGACCACGCCCATACGTCTTGGCCACGCCCAAATGCTTTGGACACGCCCCCAAGAGTCCAGACCACGCCCAAACGTCTTGGCCACGCCCAAATGCTTTGGCCACGCCCCCAAAAGTCTTAACCACGCCCAACCGTATTAACCACGCCTCTACAAGTCTTAGCCACGCCCCTAGAGGTCCTGGCCACGCCTCCACGTGTCTAGACCACGCCCATACGTCTTGGCCACGCCCAAATGCTTTGGACACGCCCCCAAGAGTCCAGACCACGCCCATACGTCTTGGCCACGCCAAAATGCTTTGGACACGCCCCCAAGAGTCCAGACCACGCCCAAACGTCTTGGCCACGCCCAAATGCTTTGGCCACGCCCCCTAAACTCTTAACCACGCCCTACCGTATTAACCACGCCTCTACAAGTGTTAGCCACGCCCCTAGAAGTCCTGGCCACGCCTCCACGTGTCTAGACCACGCCCATACGTCTTGGCCACGCCCAAATGCTTTGGACACGCCCCCAAGAGTCCAGACCACGCCCAAACGTCTTTGCCACGCCCAAATGCTTTGGCCACGCCCCCAAAAGTCTTAACCACGCCCAACCGTATTAACCACGCCTCTACAAGTCTTAGCAACGCCCCTAAAAGTCCTGGCCACGCCTCCACGTGTCTAGACCACGCCCATACGTCTTGGCCACGCCCAAATGCTTTGGACACGCCCCCAAGAGTCCAGGCCACGCCCAAACGTCTTGGCCACGCCCAAATGCTTTGGCCACGCCCAAATGCTTTGGCCACGCCCTCAAAAGTCTTATCCACGCCCAACCGTCTTGGCCACGCCTTCACAAGTCTTGGCCACGCTCAAATGTTTTAGCCACGCCCCTAAATGTGCAGACCACGCCTCCAAATGTCTAGACCACGCCCAAATGCTTTGGACACGCCCCCAAAAGTCCAGACCACGCCCAAATGCTTTGGCCACGCCAATATGTTTAGGCCACGCCCCTAAAAGTCCTGGCCTTGCCTCCACGTGTCTAGAACACGCCCATACGTCTTGGCCACGCCCAAATGCTTTGGACACGCCCCCAAGAGTCCAGACCACGCCCAAACGTCTTGGCCACGCCCAAATGCTTTAGCCACGCCCCCAAAAGTCTTAACCACGCCCAACCGTATTAACCACGCCTCTACAAGTCTTAGCCACGCCCCTAGAAGTCCTGGCCACGCCTCCACGTGTCTAGACCACGCCCATACGTCTTGGCCACGCCCAAATGCTTTGGACACGCCCCCAAAAGTCTTAACCACGCCGAACCGTATTAACCACGCCTCTACAAGTCTTAGCCACGCCCCTAGAAGTCCTGGCCACGCCTCCACGTGTCTAGACCACGCCCATACGTCTTGGCCACGCCTCCACGTGTCTAGACCACGCCCATACGTCTTGGCCACGCCCAAATGCTTTGGACACGCCCCCATGAGTAGTTTTAGCCACGCCCCTAAATGTGCAGACGACGCAGAAACGTCTTTGCTACGCCCCCAAGAGCCTAGGCCACGTCCAAATGTTTTGTGATGCCCCGTGACGCCCCGTGACGCCCCGTGACGCCCCGTGACGCCTCGTGACGCCTTGGGACGCCTCGTGACGCCTCGTGACGCCCTGTGACGCCCCGTGACGCCCCGTGACGCCCCGTGACGCCCCGTGACGCCCCGTGACGCCCCGTGACGCCCCGTGACGCCCCGTGACGCCCCGTGACGCCCCGTGACGCCCCGTGACGCCCCGTGACGCCCCGTGACGCCTCGTGACGCCCCGTGACGCCCCGTGACGCCCCGTGACGCCCCTTGACGCCCCGTGACGCCTCGTGACGCCTCGCGACACCCCGCGACGCCTTGGGACCCCTCGTGACGCCTCGCGACGCCCCGCGACGCCTTGCAACGCCCCGTGACGCCTCGTGACGCCCTGTGACGCCGCTTGACGCCCCGTGATGCCCCGTGACGCCCCGTGACCGTATTCGTACCGTATCCGTACCGTATCCGTAACGTATCCGTACCGTATCCGTACCGTATCCGTACCGTATCCGTACCGTATCCGTACCGTATCCGTACCGTATCCGTACCGTATCCGTACCGTATCCGTACCGTATCCGTACCGTATCCGTACCGTATCCGTACCGTATCCGTACCGTATCCGTATTCGTACCGTACCGTACCGTATCCGTTCCGTATCGGGAACGGGAACGGGTACTTTGTTTTTTGCCGTTTTCTCGCTTATTTGATAACTTACGTGAAAAATATTTACAGATTCGGTTTCCTAGGAAAATAATGTATAGATTCCATTACGCTTTTTTTTTTTTTTTTTGAATAATTTTCCAAAAAGTTTTATTTTTTTCTGGAAAAACCAGCCACTTTGGTACCTACACATGTTGCGAATTCGGATCCGGGAGAGAAAACTTTAACGAACTGTGGTCTCAGCTCGAAAAAAAAAAAATCTCGAAAATCGACAAAAAATCAAAGGGGTTAACCCCTAAAACTTTTTGGACATTTAATGCGACCTTCGAATTTTGAATTTTTTACTGCGGCGATAGGTTCGTGACCGTAAGAGAAATTGCGGAACCCAAAAGGTTCCTCTGAAAAAAAATTAGTTTTCGAGATATAACGAAAAGAAGGTGAAAAGTGGTACTTCGTTTTTCACCTTTTTCTCGCTTATTTGACAACTCACCTAAAAAATAATTACAGATTCGGATTCCCTAGAAAAAACTGTATTGATTTCATATGGAAATAATTTTTAGGATGCTCAATTAAAAAGTTTAAAAATTTACCAACTTTTTTTATTAAGCATGTTAAAAATTATCAGCCACATGCAATCGATAGATTTTCTTCCTAGGAATCCGAATCTGAGATAATTTTTCATATAAGTTATCAAATAAGCGAGAAAACGGCGAAAGACGAAGTACCCGTTCCCGTTCCCGTTCCCGTTCCCGTTCCCGTTCCAGTTCCCGTTCCCGTTCCCGTTCCTTGGGGGCGTTTGGACACGCTCCCAAGAGTCCAGACTACGCCCAAACGTCTTGGCCACGCCCAAATGCTTTGGCCACGCCCCCAAAAGTCTTATCCACGCCCAACCGTCTTGGCCACGCCTTCACAAGTCTTGGCCACGCCCAAATGTTTTAGCCACGCCCCTAAATGTGCAGACCACGCCTCCAAATGTCTAGACCACGCCCAAATGCTTTGGACACGCCCCCAAAATTCTTAACCACGCCTAACCGTATTAACCACGCCTCTACAAGTCTTAGCCACGCCCCTAGAGGTCCTGGCCACGCCTCCACGTGTCTAGACCACGCCCATACGTCTTGGCCACGCCCAAATGCTTTGGACACGCCCCCAAGAGTCCAGACCACGCCCAAACGACTTGGCCACGCCCAAATGCTTTGGCCACGCCCCCAAAAGTCTCAACCACGCCCAACCGTATTAACCACGCCTCTACAAGTCTTAGCCACGCCCCTAGAGGTCCTGGCCACGATTCCACGTGTCTCGACCACGCCCATACGTCTTGGCCACGCCCAAATGCTTTGGACACGCCCCCAAGAGTCCAGACCACGCCCAAACGTCTTGGCCACGCCCAAATGCTTTGGACACGCCCCCAAGAGTCCAGACCACGCCCAAACGACTTGGCCACGCCCAAATGCTTTGGCCACGCCCCCAAAAGTCTCAACCACGCCCAACCGTATTAACCACGCCTCTACAAGTCTTAGCCACGCCCCTAAAAGTCCTGGCCACGCCTCCACGTGTCTAGACCACGCCCATACGTCTTGGCCACGCCCAAATGCTTTGGACACGCCCCCAAGAGTCCAGACCACGCCCAAACGTCTTGGCCACGCCCAAATGCTTTGGACACGCCCCCAAGAGTCCAGACCACGCCCAAACGTCTTGGCCACGCCCAAATGCTTTGGCCACGCCCCCTAAACTCTTAACCACGCCTTACCGTATTAACCACGCCTCTACAAGTGTTAGCCACGCCCCTAGAAGTCCTGGCCACGCCTCCACGTGTCTAGACCACGCCCATACGTCTTGGCCACGCCCCCAAGAGTCCAGACCACGCCCAAACGTCTTGGCCACGCCCAAATGCTTTGGCCACGCCCCCAAAAGTCTTAACCACGCCCAACCGTATTAACCACGCCTCTACAAGTCTTAGCCACGCCCCTAGAAGTCCTGGCCACGCCTCCACGTGTCTAGACCACGCCCATACGTCTTGGCCACGCCCAAATGCTTTGGACACGCCCCCAAAAGTCCAGACCACGCCCAAATGTCTTGGCCACGTCCAAATGCTTTGGCCACGCCCCCAAAATTCTTAACCACGCCTAACCGTATTAACCACACCTCTACAAGTCTTAGCCACCCCCCTAGAAGTCCTGGCCACGCCTCCACGTGTCTAGACCACGCCCATACGTCTTGGCCACGCCCAAATGCTTTGAAACACGCCCCCAAGAGTCCAGACCACGCCCAAACGTCTTGGCCACGCCCAAATGCTTTAGCCACGCCCCCAAAAGTCTTAACCACGCCCAACCGTATTAACCACGCCTCTACAAGTCTTAGCAACGCCCCTAAAAGTCCTCGCCACGCCTCCACGTGTCTAGACCACGCCCATACGTCTTGGCCACGCCCAAATGCTTTGGACACGCCCCCAAGAGTCCAGACCACGCCCAAACGTCTTGGCCACGCCCAAATGCTTTGGCCACGCCCAAATGCTTTGGCCACGCCCCCAAAAGTCTTTTCCACGCCCAACCGTCTTGGCCACGCCTTCACAAGTCTTGGCCACGCTCAAATGTTTTAGCCACGCCCCTAAATGTGCAGAAAACGCCTCCAAATGTCTAGACCACGCCCAAATGCTTTGGACACGCCCCCAAAAGTCCAGACCACGCCCAAATGCTTTGGCCACGCCCATATGTTTAGGCCACGCCCCTAAACGTCCTGGCCTTGCCTCCACGTGTCTAGAACACGTCCAGACCACGCCCAAACGTCTTGGCCACGCCCAAATGCTTTAGCCACGCCCCCAAAAGTCTTAACCACGCCGAACCGTATTAACCACGCCTCTACAAGTCTTAGCCACGCCCCTAGAAGTCCTGGCCACGCCTCCACGTGTCTAGACCACGCCCATACGTCTTGGCCACGCCTCCACGTGTCTAGACCACGCCCATACGTCTTGGCCACGCCCAAATGCTTTGGACACGCCCCCATGAGTAGTTTTAGCCACGCCCCTAAATGTGCAGACGACGCCCAAACGTCTTTGCTACGCCCCCAAGAGCCTAGGCCACGTCCAAATGTTTTGTGATGCCCCGTGACGCCCCGTGACGCCGCGTGACGCCCCGTGACGCCCCGTGACGCCTTGGGACGCCTCGTGACGCCTCGTGACGCCCTGTGACGCCCCGTGACGCCCCGTGACGCCCCGTGACGCCCCGTGACGCCCCGTGACGCCCCGTGACGCCCCGTGACGCCCCGTGACGCCCCGTGACGCCCCGTGACGCCCCGTGACGCCTCGTGACGCCCCGTGACGCCCCGTGACGCCCCGTGACGCCCCTTGACGCCCCGTGACGCCTCGTGACGCCTCGCGACACCCCGCGACGCCTTGGGACCCCTCGTGACGCCTCGCGACGCCCCGCGACGCCTTGCAACGCCCCGTGACGCCTCGTGACGCCCTGTGACGCCGCTTGACGCCCCGTGATGCCCCGTGACGCCCCGTGACCGTATTCGTACCGTATCCGTACCGTATCCGTAACGTATCCGTACCGTATCCGTACCGTATCCGTACCGTATCCGTACCGTATCCGTACCGTATCCGTACCGTATCCGTACCGTATCCGTACCGTATCCGTACCGTATCCGTACCGTATCCGTACCGTATCCGTATTCGTACCGTACCGTACCGTATCCGTTCCGTATCGGGAACGGGAACGGGTACTTTGTTTTTTGCCGTTTTCTCGCTTATTTGATAACTTACGTGAAATATATTTACAGATTCGGTTTCCTAGGAAAATAATGTATAGATTCCATTACGCTTTTTTTTTTTTTTTTTTAAATAATTTTCCAAAAAGTTTTATTTTTTTCTGGAAAAACCAGCCACTTTGGTACCTACACATGTTGCGAATTCGGATCCGGGAGAGAAAACTTTAACGAACTGTGGTCTCAGCTCGAAAAAAAAAAAATCTCGAAAATCGACAAAAAATCAAAGGGGTTAACCCCTAAAACTTTTTGGACATTTAATGCGACCTTCGAATTTTGAATTTTTTACTGCGGCGATAGGTTCGTGACCGTAAGAGAAATTGCGGAACACAAAAGGTTCCTCTGAAAAAAAATTAGTTTTCGAGATATAACGAAAAGAAGGTGAAAAGTGGTACTTCGTTTTTCACCTTTTTCTCGCTTATTTGACAACTCACCTAAAAAATAATTACAGATTCGGATTCCCTGGAAACAACTGTATTGATTTCATATGGAAAATAATTTTTAGGATGCTCAATTAAAAAGTTTAAAAATTTACCAACTTTTTTTATTAAGCATGTTAAAAATTATCAGCCACATGCAATCGATAGATTTTCTTCCTAGGAATCCGAATCTGAGATAATTTTTCATATAAGTTATCAAATAAGCGAGAAAACTGCGAAAGACGAAGTACCCGTTCCCGTTCCCGTTCCCGTTCCCGTTCCCGTTCCAGTTCCCGTTCCCGTTCCCGTTCCTTGGGGGCGTTTGGACACGCTCCCAAGAGTCCAGACTACGCCCAAACGTCTTGGCCACGCCCAAATGCTTTGGCCACGCCCCCAAAAGTCTTATCCACGCCCAACCGTCTTGGCCACGCCTTCACAAGTCTTGGCCACGCCCAAATGTTTTAGCCACGCCCCTAAATGTGCAGACCACGCCTCCAAATGTCTAGACCACGCCCAAATGCTTTGGACACGCCCCCAAAATTCTTAACCACGCCTAACCGTATTAACCACGCCTCTACAAGTCTTAGCCACGCCCCTAGAGGTCCTGGCCACGCCTCCACGTGTCTAGACCACGCCCATACGTCTTGGCCACGCCCAAATGCTTTGGACACGCCCTCAAGAGTCCAGACCACGCCCAAACGACTTGGCCACGCCCAAATGCTTTGGACACGCCCCCAAAATTCTTAACCACGCCTAACCGTATTAACCACGCCTCTACAAGTCTTAGCCACGCCCTTAGAGGTCCTGGCCACGCCTCCACGTGTCTAGACCACGCCCATACGTCTTGGCCACGCCCAAATGCTTTGGACACGCCCCCAAGAGTCCAGACCACGCCCAAACGTCTTGGCCACGCCCAAATGCTTTGGCCACGCCCCCAAAAGTCTTAACCACGCCCAACCGTATTAACCACGCCTCTACAAGTCTTAGCCACGCCCCTAGAGGTCCTGGCCACGATTCCACGTGTCTCGACCACGCCCATACGTCTTGGCCACGCCCAAATGCTTTGGACACGCCCCCAAGAGTCCAGACCACGCCCAAACGTCTTGGCCACGCCCAAATGCTTTGGCCACGCCCCCAAAAGTCTTAACCACGCCTAACCGTATTAACCACGCCTCTACAAGTCTTAGCCACGCCCCTAGAGGTCCTGGCCACGCCTCCACGTGTCTAGACTACGCCCATACGTCTTGGCCACGCCCAAATGCTTTGGACACGTCCCCAAGAGTCCAGACCACGCCCAAACGACTTGGCCACGCCCAAATGCTTTGGCCACGCCCCCAAAAGTCTCAACCACCCCCAACCGTATTAACCACGCCTCTACAAGTCTTAGCCACGCCCCTAAAAGTCCTGGCCACGCCTCCACGTGTCTAGACCACGCCCATACGTCTTGGCCACGCCCAAATGCTTTGGACACGCCCCCAAGAGTCCAGACCACGCCCAAACGTCTTGGCCACGCCCAAATGCTTTGGCCACGCCCCCAAAAGTCTTAACCACGCCCTACCGTATTAACCACGCCTCTACAAGTCTTAGCCACGCCCCTAAAAGTTCTGGCCACGCCTCCACGTGTCTAGACCACGCCCATACGTCTTGGCCACGCCCAAATGCTTTGGACACGCCCCCAAGAGTCCAGACCACGCCCAAACGTCTTGGCCACGCCCAAATGCTTTGGACACGCCCCCAAGAGTCCAGACCACGCCCAAACGTCTTGGCCACGCCCAAATGCTTTGGCCACGCCCCCAAAAGTCTTAACCACGCCCTACCGTATTAACCACGCCTCTACAAGTCTCAGCCACGCCCCTAGAGGTCCTGGCCACGCCTCCACGTGTCTAGACCACGCCCCCAAAAGTCTTAACCACGCCCAACCGTCTTGGCCACGCCTTCACGAGTCTTGGCCACGCCCAAAAGTTTTAGCCACGCCCCTAAATGTGCAGACGACTCCCAAACGTCTTTGCTACGCCCCCATGAGACTAGGCCACGTCCAAATGTTTTGTGATGCCCCGTGACGCCCCGTGACGCCCCGTGACGCCCCGTGAAGCCGCGTGACGCCCCGTGACGCCCGGTGACGCCTTGGGACGCCTCGTGACGCCTTGGGACGCCTCGTGACGCCTCGTGACGCCCTGTGACGCCCCGTGACGCCTCGTGACGCCCCGTGACGCCCCGTGACGCCCCGTGACGCCCCTTGACGCCCCGTGACGCCTCGTGACGCCTCGCCACACCTCGCGACGCCTTGGGACGCCTCGTGACGCCTCGCGACGCCCCGCGACGCCTTGCAACGCCCCGTGACGCCCTTTGACGCCGCGTGACGCCCCGTGATGCCCCGTTACGCCCCGTGACCGTATTCGTACCGTATCCGTAACGTAACCGTACCGTATCCGTACCGTATCCGTACCGTATCCGTACCGTATCCGTACCGTATCCGTATTCGTACCGTACCGTACCATATCCGTTCCGTATCGGGAACGGGAACGGGTACTTTGTTTTTTGCCGTTTTCTCGCTTATTTGATAACTTACGTGAAAAATATTTACAGATTCGGTTTCCTAGGAAAATAATGTATAGATTCCATCACGCTTTTTTTTTTTTTTTTTGAATAATTTTCCAAAAAGTTTTATTTTTTTCTGGAAAAACCAGCCACTTTGGTACCTACACATGTTGCGAATTCGGATCCGGGAGAGAAAAGTTTAACGAACTGTGGTCTCAGCTCGAAAAAAAAAAAATCTCGAAAATCGACAAAAAATCAAAGGGGTTAACCCCTAAAACTTTTTGGACATTTAATGCGACCTTCGAATTTTGAATTTTTTACTGCGGCGATAGGTTCGTGACCGTAAGAGAAATTGCGGAACCCAAAAGGTTCCTCTGAAAAAAAATTAGTTTTCGAGATATAACGAAAAGAAGGTGAAAAGTGGTACTTCGTTTTTCACCTTTTTCTCGCTTATTTGACAACTCACCTAAAAAATAATTACAGATTCGGATTCCCTGGAAAAAACTGTATTGATTTCATATGGAAAATAATTTTTAGGATGCTCAATTAAAAAGTTTAAAAATTTACCAACTTTTTTTATTAAGCATGTTAAAAATTATTAGCCACATGCAATCGATAGATTTTCTTCCTAGGAATCCGAATCTGTGATAATTTTTCATATAAGTTATCAAATAAGCGAGAAAACGGCGAAAGACGAAGTACCCGTTCCCGTTCCCGTTCCCGTTCCCGTTCCCGTTCCAGTTCCCGTTCCCGTTCCTTGGGGGCGTTTGGACACGCCCATAAGAGTCCAGACCACGCCCAAACGTCTTGGCCACGCCCAAATGCTTTGGCCACGCCCCCAAAAGTCTTATCCACGCCCAACCGTCTTGGCCACGCCTTCACAAGTCTTGGCCACGCCCTAATGTTTTAGCCACGCCCCTAAATGTGCAGACCACGCCTCTAAATGTCTAGACCACGCCCAAATGCTTTGGACACGCCCCCAAAATTCTTAACCACGCCTAACCGTATTAACAACGCCTCTACACGTCTTAGCCACGCCCCTAGAGGTCCTGGCCACGCCTCCACGTGTCTAGACCACGCCCATACGTCTTGGCCACGCCCAAATGCTTTGGACACGCCCCCAAGAGTCCAGACCACGCCCAAACGTCTTGGCCACGCCCAAATGCTTTGGCCACGCCCCCAAAAGTCTTAACCACGCCCAACCGTATTAACCACGCCTCTACAAGTCTTAGCCACGCCCCTAAAAGTCCTGGCCACGCCTCCACGTGTCTAGACCACGCCCATACGTCTTGGCCACGCCCAAATGCTTTGGACACGCCCCCAAGAGTCCAGACCACGCCCAAACGTCTTGGCCACGCCCAAATGCTTTGGCCACGCCCCCAAAAGTCTTATCCACGCCCAACCGTCTTGGCCACGCCCAAATGCTTTGGCCACGCCCCCAAAAGTCTTAACCACGCCCTACCGTATTAACCACGCCTCTACAAGTCTCAGCCACGCCCCTAGAGGTCCTGGCCACGCCTCCACGTGTCTAGACCACGCCCCCAAAAGTCTTAACCACGCCCAACCGTCTTGGCCACGCCTTCACGAGTCTTGGCCACGCCCAAAAGTTTTAGCCACGCCCCTAAATGTGCAGACGACTCCCAAACGTCTTTGCTACGCCCCCATGAGACTAGGCCACGTCCAAATGTTTTGTGATGCCCCGTGACGCCCCGTGACGCCCCGTGACGCCCCGTGAAGCCGCGTGACGCCCCGTGACGCCCGGTGACGCCTTGGGACGCCTCGTGACGCCTTGGGACGCCTCGTGACGCCTCGTGACGCCCTGTGACGCCCCGTGACGCCTCGTGACGCCCCGTGACGCCCCGTGACGCCCCGTGACGCCCCTTGACGCCCCGTGACGCCTCGTGACGCCTCGCCACACCTCGCGACGCCTTGGGACGCCTCGTGACGCCTCGCGACGCCCCGCGACGCCTTGCAACGCCCCGTGACGCCCTTTGACGCCGCGTGACGCCCCGTGATGCCCCGTTACGCCCCGTGACCGTATTCGTACCGTATCCGTAACGTAACCGTACCGTATCCGTACCGTATCCGTACCGTATCCGTACCGTATCCGTACCGTATCCGTACCGTATCCGTATTCGTACCGTACCGTACCGTATCCGTTCCGTATCGGGAACGGGAACGGGTACTTTGTTTTTTGCCGTTTTCTCGCTTATTTGATAACTTACGTGAAAAATATTTACAGATTCGGTTTCCTAGGAAAATAATGTATAGATTCCATTACGCTTTTTTTTTTTTTTTTTTGAATAATTTTCCAAAAAGTTTTATTTTTTTCTGGAAAAACCAGCCACTTTGGTACCTACACATGTTGCGAATTCGGATCCGGGAGAGAAAAGTTTAACGAACTGTGGTCTCAGCTCAAAAAAAAAAAAATCTCGAAAATCGACAAAAAATCAAAGGGGTTAACCCCTAAAACTTTTTGGACATTTAATGCGACCTTCGAATTTTGAATTTTTTACTGCGGCGATAGGTTCGTGACCGTAAGAGAAATTGCGGAACCCAAAAGGTTCCTCTGAAAAAAAATTAGTTTTCGAGATATAACGAAAAGAAGGTGAAAAGTGGTACTTCGTTTTTCACCTTTTTCTCGCTTATTTGATAACTCACCTAAAAAATAATTACAGATTCGGATTCCCTGGAAAAAACTGTATTGATTTCATATGGAAAATAATTTTTAGGATGCTCAATTAAAAAGTTTAAAAATTTACCAACTTTTTTTATTAAGCATTTTAAAAATTATTAGCCACATGCAATCGATAGATTTTCTTCCTAGGAATCCGAATCTGTGATAATTTTTCATATAAGTTATCAAATAAGCGAGAAAACGGCGAAAGACGAAGTACCCGTTCCCGTTCCCGTTCCAGTTCCCGTTCCCGTTCCTTGGGGGCGTTTGGACACGCCCCCAAGAGTCCAGACCACGCCCAAACGTCTTGGCCACGCCCAAATGCTTATGGCCACGCCCCCAAAAGTCTTATCCACGCCCAACCGTCTTGGCCACGCCTTCACAAGTCTTGGCCACGCCCAAATGTTTTAGCCACGCCCCTAAATGTGCAGACCACGCCTCTAAATGTCTAGACCACGCCCAAATGCTTTGGACACGCCCCCAAAATTCTTAACCACGCCTAACCGTATTAACAACGCCTCTACAAGTCTTAGCCACGCCCCTAGAGGTCCTGGCCACGCCTCCACGTGTCTAGACCACGCCCATACGTCTTGGCCACGCCCAAATGCTTTGGACACGCCCCCAAGAGTCCAGACCACGCCCAAACGTCTTGGCCACGCCCAAATGCTTTGGCCACGCCCCCAAAAGTCTTAACCACGCCCAACCGTATTAACCACGCCTCTACAAGTCTTAGCTACGCCCCTAGAGGTCCTGGCCACGATTCCACGTGTCTCGACCACGCCCATACGTCTTGGCCACGCCGAAATGCTTTGGACACGCCCCCAAGAGTCCAGACCACGCCCAAACGTCTTGGCCACGCCCAAATGCTTTGGCCACGCCCCCAAAAGTCTTAACCACGCCTAACCGTATTAACCACGCCTCTACAAGTCTTAGCCACGCCCCTAGAGGTCCTGGCCACGCCTCCACGTGTCTAGACTACGCCCATACGTCTTGGCCACGCCCAAATGCTTTGGACACGTCCCCAAGAGTCCAGACCACGCCCAAACGACTTGGCCACGCCCAAATGCTTTGGCCACGCCCCCAAAAGTCTCAACCACCCCCAACCGTATTAACCACGCCTCTACAAGTCTTAGCCACGCCCCTAAAAGTCCTGGCCACGCCTCCACGTGTCTAGACCACGCCCATACGTCTTGGCCACGCCCAAATGCTTTGGACACGCCCCCAAGAGTCCAGACCACGCCCAAACGACTTGGCCACGCCCAAATGCTTTGGCCACGCCCCCAAAAGTCTTAACCACGTCCAACCGTATTAACCACGCCTCTACAAGTCTTAGCCACGCCCCTAAAAGTTCTGGCCACGCCTCCACGTGTCTAGACCACGCCCATACGTCTTGGCCACGCCCAAATGCTTTGGACACGCCCCCAAGAGTCCAGACCACGCCCAAACGTCTTGGCCACGCCCAAATGCTTTGGACACGCCCCCAAGAGTCCAGACCACGCCCAAACGTCTTGGCCACGCCCAAATGCTTTGGCCACGCCCCCAAAAGTCTTAACCACGCCCTACCGTATTAACCACGCCTCTACAAGTCTCAGCCACGCCCCTAGAGGTCCTGGCCACGCCTCCACGTGTCTAGACCACGCCCCCAAAAGTCTTAACCACGCCCAACCGTCTTGGCCACGCCTTCACGAGTCTTGGCCACGCCCAAAAGTTTTAGCCACGCCCCTAAATGTGCAGACGACTCCCAAACGTCTTTGCTACGCCCCCATGAGACTAGGCCACGTCCAAATGTTTTGTGATGCCCCGTGACGCCCCGTGACGCCCCGTGACGCCCCGTGAAGCCGCGTGACGCCCCGTGACGCCCGGTGACGCCTTGGGACGCCTCGTGACGCCTTGGGACGCCTCGTGACGCCTCGTGACGCCCTGTGACGCCCCGTGACGCCTCGTGACGCCCCGTGACGCCCCGTGACGCCCCGTGACGCCCCTTGACGCCCCGTGACGCCTCGTGACGCCTCGCCACACCTCGCGACGCCTTGGGACGCCTCGTGACGCCTCGCGACGCCCCGCGACGCCTTGCAACGCCCCGTGACGCCCTTTGACGCCGCGTGACGCCCCGTGATGCCCCGTTACGCCCCGTGACCGTATTCGTACCGTATCCGTAACGTAACCGTACCGTATCCGTACCGTATCCGTACCGTATCCGTACCGTATCCGTACCGTATCCGTATTCGTACCGTACCGTACCATATCCGTTCCGTATTGGGAACGGGAACGGGTACTTTGTTTTTTGCCGTTTTCTCGCTTATTTGATAACTTACGTGAAAAATATTTACAGATTCGGTTTCCTAGGAAAATAATGTATAGATTCCATCACGCTTTTTTTTTTTTTTTTTTGAATAATTTTCCAAAAAGTTTTATTTTTTTCTGGAAAAACCAGCCACTTTGGTACCTACACATGTTGCGAATTCGGATCCGGGAGAGAAAAGTTTAACGAACTGTGGTCTCAGCTCGAAAAAAAAAAAATCTCGAAAATCGACAAAAAATCAAAGGGGTTAACCCCTAAAACTTTTTGGACATTTAATGCGACCTTCGAATTTTGAATTTTTTACTGCGGCGATAGGTTCGTGACCGTAAGAGAAATTGCGGAACCCAAAAGGTTCCTCTGAAAAAAAATTAGTTTTCGAGATATAACGAAAAGAAGGTGAAAAGTGGTACTTCGTTTTTCACCTTTTTCTCGCTTATTTGACAACTCACCTAAAAAATAATTACAGATTCGGATTCCCTGGAAAAAACTGTATTGATTTCATATGGAAAATAATTTTTAGGATGCTCAATTAAAAAGTTTAAAAATTTACCAACTTTTTTTATTAAGCATTTTAAAAATTATTAGCCACATGCAATCGATAGATTTTCTTCCTAGGAATCCGAATCTGTGATAATTTTTCATATAAGTTATCAAATAAGCGAGAAAACGGCGAAAGACGAAGTACCCGTTCCCGTTCCCGTTCCCGTTCCCGTTCTTGTTCCAGTTCCCGTTCCCGTTCCTTGGGGGCGTTTGGACACGCCCCCAAGAGTCCAGACCACGCCCAAACGTCTTGGCCACGCCCAAATGCTTTGGCCACGCCCCCAAAAGTCTTATCCACGCCCAACCGTCTTGGCCACGCCTTCACAAGTCTTGGCCACGCCCAAATGTTTTAGCCACGCCCCTAAATGTGCAGACCACGCCTCTAAATGTCTAGACCACGCCCAAATGCTTTGGACACGCCCCCAAAATTCTTAACCACGCCTAACCGTATTAACAACGCCTCTACAAGTCTTAGCCACGCCCCTAGAGGTCCTGGCCACGCCTCCACGTGTCTAGACCACGCCCATACGTCTTGGCCACGCCCAAATGCTTTGGACACGCCCCCAAGAGTCGAGACCACGCCCAAACGTCTTGGTCACGCCCAAATGCTTTGGCCACGCCCCCAAAAGTCTTATCCACGCCCAACCGTCTTGGCCACGCCTTCACAAGTCTTAGCCACGCCCCTAGAGGTCCTGGCCACGCCTCCACGTGTCTAGACCACGCCCATACGTCTTGGCCACGCCCAAATGCTTTGGACACGCCCCCAAGAGTCCAGACCACGCCCAAACGACTTGGCCACGCCCAAATGCTTTGGCCACGCCCCCAAAAGTCTTAACCACGTCCAACCGTATTAACCACGCCTCTACAAGTCTTAGCCACGCCCCTAAAAGTTCTGGCCACGCCTCCACGTGTCTAGACCACGCCCATACGTCTTGGCCACGCATAAATGCTTTGGACACGCCCCCAAGAGTCCAGACCACGCCCAAACGTCTTGGCCACGCCCAAATGCTTTGGACACGCCCCCAAAAGTCCAGACAACGCCCAAACGTCTTGGCCACGCCCAAATGCTTTGGCCACGCCCCCAAAAGTCTTAACCACGCCCTACCGTATTAACCACGCCTCTACAAGTCTCAGCCACGCCCCTAGAGGTCCTGGCCACGCCTCCACGTGTCTAGACCACGCCCCCAAAAGTCTTAACCACGCCCAACCGTCTTGGCCACGCCTTCACGAGTCTTGGCCACGCCCAAAAGTTTTAGCCACGCCCCTAAATGTGCAGACGACGCCCAAACGTCTTTGCTATGCCCCCATGAGACTAGGCCACGTCCAAATGTTTTGTGATGCCCCGTGACGCCCCGTGACGCCCCGTGACGCCCCGTGAAGCCGCGTGACGCCCCGTGACGCCCCGTGACGCCTTGGGACGCCTCGTGACGCCTTGGGACGCCTCGTGACGCCTCGTGACGCCCTGTGACGCCCCGTGACGCCTCGTGACGCCCCGTGACGCCCCGTGACGCCCCGTGACGCCCCTTGACGCCCCGTGACGCCTCGTGACGCCTCGCCACACCTCGCGACGCCTTGGGACGCCTCGTGACGCCTCGCGACGCCCCGCGACGCCTTGCAACGCCCCGTGACGCCCTTTGACGCCGCGTGACGCCCCGTGATGCCCCGTTACGCCCCGTGACCGTATTCGTACCGTATCCGTAACGTAACCGTACCGTATCCGTACCGTATCCGTACCGTATCCGTACCGTATCCGTACCGTATCCGTACCGTATCCGTATTCGTACCGTACCGTACCGTATCCGTTCCGTATCGGGAACGGGAACGGGTACTTTGTTTTTTGCCGTTTTCTCGCTTATTTGATAACTTACGTGAAAAATATTTACAGATTCGGTTTCCTAGGAAAATAATGTATAGATTCCATTACGCTTTTTTTTTTTTTTTTTTGAATAATTTTCCAAAAAGTTTTATTTTTTTCTGGAAAAACCAGCCACTTTGGTACCTACACATGTTGCGAATTCGGATCCGGGAGAGAAAAGTTTAACGAACTGTGGTCTCAGCTCGAAAAAAAAAAAATCTCGAAAATCGACAAAAAATCAAAGGGGTTAACCCCTAAAACTTTTTGGACATTTAATGCGACCTTCGAATTTTGAATTTTTTACTGCGGCGATAGGTTCGTGACCGTAAGAGAAATTGCGGAACCCAAAAGGTTCCTCTGAAAAAAAATTAGTTTTCGAGATATAACGAAAAGAAGGTGAAAAGTGGTACTTCGTTTTTCACCTTTTTCTCGCTTATTTGACAACTCACCTAAAAAATAATTACAGATTCGGATTCCCTGGAAAAAACTGTATTGATTTCATATGGAAAATAATTTTTAGGATGCTCAATTAAAAAGTTTAAAAATTTACCAACTTTTTTTATTAAGCATGTTAAAAATTATTAGCCACATGCAATCGATAGATTTTCTTCCTAGGAATCCGAATCTGTGATAATTTTTCATATAAGTTATCAAATAAGCGAGAAAACGGCGAAAGACGAAGTACCCGTTCCCGTTCCCGTTCCCGTTCCCGTTCCCGTTCCAGTTCCCGTTCCCGTTCCTTGGGGGCGTTTGGACACGCCCCCAAGAGTCCAGACCACGCCCAAACGTCTTGGCCACGCCCAAATGCTTTGGCCACGCCCCCAAAAGTCTTATCCACGCCCAACCGTCTTGGCCACGCCTTCACAAGTCTTGGCCACGCCCAAATGTTTTAGCCACGCCCCTAAATGTGCAGACCACGCCTCTAAATGTCTAGACCACGCCCAAATGCTTTGGACACGCCCCCAAAATTCTTAACCACGCCTAACCGTATTAACAACGCCTCTACAAGTCTTAGCCACGCCCCTAGAGGTCCTGGCCACGCCTCCACGTGTCTAGACCACGCCCATACGTCTAGGCCACGCCCAAATGCTTTGGACACGCCCCCAAGAGTCCAGACCACGCCCAAACGTCTTGGCCACGCCCAAATGCTTTGGCCACGCCCCCAAAAGTCTTAACCACGCCCAACCGTATTAACCACGCCTCTACAAGTCTTAGCCACGCCCCTAAAAGTCCTGGCCACGCCTCCACGTGTCTAGACCACGCCCATACGTCTTGGCCACGCCCAAATGCTTTGGACACGCCCCCAAGAGTCCAGACCACGCCCAAACGTCTTGGCCACGCCCAAATGCTTTGGCCACGCCCCCAAAAGTCTTATCCACGCCCAACCGTCTTGGCCACGCCTTCACAAGTCTTAGCCACGCCCCTAGAGGTCCTGGCCACGCCTCCACGTGTCTAGACCACGCCCATACGTCTTGGCCACGCCCAAATGCTTTGGACACGCCCCCAAGAGTCCAGACCACGCCCGAACGACTTGGCCACGCCCAAATGCTTTGGCCACGCCCCCAAAAGTCTTAACCACGTCCAACCGTATTAACCACGCCTCTACAAGTCTTAGCCACGCCCCTAAAAGTTCTGGCCACGCCTCCACGTGTCTAGACCACGCCCATACGTCTTGGCCACGCATAAATGCTTTGGACACGCCCCCAAGAGTCCAGACCACGCCCAAACGTCTTGGCCACGCCCAAATGCTTTGGACACGCCCCCAAAAGTCCAGACAACGCCCAAACGTCTTGGCCACGCCCAAATGCTTTGGCCACGCCCCCAAAATTCTTAACCACGCCCTACCGTATCAACCACGCCTCTACAAGTCTTAGCCACGCCCCTAAAAGTCCTGGCCACGCCTCCACGTGTCTAGACCACGCCCATACGTCTTGGCCACGCCCAAATGCTTTGGACACGCCCTCAAGAGTCCAGACCACGCCCAAACGTCTTGGCCACGCCCAAATGCTTTGGCCACGCCCCCAAAAGTCTTAACCACGCCCTACCGTATTAACCACGCCTCTACAAGTCTCAGCCACGCCCCTAGAGGTCCTGGCCACGCCTCCACGTGTCTAGACCACGCCCCCAAAAGTCTTAACCACGCCCAACCGTCTTGGCCACGCCTTCACGAGTCTTGGCCACGCCCAAAAGTTTTAGCCACGCCCCTAAATGTGCAGACGACGCCCAAACGTCTTTGCTACGCCCCCATGAGACTAGGCCACGTCCAAATGTTTTGTGATGCCCCGTGACGCCCCGTGACGCCCCGTGAAGCCGCGTGACGCCCCGTGACGCCCCGTGACGCCTTGGGACGCCTCGTGACGCCCTGTGACGCCCCGTGACGCCCCGTGACGCCCCGTGACGCCCCGTGACGCCCCGTGACGCCCCGTGACGCCCCGTGACGCCCCGTGACGCCCCGTGACGCCCCGTGACGCCCCGTGACGCCCCGTGACGCCCCGTGACGCCTCGTGACGCCCCGTGACGCCCCGTGACGCCCCGTGACGCCCCTTGACGCCCCGTGACGCCTCGTGACGCCTCGCGACACCCCGCGACGCCTTGGGACCCCTCGTGACGCCTCGCGACGCCCCGCGACGCCTTGCAACGCCCCGTGACGCCTTGTGACGCCCTGTGACGCCGCTTGACGCCCCGTGATGCCCCGTGACGCCCCGTGACCGTATTCGTACCGTATCCGTACCGTATCCGTAACGTATCCGTACCGTATCCGTACCGTATCCGTACCGTATCCGTACCGTATCCGTACCGTATCCGTACCGTATCCGTACCGTATCCGTACCGTATCCGTACCGTATCCGTATTCGTACCGTACCGTACCGTATCCGTTCCGTATCGGGAACGGGAACGGGTACTTTGTTTTTTGCCGTTTTCTCGCTTATTTGATAACTTACGTGAAAAATATTTACAGATTCGGTTTCCTAGGAAAATAATGTATAGATTCCATTACGCTTTTTTTTTTTTTTTTTTGAATAATTTTCCAAAAAGTTTTATTTTTTTCTGGAAAAACCAGCCACTTTGGTACCTACACATGTTGCGAATTCGGATCCGGGAGAGAAAACTTTAACGAACTGTGGTCTCAGCTCGAAAAAAAAAAAATCTCGAAAATCGACAAAAAATCAAAGGGGTTAACCCCTAAACCTTTTTGGACATTTAATGCGACCTTCGAATTTTGAATTTTTTACTGCGGCGATAGGTTCGTGACCGTAAGAGAAATTGCGGAACCCAAAAGGTTCCTCTGAAAAAAAATTAGTTTTCGAGATATAACGAAAAGAAGGTGAAAAGTGGTACTTCGTTTTTCACCTTTTTCTCGCTTATTTGACAACTCACCTAAAAAATAATTACAGATTCGGATTCCCTGGAAAAAACTGTATTGATTTCATATGGAAAATAATTTTTAGGATGCTCAATTAAAAAGTTTAAAAATTTACCAACTTTTTTTATTAAGCATGTTAAAAATTATTAGCCACATGCAATCGATAGATTTTCTTCCTAGGAATCCGAATCTGTGATAATTTTTCATATAAGTTATCAAATAAGCGAGAAAACGGCGAAAGACGAAGTACCCGTTCCCGTTCCCGTTCCCGTTCCCGTTCCCGTTCCAGTTCCCGTTCCCGTTCCTTGGGGGCGTTTGGACACGCCCCCAAGAGTCCAGACCACGCCCAAACGTCTTGGCCACGCCCAAATGCTTTGGCCACGCCCCCAAAAGTCTTTTCCACGCCCAACCGTCTTGGCCACGCCTTCACAAGTCTTGGCCACGCCCAAATGTTTTAGCCACGCCTCCAAATGTCTAGACCACGCCCAAATGCTTTGGACACGCCCCCAAAAGTCCAGACCACGCCCAAACGTCTTGGCCACGCCCAAATGCTTTAGCCACGCCCCCAAAAGTCTTTAACCACGCCCAACCGTATTAACCACGCCTCTACAAGTCTTAGCCACGCCCCTAGAAGTCCTGGCCACGCCTCCACGTGTCTAGACCACGCCCATACGTCTTGGCCACGCCCAAATGCTTTGGACACGCCCCCAAAAGTCTTAACCACGCCGAACCGTATTAACCACGCCTCTACAAGTCTTAGCCACGCCCCTAGAAGTCCTGGCCACGCCTCCACGTGTCTAGACCACGCCCATACGTCTTGGCCACGCCTCCACGTGTCTAGACCACGCCCATACGTCTTGGCCACGCCCAAATGCTTTGGACACGCCCCCATGAGTAGTTTTAGCCACGCCCCTAAATGTGCAGACGACGCAGAAACGTCTTTGCTACGCCCCCAAGAGCCTAGGCCACGTCCAAATGTTTTGTGATGCCCCGTGACGCCCCGTGACGCCCCGTGACGCCCCGTGACGCCGCGTGACGCCCCGTGACGCCCCGTGACGCCTTGGGACGCCTCGTGACGCCTCGTGACGCCCTGTGACGCCCCGTGACGCCCCGTGACGCCCCGTGACGCCCCGTGACGCCCCGTGACGCCCCGTGACGCCCCGTGACGCCCCGTGACGCCCCGTGACGCCCCGTGACGCCCCGTGACGCCCCGTGACGCCCCGTGACGCCTCGTGACGCCCCGTGACGCCCCGTGACGCCCCGTGACGCCCCTTGACGCCCCGTGACGCCTCGTGACGCCTCGCGACACCCCGCGACGCCTTGGGACCCCTCGTGACGCCTCGCGACGCCCCGCGACGCCTTGCAACGCCCCGTGACGCCTTGTGACGCCCTGTGACGCCGCTTGACGCCCCGTGATGCCCCGTGACGCCCCGTGACCGTATTCGTACCGTATCCGTACCGTATCCGTAACGTATCCGTACCGTATCCGTACCGTATCCGTACCGTATCCGTACCGTATCCGTACCGTATCCGTACCGTATCCGTACCGTATCCGTACCGTATCCGTACCGTATCCGTACCGTATCCGTACCGTATCCGTATTCGTACCGTACCGTACCGTATCCGTTCCGTATCGGGAACGGGAACGGGTACTTTGTTTTTTGCCGTTTTCTCGCTTATTTGATAACTTACGTGAAAAATAATTACAGATTCGGATTCCCTGGAAAAAACTGTATTGATTTCATATGGAAAATAATTTTTAGGATGCTCAATTAAAAAGTTTAAAAATTTACCAACTTTTTTTATTAAGCATTTTAAAAATTATTAGCCACATGCAATCGATAGATTTTCTTCCTAGGAATCCGAATCTGTGATAATTTTTCATATAAGTTATCAAATAAGCGAGAAAACGGCGAAAGACGAAGTACCCGTTCCCGTTCCCGTTCCCGTTCCCGTTCCCGTTCCAGTTCCCGTTCCCGTTCCTTGGGGGCGTTTGGACACGCCCCCAAGAGTCCAGACCACGCCCAAACGTCTTGGCCACGCCCAAATGCTTATGGCCACGCCCCCAAAAGTCTTATCCACGCCCAACCGTCTTGGCCACGCCTTCACAAGTCTTGGCCACGCCCAAATGTTTTAGCCACGCCCCTAAATGTGCAGACCACGCCTCTAAATGTCTAGACCACGCCCAAATGCTTTGGACACGCCCCCAAAATTCTTAACCACGCCTAACCGTATTAACAACGCCTCTACAAGTCTTAGCCACGCCCCTAGAGGTCCTGGCCACGCCTCCACGTGTCTAGACCACGCCCATACGTCTTGGCCACGCCCAAATGCTTTGGCCACGCCCCCAAAAGTCTTAACCACGCCCAACCGTATTAACCACGCCTCTACAAGTCTTAGCCACGCCCCTAAATGTGCAGACGACGCCCAAACGTCTTTGCTACGCCCCCAAGAGCCTAGGCCACGTCCAAATGTTTTGTGATGCCCCGTGACGCCCCGTGACGCCGCGTGACGCCCCGTGACGCCCCGTGACGCCTTGGGACGCCTCGTGACGCCTCGTGACGCCCTGTGACGCCCCGTGACGCCCCGTGACACCCCGTGACGCCCCGTGACGCCCCGTGACGCCCCGTGACGCCCCGTGACGCCCCGTGACGCCCCGTGACGCCCCGTGACGCCTCGTGACGCCCCGTGACGCCCCGTGACGCCCCGTGACGCCCCTTGACGCCCCGTGACGCCCCTTGACGCCCCGTGACGCCTCGTGACGCCTCGCGACACCCCGCGACGCCTTGGGACCCCTCGTGACGCCTCGCGACGCCCCGCGACGCCTTGCAGCGCCCCGTGACGCCTCGTGACGCCCTGTGACGCCGCTTGACGCCCCGTGATGCCCCGTGACGCCCCGTGACCGTATTCGTACCGTATCCATACCGTATCCGTACCGTATCCGTATTCGTACCGTACCGTACCGTATCCGTTCCGTATCGGGAACGGGAACGGGTACTTTGTTTTTTGCCGTTTTCTCGCTTATTTGATAACTTACGTGAAAAATATTTACAGATTCGGTTTCCTAGGAAAATAATGTATAGATTCCATTACGCTTTTTTTTTTTTTTTTTTTGAATAATTTTCCAAAAAGTTTTATTTTTTTCTGGAAAAACCAGCCACTTTGGTACCTACACATGTTGCGAATTCGGATCCGGGAGAGAAAACTTTAACGAACTGTGGTCTCAGCTCGAAAAAAAAAAAAATCTCGAAAATCGACAAAAAATCAAAGGGGTTAACCCCTAAAACTTTTTGGACATTTAATGCGACCTTCGAATTTTGAATTTTTTACTGCGGCGATAGGTTCGTGACCGTAAGAGAAATTGCGGAACCCAAAAGGTTCCTCTGAAAAAAAATTAGTTTTCGAGATATAACGAAAAGAAGGTGAAAAGTGGTACTTCGTTTTTCACCTTTTTCTCGCTTATTTGACAACTCACCTAAAAAATAATTACAGATTCGGATTCCCTGGAAAAAACTGTATTGATTTCATATGGAAAATAATTTTTAGGATGCTCAATTAAAAAGTTTAAAAATTTACCAACTTTTTTTATTAAGCATGTTAAAAATTATTAGCCACATGCAATCGATAGATTTTCTTCCTAGGAATCCGAATCTGTGATAATTTTTCATATAAGTTATCAAATAAGCGAGAAAACGGCGAAAGACGAAGTACCCGTTCCCGTTCCCGTTCCCGTTCCCGTTCCCGTTCCAGTTCCCGTTCCCGTTCCTTGGGGGCGTTTGGACACGCCCCCAAGAGTCCAGACCACGCCCAAACGTCTTGGCCACGCCCAAATGCTTTGGCCACGCCCCCAAAAGTCTTATCCACGCCCAACCGTCTTGGCCACGCCTTCACAAGTCTTGGCCACGCCCAAATGTTTTAGCCACGCCCCTAAATGTGCAGACCACGCCTCTAAATGTCTAGACCACGCCCAAATGCTTTGGACACGCCCCCAAAATTCTTAACCACGCCTAACCGTATTAACAACGCCTCTACAAGTCTTAGCCACGCCCCTAGAGGTCCTGGCCACGCCTCCACGTGTCTAGACCACGCCCATACGTCTAGGCCACGCCCAAATGCTTTGGACACGCCCCCAAGAGTCCAGACCACGCCCAAACGTCTTGGCCACGCCCAAATGCTTTGGCCACGCCCCCAAAAGTCTTAACCACGCCCAACCGTATTAACCACGCCTCTACAAGTCTTAGCCACGCCCCTAAAAGTCCTGGCCACGCCTCCACGTGTCTAGACCACGCCCATACGTCTTGGCCACGCCCAAATGCTTTGGACACGCCCCCAAGAGTCCAGACCACGCCCAAACGTCTTGGCCACGCCCAAATGCTTTGGCCACGCCCCCAAAAGTCTTATCCACGCCCAACCGTCTTGGCCACGCCTTCACAAGTCTTAGCCACGCCCCTAGAGGTCCTGGCCACGATTCCACGTGTCTCGACCACGCCCATACGTCTTGGCCACGCCCAAATGCTTTGGACACGCCCCCAAGAGTCCAGACCACGCCCAAACGTCTTGGCCACGCCCAAATGCTTTGGCCACGCCCCCAAAAGTCTTAACCACGCCTAACCGTATTAACCACGCCTCTACAAGTCTTAGCCACGCCCCTAGAGGTCCTGGCCACGCCTCCACGTGTCTAGACTACGCCCATACGTCTTGGCCACGCCCAAATGCTTTGGACACGTCCCCAAGAGTCCAGACCACGCCCAAACGACTTGGCCACGCCCAAATGCTTTGGCCACGCCCCCAAAAGTCTCAACCACCCCCAACCGTATTAACCACGCCTCTACAAGTCTTAGCCACGCCCCTAAAAGTCCTGGCCACGCCTCCACGTGTCTAGACCACGCCCATACGTCTTGGCCACGCCCAAATGCTTTGGACACGCCCCCAAGAGTCCAGACCACGCCCAAACGTCTTGGCCACGCCCAAATGCTTTGGCCACGCCCCCAAAAGTCTTAACCACGCCCTACCGTATTAACCACGCCTCTACAAGTCTTAGCCACGCCCCTAAAAGTTCTGGCCACGCCTCCACGTGTCTAGACCACGCCCATACGTCTTGGCCACGCCCAAATGCTTTGGACACGCCCCCAAGAGTCCAGACCACGCCCAAACGTCTTGGCCACGCCCAAATGCTTTGGACACGCCCCCAAGAGTCCAGACCACGCCCAAACGTCTTGGCCACGCCCAAATGCTTTGGCCACGCCCCCAAAAGTCTTAACCACGCCCTACCGTATTAACCACGCCTCTACAAGTCTCAGCCACGCCCCTAGAGGTCCTGGCCACGCCTCCACGTGTCTAGACCACGCCCCCAAAAGTCTTAACCACGCCCAACCGTCTTGGCCACGCCTTCACGAGTCTTGGCCACGCCCAAAAGTTTTAGCCACGCCCCTAAATGTGCAGACGACTCCCAAACGTCTTTGCTACGCCCCCATGAGACTAGGCCACGTCCAAATGTTTTGTGATGCCCCGTGACGCCCCGTGACGCCCCGTGACGCCCCGTGAAGCCGCGTGACGCCCCGTGACGCCCGGTGACGCCTTGGGACGCCTCGTGACGCCTTGGGACGCCTCGTGACGCCTCGTGACGCCCTGTGACGCCCCGTGACGCCTCGTGACGCCCCGTGACGCCCCGTGACGCCCCGTGACGCCCCTTGACGCCCCGTGACGCCTCGTGACGCCTCGCCACACCTCGCGACGCCTTGGGACGCCTCGTGACGCCTCGCGACGCCCCGCGACGCCTTGCAACGCCCCGTGACGCCCTTTGACGCCGCGTGACGCCCCGTGATGCCCCGTTACGCCCCGTGACCGTATTCGTACCGTATCCGTAACGTAACCGTACCGTATCCGTACCGTATCCGTACCGTATCCGTACCGTATCCGTACCGTATCCGTATTCGTACCGTACCGTACCATATCCGTTCCGTATCGGGAACGGGAACGGGTACTTTGTTTTTTGCCGTTTTCTCGCTTATTTGATAACTTACGTGAAAAATATTTACAGATTCGGTTTCCTAGGAAAATAATGTATAGATTCCATCACGCTTTTTTTTTTTTTTTTTGAATAATTTTCCAAAAAGTTTTATTTTTTTCTGGAAAAACCAGCCACTTTGGTACCTACACATGTTGCGAATTCGGATCCGGGAGAGAAAAGTTTAACGAACTGTGGTCTCAGCTCGAAAAAAAAAAAATCTCGAAAATCGACAAAAAATCAAAGGGGTTAACCCCTAAAACTTTTTGGACATTTAATGCGACCTTCGAATTTTGAATTTTTTACTGCGGCGATAGGTTCGTGACCGTAAGAGAAATTGCGGAACCCAAAAGGTTCCTCTGAAAAAAAATTAGTTTTCGAGATATAACGAAAAGAAGGTGAAAAGTGGTACTTCGTTTTTCACCTTTTTCTCGCTTATTTGACAACTCACCTAAAAAATAATTACAGATTCGGATTCCCTGGAAAAAACTGTATTGATTTCATATGGAAAATAATTTTTAGGATGCTCAATTAAAAAGTTTAAAAATTTACCAACTTTTTTTATTAAGCATGTTAAAAATTATTAGCCACATGCAATCGATAGATTTTCTTCCTAGGAATCCGAATCTGTGATAATTTTTCATATAAGTTATCAAATAAGCGAGAAAACGGCGAAAGACGAAGTACCCGTTCCCGTTCCCGTTCCCGTTCCCGTTCCCGTTCCAGTTCCCGTTCCCGTTCCTTGGGGGCGTTTGGACACGCCCATAAGAGTCCAGACCACGCCCAAACGTCTTGGCCACGCCCAAATGCTTTGGCCACGCCCCCAAAAGTCTTATCCACGCCCAACCGTCTTGGCCACGCCTTCACAAGTCTTGGCCACGCCCTAATGTTTTAGCCACGCCCCTAAATGTGCAGACCACGCCTCTAAATGTCTAGACCACGCCCAAATGCTTTGGACACGCCCCCAAAATTCTTAACCACGCCTAACCGTATTAACAACGCCTCTACACGTCTTAGCCACGCCCCTAGAGGTCCTGGCCACGCCTCCACGTGTCTAGACCACGCCCATACGTCTTGGCCACGCCCAAATGCTTTGGACACGCCCCCAAGAGTCCAGACCACGCCCAAACGTCTTGGCCACGCCCAAATGCTTTGGCCACGCCCCCAAAAGTCTTAACCACGCCCAACCGTATTAACCACGCCTCTACAAGTCTTAGCCACGCCCCTAAAAGTCCTGGCCACGCCTCCACGTGTCTAGACCACGCCCATACGTCTTGGCCACGCCCAAATGCTTTGGACACGCCCCCAAGAGTCCAGACCACGCCCAAACGTCTTGGCCACGCCCAAATGCTTTGGCCACGCCCCCAAAAGTCTTATCCACGCCCAACCGTCTTGGCCACGCCCAAATGCTTTGGCCACGCCCCCAAAAGTCTTAACCACGCCCTACCGTATTAACCACGCCTCTACAAGTCTCAGCCACGCCCCTAGAGGTCCTGGCCACGCCTCCACGTGTCTAGACCACGCCCCCAAAAGTCTTAACCACGCCCAACCGTCTTGGCCACGCCTTCACGAGTCTTGGCCACGCCCAAAAGTTTTAGCCACGCCCCTAAATGTGCAGACGACTCCCAAACGTCTTTGCTACGCCCCCATGAGACTAGGCCACGTCCAAATGTTTTGTGATGCCCCGTGACGCCCCGTGACGCCCCGTGACGCCCCGTGAAGCCGCGTGACGCCCCGTGACGCCCGGTGACGCCTTGGGACGCCTCGTGACGCCTTGGGACGCCTCGTGACGCCTCGTGACGCCCTGTGACGCCCCGTGACGCCTCGTGACGCCCCGTGACGCCCCGTGACGCCCCGTGACGCCCCTTGACGCCCCGTGACGCCTCGTGACGCCTCGCCACACCTCGCGACGCCTTGGGACGCCTCGTGACGCCTCGCGACGCCCCGCGACGCCTTGCAACGCCCCGTGACGCCCTTTGACGCCGCGTGACGCCCCGTGATGCCCCGTTACGCCCCGTGACCGTATTCGTACCGTATCCGTAACGTAACCGTACCGTATCCGTACCGTATCCGTACCGTATCCGTACCGTATCCGTACCGTATCCGTATTCGTACCGTACCGTACCGTATCCGTTCCGTATCGGGAACGGGAACGGGTACTTTGTTTTTTGCCGTTTTCTCGCTTATTTGATAACTTACGTGAAAAATATTTACAGATTCGGTTTCCTAGGAAAATAATGTATAGATTCCATTACGCTTTTTTTTTTTTTTTTTTGAATAATTTTCCAAAAAGTTTTATTTTTTTCTGGAAAAACCAGCCACTTTGGTACCTACACATGTTGCGAATTCGGATCCGGGAGAGAAAAGTTTAACGAACTGTGGTCTCAGCTCAAAAAAAAAAAAATCTCGAAAATCGACAAAAAATCAAAGGGGTTAACCCCTAAAACTTTTTGGACATTTAATGCGACCTTCGAATTTTGAATTTTTTACTGCGGCGATAGGTTCGTGACCGTAAGAGAAATTGCGGAACCCAAAAGGTTCCTCTGAAAAAAAATTAGTTTTCGAGATATAACGAAAAGAAGGTGAAAAGTGGTACTTCGTTTTTCACCTTTTTCTCGCTTATTTGACAACTCACCTAAAAAATAATTACAGATTCGGATTCCCTGGAAAAAACTGTATTGATTTCATATGGAAAATAATTTTTAGGATGCTCAATTAAAAAGTTTAAAAATTTACCAACTTTTTTTATTAAGCATTTTAAAAATTATTAGCCACATGCAATCGATAGATTTTCTTCCTAGGAATCCGAATCTGTGATAATTTTTCATATAAGTTATCAAATAAGCGAGAAAACGGCGAAAGACGAAGTACCCGTTCCCGTTCCCGTTCCAGTTCCCGTTCCCGTTCCTTGGGGGCGTTTGGACACGCCCCCAAGAGTCCAGACCACGCCCAAACGTCTTGGCCACGCCCAAATGCTTATGGCCACGCCCCCAAAAGTCTTATCCACGCCCAACCGTCTTGGCCACGCCTTCACAAGTCTTGGCCACGCCCAAATGTTTTAGCCACGCCCCTAAATGTGCAGACCACGCCTCTAAATGTCTAGACCACGCCCAAATGCTTTGGACACGCCCCCAAAATTCTTAACCACGCCTAACCGTATTAACAACGCCTCTACAAGTCTTAGCCACGCCCCTAGAGGTCCTGGCCACGCCTCCACGTGTCTAGACCACGCCCATACGTCTTGGCCACGCCCAAATGCTTTGGACACGCCCCCAAGAGTCCAGACCACGCCCAAACGTCTTGGCCACGCCCAAATGCTTTGGCCACGCCCCCAAAAGTCTTAACCACGCCCAACCGTATTAACCACGCCTCTACAAGTCTTAGCTACGCCCCTAGAGGTCCTGGCCACGATTCCACGTGTCTCGACCACGCCCATACGTCTTGGCCACGCCGAAATGCTTTGGACACGCCCCCAAGAGTCCAGACCACGCCCAAACGTCTTGGCCACGCCCAAATGCTTTGGCCACGCCCCCAAAAGTCTTAACCACGCCTAACCGTATTAACCACGCCTCTACAAGTCTTAGCCACGCCCCTAGAGGTCCTGGCCACGCCTCCACGTGTCTAGACTACGCCCATACGTCTTGGCCACGCCCAAATGCTTTGGACACGTCCCCAAGAGTCCAGACCACGCCCAAACGACTTGGCCACGCCCAAATGCTTTGGCCACGCCCCCAAAAGTCTCAACCACCCCCAACCGTATTAACCACGCCTCTACAAGTCTTAGCCACGCCCCTAAAAGTCCTGGCCACGCCTCCACGTGTCTAGACCACGCCCATACGTCTTGGCCACGCCCAAATGCTTTGGACACGCCCCCAAGAGTCCAGACCACGCCCAAACGACTTGGCCACGCCCAAATGCTTTGGCCACGCCCCCAAAAGTCTTAACCACGTCCAACCGTATTAACCACGCCTCTACAAGTCTTAGCCACGCCCCTAAAAGTTCTGGCCACGCCTCCACGTGTCTAGACCACGCCCATACGTCTTGGCCACGCCCAAATGCTTTGGACACGCCCCCAAGAGTCCAGACCACGCCCAAACGTCTTGGCCACGCCCAAATGCTTTGGACACGCCCCCAAGAGTCCAGACCACGCCCAAACGTCTTGGCCACGCCCAAATGCTTTGGCCACGCCCCCAAAAGTCTTAACCACGCCCTACCGTATTAACCACGCCTCTACAAGTCTCAGCCACGCCCCTAGAGGTCCTGGCCACGCCTCCACGTGTCTAGACCACGCCCCCAAAAGTCTTAACCACGCCCAACCGTCTTGGCCACGCCTTCACGAGTCTTGGCCACGCCCAAAAGTTTTAGCCACGCCCCTAAATGTGCAGACGACTCCCAAACGTCTTTGCTACGCCCCCATGAGACTAGGCCACGTCCAAATGTTTTGTGATGCCCCGTGACGCCCCGTGACGCCCCGTGACGCCCCGTGAAGCCGCGTGACGCCCCGTGACGCCCGGTGACGCCTTGGGACGCCTCGTGACGCCTTGGGACGCCTCGTGACGCCTCGTGACGCCCTGTGACGCCCCGTGACGCCTCGTGACGCCCCGTGACGCCCCGTGACGCCCCGTGACGCCCCTTGACGCCCCGTGACGCCTCGTGACGCCTCGCCACACCTCGCGACGCCTTGGGACGCCTCGTGACGCCTCGCGACGCCCCGCGACGCCTTGCAACGCCCCGTGACGCCCTTTGACGCCGCGTGACGCCCCGTGATGCCCCGTTACGCCCCGTGACCGTATTCGTACCGTATCCGTAACGTAACCGTACCGTATCCGTACCGTATCCGTACCGTATCCGTACCGTATCCGTACCGTATCCGTATTCGTACCGTACCGTACCATATCCGTTCCGTATTGGGAACGGGAACGGGTACTTTGTTTTTTGCCGTTTTCTCGCTTATTTGATAACTTACGTGAAAAATATTTACAGATTCGGTTTCCTAGGAAAATAATGTATAGATTCCATCACGCTTTTTTTTTTTTTTTTTTGAATAATTTTCCAAAAAGTTTTATTTTTTTCTGGAAAAACCAGCCACTTTGGTACCTACACATGTTGCGAATTCGGATCCGGGAGAGAAAAGTTTAACGAACTGTGGTCTCAGCTCGAAAAAAAAAAAATCTCGAAAATCGACAAAAAATCAAAGGGGTTAACCCCTAAAACTTTTTGGACATTTAATGCGACCTTCGAATTTTGAATTTTTTACTGCGGCGATAGGTTCGTGACCGTAAGAGAAATTGCGGAACCCAAAAGGTTCCTCTGAAAAAAAATTAGTTTTCGAGATATAACGAAAAGAAGGTGAAAAGTGGTACTTCGTTTTTCACCTTTTTCTCGCTTATTTGACAACTCACCTAAAAAATAATTACAGATTCGGATTCCCTGGAAAAAACTGTATTGATTTCATATGGAAAATAATTTTTAGGATGCTCAATTAAAAAGTTTAAAAATTTACCAACTTTTTTTATTAAGCATGTTAAAAATTATTAGCCACATGCAATCGATAGATTTTCTTCCTAGGAATCCGAATCTGTGATAATTTTTCATATAAGTTATCAAATAAGCGAGAAAACGGCGAAAGACGAAGTACCCGTTCCCGTTCCCGTTCCCGTTCCCGTTCCCGTTCCAGTTCCCGTTCCCGTTCCTTGGGGGCGTTTGGACACGCCCCCAAGAGTCCAGACCACGCCCAAACGTCTTGGCCACGCCCAAATGCTTTGGCCACGCCCCCAAAAGTCTTATCCACGCCCAACCGTCTTGGCCACGCCTTCACAAGTCTTGGCCACGCCCAAATGTTTTAGCCACGCCCCTAAATGTGCAGACCACGCCTCTAAATGTCTAGACCACGCCCAAATGCTTTGGACACGCCCCCAAAATTCTTAACCACGCCTAACCGTATTAACAACGCCTCTACAAGTCTTAGCCACGCCCCTAGAGGTCCTGGCCACGCCTCCACGTGTCTAGACCACGCCCATACGTCTTGGCCACGCCCAAATGCTTTGGACACGCCCCCAAGAGTCCAGACCACGCCCAAACGTCTTGGCCACGCCCAAATGCTTTGGCCACGCCCCCAAAAGTCTTAACCACGCCCAACCGTATTAACCACGCCTCTACAAGTCTTAGCCACGCCCCTAGAGGTCCTGGCCACGATTCCACGTGTCTCGACCACGCCCATACGTCTTGGCCACGCCCAAATGTTTTGGACACGCCCCCAAGAGTCCAGACCACCCCCAAACGACTTGGCCACGCCCAAATGCTTTGGCCACGCCCCCAAAAGTCTCAACCACGCCCAACCGTATTAACCACGCCTCTACAAGTCTTAGCCACGCCCCTAAAAGTCCTGGCCACGCCTCCACGTGTCTAGACCACGCCCATACGTCTTGGCCACGCCCAAATGCTTTGGACACGCCCCCAAGAGTCCAGACCACGCCCAAACGTCTTGGCCACGCCAAAATGCTTTGGACACGCCCCCAAGAGTCCAGACCACGCCCAAACGTCTTGGCCACGCCCAAATGCTTTGGCCACGCCCCCTAAACTCTTAACCACGCCCTACCGTATTAACCACGCCTCTACAAGTGTTAGCCACGCCCCTAGAAGTCCTGGCCACGCCTCCACGTGTCTAGACCACGCCCATACGTCTTGGCCACGCCCAAATGCTTTGGACACGCCCCCAAGAGTCCAGACCACGCCCAAACGTCTTTGCCACGCCCAAATGCTTTGGCCACGCCCCCAAAAGTCTTAACCACGCCCAACCGTATTAACCACGCCTCTACAAGTCTTAGCAACGCCCCTAAAAGTCCTGGCCACGCCTCCACGTGTCTAGACCACGCCCATACGTCTTGGCCACGCCCAAATGCTTTGGACACGCCCCCAAGAGTCCAGGCCACGCCCAAACGTCTTGGCCACGCCCAAATGCTTTGGCCACGCCCAAATGCTTTGGCCACGCCCCCAAAAGTCTTATCCACGCCCAACCGTCTTGGCCACGCCTTCACAAGTCTTGGCCACGCTCAAATGTTTTAGCCACGCCCCTAAATGTGCAGACCACGCCTCCAAATGTCTAGACCACGCCCAAATGCTTTGGACACGCCCCCAAAAGTCCAGACCACGCCCAAATGCTTTGGCCACGCCCATATGTTTAGGCCACGCCCCTAAAAGTCCTTGGGGGCGTTTGGACACGCCCCCAAGAGTCCAGACCACGCCCAAACGTCTTGGCCACGCCCAAATGCTTTGGCCACGCCCCCAAAAGTCTTATCCACGCCCAACCGTCTTGGCCACGCCTTCACAAGTCTTGGCCACGCCCAAATGTTTTAGCCACGCCCCTAAATGTGCAGACCACGCCTCCAAATGTCTAGACCACGCCCAAATGCTTTGGACACGCCCCCAAAATTCTTAACCACGCCTAACCGTATTAACCACGCCTCTACAAGTCTTAGCCACGCCCCTAGAGGTCCTGGCCACGCCTCCACGTGTCTAGACCACGCCCATACGTCTTGGCCACGCCCAAATGCTTTGGACACGCCCCCAAGAGTCCAGACCACGCCCAAACGTCTTGGCCACGCCCAAATGCTTTGGCCACGCCCCCAAAAGTCTTAACCACGCCCAACCGTATTAACCACGCCTCTACAAGTCTTAGCCACGCCCCTAGAGGTCCTGGCCACGCCTCCACGTGTCTAGACCACGCCCATACGTCTTGGCCACGCCCAAATGCTTTGGACACGCCCCCAAGAGTCCAGACCACGCCCATACGTCTTGGCCACGCCAAAATGCTTTGGACACGCCCCCAAGAGTCCAGACCACGCCCAAACGTCTTGGCCACGCCCAAATGCTTTGGCCACGCCCCCTAAACTCTTAACCACGCCCTACCGTATTAACCACGCCTCTACAAGTGTTAGCCACGCCCCTAGAAGTCCTGGCCACGCCTCCACGTGTCTAGACCACGCCCATACGTCTTGGCCACGCCCAAATGCTTTGGACACGCCCCCAAGAGTCCAGACCACGCCCAAACGTCTTTGCCACGCCCAAATGCTTTGGCCACGCCCCCAAAAGTCTTAACCACGCCCAACCGTATTAACCACGCCTCTACAAGTCTTAGCAACGCCCCTAAAAGTCCTGGCCACGCCTCCACGTGTCTAGACCACGCCCATACGTCTTGGCCACGCCCAAATGCTTTGGACACGCCCCCAAGAGTCCAGGCCACGCCCAAACGTCTTGGCCACGCCCAAATGCTTTGGCCACGCCCAAATGCTTTGGCCACGCCCTCAAAAGTCTTATCCACGCCCAACCGTCTTGGCCACGCCTTCACAAGTCTTGGCCACGCTCAAATGTTTTAGCCACGCCCCTAAATGTGCAGACCACGCCTCCAAATGTCTAGACCACGCCCAAATGCTTTGGACACGCCCCCAAAAGTCCAGACCACGCCCAAATGCTTTGGCCACGCCAATATGTTTAGGCCACGCCCCTAAAAGTCCTGGCCTTGCCTCCACGTGTCTAGAACACGCCCATACGTCTTGGCCACGCCCAAATGCTTTGGACACGCCCCCAAGAGTCCAGACCACGCCCAAACGTCTTGGCCACGCCCAAATGCTTTAGCCACGCCCCCAAAAGTCTTAACCACGCCCAACCGTATTAACCACGCCTCTACAAGTCTTAGCCACGCCCCTAGAAGTCCTGGCCACGCCTCCACGTGTCTAGACCACGCCCATACGTCTTGGCCACGCCCAAATGCTTTGGACACGCCCCCAAAAGTCTTAACCACGCCGAACCGTATTAACCACGCCTCTACAAGTCTTAGCCACGCCCCTAGAAGTCCTGGCCCTCCACGTGTCTAGACCACGCCCATACGTCTTGGCCACGCCCAAATGCTTTGGACACGCCCCCATGAGTAGTTTTAGCCACGCCCCTAAATGTGCAGACGACGCAGAAACGTCTTTGCTACGCCCCCAAGAGCCTAGGCCACGTCCAAATGTTTTGTGATGCCCCGTGACGCCCCGTGACGCCCCGTGACGCCCCGTGACGCCGCGTGACGCCCCGTGACGCCTCGTGACGCCTTGGGACGCCTCGTGACGCCTCGTGACGCCCTGTGACGCCCCGTGACGCCCCGTGACGCCCCGTGACGCCCCGTGACGCCCCGTGACGCCCCGTGACGCCCCGTGACGCCCCGTGACGCCCCGTGACGCCCCGTGACGCCCCGTGACGCCCCGTGACGCCCCGTGACGCCTCGTGACGCCCCGTGACGCCCCGTGACGCCCCGTGACGCCCCTTGACGCCCCGTGACGCCTCGTGACGCCTCGCGACACCCCGCGACGCCTTGGGACCCCTCGTGACGCCTCGCGACGCCCCGCGACGCCTTGCAACGCCCCGTGACGCCTCGTGACGCCCTGTGACGCCGCTTGACGCCCCGTGATGCCCCGTGACGCCCCGTGACCGTATTCGTACCGTATCCGTACCGTATCCGTAACGTATCCGTACCGTATCCGTACCGTATCCGTACCGTATCCGTACCGTATCCGTACCGTATCCGTACCGTATCCGTACCGTATCCGTACCGTATCCGTACCGTATCCGTACCGTATCCGTACCGTATCCGTACCGTATCCGTACCGTATCCGTACCGTATCCGTACCGTATCCGTATTCGTACCGTACCGTACCGTATCCGTTCCGTATCGGGAACGGGAACGGGTACTTTGTTTTTTGCCGTTTTCTCGCTTATTTGATAACTTACGTGAAAAATATTTACAGATTCGGTTTCCTAGGAAAATAATGTATAGATTCCATTACGCTTTTTTTTTTTTTTTTTTTGAATAATTTTCCAAAAAGTTTTATTTTTTTCTGGAAAAACCAGCCACTTTGGTACCTACACATGTTGCGAATTCGGATCCGGGAGAGAAAACTTTAACGAACTGTGGTCTCAGCTCGAAAAAAAAAAAATCTCGAAAATCGACAAAAAATCAAAGGGGTTAACCCCTAAAACTTTTTGGACATTTAATGCGACCTTCGAATTTTGAATTTTTTACTGCGGCGATAGGTTCGTGACCGTAAGAGAAATTGCGGAACCCAAAAGGTTCCTCTGAAAAAAAATTAGTTTTCGAGATATAACGAAAAGAAGGTGAAAAGTGGTACTTCGTTTTTCACCTTTTTCTCGCTTATTTGACAACTCACCTAAAAAATAATTACAGATTCGGATTCCCTAGAAAAAACTGTATTGATTTCATATGGAAATAATTTTTAGGATGCTCAATTAAAAAGTTTAAAAATTTACCAACTTTTTTTATTAAGCATGTTAAAAATTATCAGCCACATGCAATCGATAGATTTTCTTCCTAGGAATCCGAATCTGAGATAATTTTTCATATAAGTTATCAAATAAGCGAGAAAACGGCGAAAGACGAAGTACCCGTTCCCGTTCCCGTTCCCGTTCCCGTTCCCGTTCCAGTTCCCGTTCCCGTTCCCGTTCCTTGGGGGCGTTTGGACACGCTCCCAAGAGTCCAGACTACGCCCAAACGTCTTGGCCACGCCCAAATGCTTTGGCCACGCCCCCAAAAGTCTTATCCACGCCCAACCGTCTTGGCCACGCCTTCACAAGTCTTGGCCACGCCCAAATGTTTTAGCCACGCCCCTAAATGTGCAGACCACGCCTCCAAATGTCTAGACCACGCCCAAATGCTTTGGACACGCCCCCAAAATTCTTAACCACGCCTAACCGTATTAACCACGCCTCTACAAGTCTTAGCCACGCCCCTAGAGGTCCTGGCCACGCCTCCACGTGTCTAGACCACGCCCATACGTCTTGGCCACGCCCAAATGCTTTGGACACGCCCCCAAGAGTCCAGACCACGCCCAAACGACTTGGCCACGCCCAAATGCTTTGGCCACGCCCCCAAAAGTCTCAACCACGCCCAACCGTATTAACCACGCCTCTACAAGTCTTAGCCACGCCCCTAGAGGTCCTGGCCACGATTCCACGTGTCTCGACCACGCCCATACGTCTTGGCCACGCCCAAATGCTTTGGACACGCCCCCAAGAGTCCAGACCACGCCCAAACGTCTTGGCCACGCCCAAATGCTTTGGACACGCCCCCAAGAGTCCAGACCACGCCCAAACGACTTGGCCACGCCCAAATGCTTTGGCCACGCCCCCAAAAGTCTCAACCACGCCCAACCGTATTAACCACGCCTCTACAAGTCTTAGCCACGCCCCTAAAAGTCCTGGCCACGCCTCCACGTGTCTAGACCACGCCCATACGTCTTGGCCACGCCCAAATGCTTTGGACACGCCCCCAAGAGTCCAGACCACGCCCAAACGTCTTGGCCACGCCCAAATGCTTTGGACACGCCCCCAAGAGTCCAGACCACGCCCAAACGTCTTGGTCACGCCCAAATGCTTTGGCCACGCCCCCTAAACTCTTAACCACGCCTTACCGTATTAACCACGCCTCTACAAGTGTTAGCCACGCCCCTAGAAGTCCTGGCCACGCCTCCACGTGTCTAGACCACGCCCATACGTCTTGGCCACGCCCCCAAGAGTCCAGACCACGCCCAAACGTCTTGGCCACGCCCAAATGCTTTGGCCACGCCCCCAAAAGTCTTAACCACGCCCAACCGTATTAACCACGCCTCTACAAGTCTTAGCCACGCCCCTAGAAGTCCTGGCCACGCCTCCACGTGTCTAGACCACGCCCATACGTCTTGGCCACGCCCAAATGCTTTGGACACGCCCCCAAAAGTCCAGACCACGCCCAAATGTCTTGGCCACGTCCAAATGCTTTGGCCACGCCCCCAAAATTCTTAACCACGCCTAACCGTATTAACCACACCTCTACAAGTCTTAGCCACCCCCCTAGAAGTCCTGGCCACGCCTCCACGTGTCTAGACCACGCCCATACGTCTTGGCCACGCCCAAATGCTTTGAAACACGCCCCCAAGAGTCCAGACCACGCCCAAACGTCTTGGCCACGCCCAAATGCTTTAGCCACGCCCCCAAAAGTCTTAACCACGCCCAACCGTATTAACCACGCCTCTACAAGTCTTAGCAACGCCCCTAAAAGTCCTCGCCACGCCTCCACGTGTCTAGACCACGCCCATACGTCTTGGCCACGCCCAAATGCTTTGGACACGCCCCCAAGAGTCCAGACCACGCCCAAACGTCTTGGCCACGCCCAAATGCTTTGGCCACGCCCAAATGCTTTGGCCACGCCCCCAAAAGTCTTTTCCACGCCCAACCGTCTTGGCCACGCCTTCACAAGTCTTGGCCACGCTCAAATGTTTTAGCCACGCCCCTAAATGTGCAGAAAACGCCTCCAAATGTCTAGACCACGCCCAAATGCTTTGGACACGCCCCCAAAAGTCCAGACCACGCCCAAATGCTTTGGCCACGCCCATATGTTTAGGCCACGCCCCTAAACGTCCTGGCCTTGCCTCCACGTGTCTAGAACACGTCCAGACCACGCCCAAACGTCTTGGCCACGCCCAAATGCTTTAGCCACGCCCCCAAAAGTCTTAACCACGCCGAACCGTATTAACCACGCCTCTACAAGTCTTAGCCACGCCCCTAGAAGTCCTGGCCACGCCTCCACGTGTCTAGACCACGCCCATACGTCTTGGCCACGCCTCCACGTGTCTAGACCACGCCCATACGTCTTGGCCACGCCCAAATGCTTTGGACACGCCCCCATGAGTAGTTTTAGCCACGCCCCTAAATGTGCAGACGACGCCCAAACGTCTTTGCTACGCCCCCAAGAGCCTAGGCCACGTCCAAATGTTTTGTGATGCCCCGTGACGCCCCGTGACGCCGCGTGACGCCCCGTGACGCCCCGTGACGCCTTGGGACGCCTCGTGACGCCTCGTGACGCCCTGTGACGCCCCGTGACGCCCCGTGACGCCCCGTGACGCCCCGTGACGCCCCGTGACGCCCCGTGACGCCCCGTGACGCCCCGTGACGCCCCGTGACGCCCCGTGACGCCCCGTGACGCCTCGTGACGCCCCGTGACGCCCCGTGACGCCCCGTGACGCCCCTTGACGCCCCGTGACGCCTCGTGACGCCTCGCGACACCCCGCGACGCCTTGGGACCCCTCGTGACGCCTCGCGACGCCCCGCGACGCCTTGCAACGCCCCGTGACGCCTCGTGACGCCCTGTGACGCCGCTTGACGCCCCGTGATGCCCCGTGACGCCCCGTGACCGTATTCGTACCGTATCCGTACCGTATCCGTAACGTATCCGTACCGTATCCGTACCGTATCCGTACCGTATCCGTACCGTATCCGTACCGTATCCGTACCGTATCCGTACCGTATCCGTACCGTATCCGTACCGTATCCGTACCGTATCCGTATTCGTACCGTACCGTACCGTATCCGTTCCGTATCGGGAACGGGAACGGGTACTTTGTTTTTTGCCGTTTTCTCGCTTATTTGATAACTTACGTGAAATATATTTACAGATTCGGTTTCCTAGGAAAATAATGTATAGATTCCATTACGCTTTTTTTTTTTTTTTTTTAAATAATTTTCCAAAAAGTTTTATTTTTTTCTGGAAAAACCAGCCACTTTGGTACCTACACATGTTGCGAATTCGGATCCGGGAGAGAAAACTTTAACGAACTGTGGTCTCAGCTCGAAAAAAAAAAAATCTCGAAAATCGACAAAAAATCAAAGGGGTTAACCCCTAAAACTTTTTGGACATTTAATGCGACCTTCGAATTTTGAATTTTTTACTGCGGCGATAGGTTCGTGACCGTAAGAGAAATTGCGGAACACAAAAGGTTCCTCTGAAAAAAAATTAGTTTTCGAGATATAACGAAAAGAAGGTGAAAAGTGGTACTTCGTTTTTCACCTTTTTCTCGCTTATTTGACAACTCACCTAAAAAATAATTACAGATTCGGATTCCCTGGAAAAAACTGTATTGATTTCATATGGAAAATAATTTTTAGGATGCTCAATTAAAAAGTTTAAAAATTTACCAACTTTTTTTATTAAGCATGTTAAAAATTATTAGCCACATGCAATCGATAGATTTTCTTCCTAGGAATCCGAATCTGTGATAATTTTTCATATAAGTTATCAAATAAGCGAGAAAACGGCGAAAGACGAAGTACCCGTTCCCGTTCCCGTTCCCGTTCCCGTTCCCGTTCCAGTTCCCGTTCCCGTTCCTTGGGGGCGTTTGGACACGCCCCCAAGAGTCCAGACCACGCCCAAACGTCTTGGCCACGCCCAAATGCTTTGGCCACGCCCCCAAAAGTCTTATCCACGCCCAACCGTCTTGGCCACGCCTTCACAAGTCTTGGCCACGCCCAAATGTTTTAGCCACGCCCCTAAATGTGCAGACCACGCCTCTAAATGTCTAGACCACGCCCAAATGCTTTGGACACGCCCCCAAAATTCTTAACCACGCCTAACCGTATTAACAACGCCTCTACAAGTCTTAGCCACGCCCCTAGAGGTCCTGGCCACGCCTCCACGTGTCTAGACCACGCCCATACGTCTTGGCCACGCCCAAATGCTTTGGACACGCCCCCAAGAGTCCAGACCACGCCCAAACGTCTTGGCCACGCCCAAATGCTTTGGCCACGCCCCCAAAAGTCTTAACCACGCCCAACCGTATTAACCACGCCTCTACAAGTCTTAGCCACGCCCCTTAAAGTCCTGGCCACGCCTCCACGTGTCTAGACCACGCCCATACGTCTTGGCCACGCCCAAATGCTTTGGACACGCCCCCAAGAGTCCAGACCACGCCCAAACGTCTTGGCCACGCCCAAATGCTTTGGCCACGCCCCCAAAAGTCTTATCCACGCCCAACCGTCTTGGCCACGCCTTCACAAGTCTTAGCCACGCCCCTAGAGGTCCTGGCCACGCCTCCACGTGTCTAGACCACGCCCATACGTCTTGGCCACGCCCAAATGCTTTGGACACGCCCCCAAGAGTCCAGACCACGCCCAAACGTCTTGGCCACGCCCAAATGCTTTGGCCACGCCCCCAAAAGTCTTAACCACGCCCTACCGTATTAACCACGCCTCTACAAGTCTCAGCCACGCCCCTAGAGATCCTGGCCACGCCTCCACGTGTCTAGACCACGCCCCCAAAAGTCTTAACCACGCCCAACCGTCTTGGCCACGCCTTCACGAGTCTTGGCCACGCCCAAAAGTTTTAGCCGCGCCCCTAAATGTGCAGACGACTCCCAAACGTCTTTGCTACGCCCCCATGAGACTAGGCCACGTCCAAATGTTTTGTGATGCCCCGTGACGCCCCGTGACGCCCCGTGACGCCCCGTGAAGCCGCGTGACGCCCCGTGACGCCCCGTGACGCCTTGGGACGCCTCGTGACGCCTTGGGACGCCTCGTGACGCCTCGTGACGCCCTGTGACGCCCCGTGACGCCTCGTGACGCCCCGTGACGCCCCGTGACGCCCCGTGACGCCCCTTGACGCCCCGTGACGCCTCGTGACGCCTCGCCACACCTCGCGACGCCTTGGGACGCCTCGTGACGCCTCGCGACGCCCCGCGACGCCTTGCAACGCCCCGTGACGCCCTTTGACGCCGCGTGACGCCCCGTGATGCCCCGTTACGCCCCGTGACCGTATTCGTACCGTATCCGTAACGTAACCGTACCGTATCCGTACCGTATCCGTACCGTATCCGTACCGTATCCGTACCGTATCCGTACCGTATCCGTACCGTATCCGTACCGTATCCGTATTCGTACCGTACCGTACCGTATCCGTTCCGTATCGGGAACGGGAACGGGTACTTTGTTTTTTGCCGTTTTCTCGCTTATTTGATAACTTACGTGAAAAATATTTACAGATTCGGTTTCCTAGGAAAATAATGTATAGATTCCATCACGCTTTTTTTTTTTTTTTTTTGAATAATTTTCCAAAAAGTTTTATTTTTTTCTGGAAAAACCAGCCACTTTGGTACCTACACATGTTGCGAATTCGGATCCGGGAGAGAAAAGTTTAACGAACTGTGGTCTCAGCTCGAAAAAAAAAAAATCTCGAAAATCGACAAAAAATCAAAGGGGTTAACCCCTAAAACTTTTTGGACATTTAATGCGACCTTCGAATTTTGAATTTTTTACTGCGGCGATAGGTTCGTGACCGTAAGAGAAATTGCGGAACCCAAAAGGTTCCTCTGAAAAAAAATTAGTTTTCGAGATATAACGAAAAGAAGGTGAAAAGTGGTACTTCGTTTTTCACCTTTTTCTCGCTTATTTGACAACTCACCTAAAAAATAATTACAGATTCGGATTCCCTGGAAAAAACTGTATTGATTTCATATGGAAAATAATTTTTAGGATGCTCAATTAAAAAGTTTAAAAATTTACCAACTTTTTTTATTAAGCATGTTAAAAATTATTAGCCACATGCAATCGATAGATTTTCTTCCTAGGAATCCGAATCTGTGATAATTTTTCATATAAGTTATCAAATAAGCGAGAAAACGGCGAAAGACGAAGTACCCGTTCCCGTTCCCGTTCCCGTTCCAGTTCCCGTTCCCGTTCCTTGGGGGCGTTTGGACACGCCCCCAAGAGTCCAGACCACGCCCAAACGTCTTGGCCACGCCCAAATGCTTTGGCCACGCCCCCAAAAGTCTTATCCACGCCCAACCGTCTTGGCCACGCCTTCACAAGTCTTGGCCACGCCCAAATGTTTTAGCCACGCCCCTAAATGTGCAGACCACGCCTCCAAATGTCTAGACCACGCCCAAATGCTTTGGACACGCCCCCAAAATTCTTAACCACGCCTAACCGTATTAACCACGCCTCTACAAGTCTTAGCCACGCCCCTAGAGGTCCTGGCCACGCCTCCACGTGTCTAGACCACGCCCATACGTCTTGGCCACGCCCAAATGCTTTGGACACGCCCCCAAGAGTCCAGACCACCCCCAAACGACTTGGCCACGCCCAAATGCTTTGGCCACGCCCCCAAAAGTCTCAACCACGCCCAACCGTATTAACCACGCCTCTACAAGTCTTAGCCACGCCCCTAAAAGTCCTGGCCACGCCTCCACGTGTCTAGACCACGCCCATACGTCTTGGCCACGCCCAAATGCTTTGGACACGCCCCCAAGAGTCCAGACCACGCCCAAACGTCTTGGCCACGCCAAAATGCTTTGGACACGCCCCCAAGAGTCCAGACCACGCCCAAACGTCTTGGCCACGCCCAAATGCTTTGGCCACGCCCCCTAAACTCTTAACCACGCCCTACCGTATTAACCACGCCTCTACAAGTGTTAGCCACGCCCCTAGAAGTCCTGGCCACGCCTCCACGTGTCTAGACCACGCCCATACGTCTTGGCCACGCCCAAATGCTTTGGACACGCCCAAACGTCTTGGCCACGCCCAAATGCTTTGGCCACGCCCCCAAAAGTCTTAACCACGCCAAACCGTATTAACCACGCCTCTACAAGTCTTAGCAACGCCCCTAAAAGTCCTGGCCACGCCTCCACGTGTCTAGACCACGCCCATACGTCTTGGCCACGCCCAAATGCTTTGGACACGCCTCCAAGAGTCCAGACCACGCCCAAACGTCTTGGCCACGCCCAAATGCTTTGGCCACGCCCGAATGCTTTGGCCACGCCCCCAAAAGTCTTATCCACGCCCAACCGTCTTGGCCACGCCTTCACAAGTCTTGGCCACGCTCAAATGTTTTAGCCACGCCCCTAAATGTGCAGACCACGCCTCCAAATGTCTAGACCACGCCCAAATGCTTTGGACACGCCCCCAAAAGTCCAGACCACGCCCAAATGCTTTGGCCACGCCCATATGTTTAGGCCACGCCCCTAAAAGTCCTGGCCTTGCCTCCACGTGTCTAGAACACGCCCATACGTCTTGGCCACGCCCAAATGCTTTGGACACGCCCCCAAGAGTCCAGACCACGCCCAAACGTCTTGGCCACGCCCAAATGCTTTAGCCACGCCCCCAAAAGTCTTAACCACGCCCAACCGTATTAACCACGCCTCTACAAGTCTTAGCCACGCCCCTAGAAGTCCTGGCCACGCCTCCACGTGTCTAGACCACGCCCATACGTCTTGGCCACGCCCAAATGCTTTGGACACGCCCCCAAAAGTCTTAACCACGCCGAACCGTATTAACCACGCCTCTACAAGTCTTAGCCACGCCCCTAGAAGTCCTGGCCATGCCTCCACGTGTCTAGACCACGCCCATAAGTCTTGGCCACGCCTCCACGTGTCTAGACCACGCCCATACGTCTTGGCCACGCCCAAATGCTTTGGACACGCCCCCATGAGTAGTTTTAGCCACGCCCCTAAATGTGCAGACGACGCAGAAACGTCTTTGCTACGCCCCCAAGAGCCTAGGCCACGTCCAAATGTTTTGTGATGCCCCGTGACGCCCCGTGACGCCCCGTGACGCCCCGTGACGCCGCGTGACGCCCCGTGACGCCCCGTGACGCCTTGGGACGCCTCGTGACGCCTCGTGACGCCCTGTGACGCCCCGTGACGCCCCGTGACGCCCCGTGACGCCCCGTGACGCCCCGTGACGCCCCGTGACGCCCCGTGACGCCCCGTGACGCCCCGTGACGCCCCGTGACGCCCCGTGACGCCCTGTGACACCCCGTGACGCCTCGTGACGCCCCTTGACGCCCCGTGACGCCCCGTGACGCCCCTTGACGCCCCGTGACGCCTCGTGACGCCTCGCGACACCCCGCGACGCCTTGGGACCCCTCGTGACGCCTCGCGACGCCCTGCGACGCCTTGCAACGCCCCGTGACGCCTCGTGACGCCCTGTGACGCCGCTTGACGCCCCGTGATGCCCCGTGACGCCCCGTGACCGTATTCGTACCGTATCCGTACCGTATCCGTACCGTATCCGTACCGTATCCGTACCGTATCCGTACCGTATCCGTACCGTATCCGTACCGTATCCGTACCGTATCCGTACCGTATCCGTACCGTATCCGTATTCGTACCGTACCGTACCGTATCCGTTCCGTATCGGGAACGGGAATGTGCAGACCACGCCTCTAAATGTCTAGATTTAGAGGCGCCCCGTGACGCCCCTTGACGCCCCGTGACGCCTCGTGACGCCTCGCGACACCCCGCGACGCCTTGGGACCCCTCGTGACGCCTCGCGACGCCCCGCGACGCCTTGCAACGCCCCGTGACGCCTCGTGACGCCCTGTGACGCCGCTTGACGCCCCGTGATGCCCCGTGACGCCCCGTGACCGTATTCGTACCGTATCCGTACCGTATCCGTAACGTATCCGTACCGTATCCGTACCGTATCCGTACCGTATCCGTACCGTATCCGTACCGTATCCGTACCGTATCCGTACCGTATCCGTACCGTATCCGTATTCGTACCGTACCGTACCGTATCCGTTCCGTATCGGGAACGGGAACGGGTACTTTGTTTTTTGCCGTTTTCTCGCTTATTTGATAACTTACGTGAAAAATATTTACAGATTCGGTTTCCTAGGAAAATAATGTATAGATTCCATTACGCTTTTTTTTTTTTTTTTTGAATAATTTTCCAAAAAGTTTTATTTTTTTCTGGAAAAACCAGCCACTTTGGTACCTACACATGTTGCGAATTCGGATCCGGGAGAGAAAACTTTAACGAACTGTGGTCTCAGCTCGAAAAAAAAATCATCTCGAAAATCGACAAAAAATCAAAGGGGTTAACCCCTAAAACTTTTTGGACATTTAATGCGACCTTCGAATTTTGAATTTTTTACTGCGGCGATAGGTTCGTGACCGTAAGAGAAATTGCGGAACCCAAAAGGTTCCTCTGAAAAAAAATTAGTTTTCGAGATATAAAGAAAAGAAGGTGAAAAGTGGTACTTCGTTTTTCACCTTTTTCTCGCTTATTTGACAACTCACCTAAAAAATAATTACAGATTCGGATTCCCTGGAAAAAACTGTATTGATTTCATATGGAAAATAATTTTTAGGATGCTCAATTAAAAAGTTTAAAAATTTACCAACTTTTTTTATTAAGCATGTTAAAAATTATCAGCCACATGCAATCGATAGATTTTCTTCCTAGGAATCCGAATCTGAGATAATTTTTCATATAAGTTATCAAATAAGCGAGAAAACGGCGAAAGACGAAGTACCCGTTCCCGTTCCCGTTCCCGTTCCCGTTCCCGTTCCAGTTCCCGTTCCCGTTCCCGTTCCTTGGGGGCGTTTGGACACGCTCCCAAGAGTCCAGACTACGCCCAAACGTCTTGGCCACGCCCAAATGCTTTGGCCACGCCCCCAAAAGTCTTATCCACGCCCAACCGTCTTGGCCACGCCTTCACAAGTCTTGGCCACGCCCAAATGTTTTAGCCACGCCCCTAAATGTGCAGACCACGCCTCCAAATGTCTAGACCACGCCCAAATGCTTTGGACACGCCCCCAAAATTCTTAACCACGCCTAACCGTATTAACCACGCCTCTACAAGTCTTAGCCACGCCCCTAGAGGTCCTGGCCACGCCTCCACGTGTCTAGACCACGCCCATACGTCTTGGCCACGCCCAAATGCTTTGGACACGCCCCCAAGAGTCCAGACCACGCCCAAATGTCTTGGCCACGTCCAAATGCTTTGGCCACGCCCCCAAAATTCTTAACCACGCCTAACCGTATTAACCACACCTCTACAAGTCTTAGCCACCCCCCTAGAAGTCCTGGCCACGCCTCCACGTGTCTAGACCACGCCCATACGTCTTGGCCACGCCCAAATGCTTTGGACACGCCCCCAAGAGTCCAGACCACGCCCAAACGTCTTGGCCACGCCCAAATGCTTTGGCCACGCCCCCAAAAGTCTTAACCACGCCCAACCGTATTAACCACGCCTCTACAAGTCTTAGCAACGCCCCTAAAAGTCCTGGCCACGCCTCCACGTGTCTAGACCACGCCCATACGTCTTGGCCACGCCCAAATGCTTTGGACACGCCCCCAAGAGTCCAGACCACGCCCAAACGACTTGGCCACGCCCAAATGCTTTGGCCACGCCCCCAAAAGTCTCAACCACGCCCAACCGTATTAACCACGCCTCTACAAGTCTTAGCCACGCCCCTAAAAGTCCTGGCCACGCCTCCACGTGTCTAGACCACGCCCATACGTCTTGGCCACGCCCAAATGCTTTGGACACGCCCCCAAGAGTCCAGACCACGCCCAAACGACTTGGCCACGCCCAAATGCTTTGGCCACGCCCCCAAAAGTCTTAACCACGTCCAACCGTATTAACCACGCCTCTACAAGTCTTAGCCACGCCCCTAAAAGTTCTGGCCACGCCTCCAAGGGTCCAGACCACGCCCAAACGTCTTGGCCACGCCCAAATGCTTTGGCCACGCCCCCAAAAGTCTTAACCACGCCCAACCGTATTAACCACGCCTCTACAAGTCTTAGCCACGCCCCTAGAGGTCCTGGCCACGATTCCACGTGTCTCGACCACGCCCATACGTCTTGGCCACGCCCAAATGCTTTGGACACGCCCCCAAGAGTCCAGACCACCCCCAAACGACTTGGCCACGCCCAAATGCTTTGGCCACGCCCCCAAAAGTCTCAACCACGCCCAACCGTATTAACCACGCCTCTACAAGTCTTAGCCACGCCCCTAAAAGTCCTGGCCACGCCTCCACGTGTCTAGACCACGCCCATACGTCTTGGCCACGCCCAAATGCTTTGGACACGCCCCCAAGACTCCAGACCACGCCCAAACGTCTTGGCCACGCCAAAATGCTTTGGACACGCCCCCAAGAGTCCAGACCACGCCCAAACGTCTTGGCCACGCCCAAATGCTTTGGCCACGCCCCCTAAACTCTTAACCACGCCCTACCGTATTAACCACGCCTCTACAAGTGTTAGCCACGCCCCTAGAAGTCCTGGCCACGCCTCCACGTGTCTAGACCACGCCCATACGTCTTGGCCACGCCCAAATGCTTTGGACACGCCCCCAAGAGTCCAGACCACGCCCAAACGTCTTGGCCACGCCCAAATGCTTTGGCCACGCCCCCAAAAGTCTTAACCACGCCCAACCGTATTAACCACGCCTCTACAAGTCTTAGCAACGCCCCTAAAAGTCCTGGCCACGCCTCCACGTGTCTAGACCACGCCCATACGTCTTGGCCACGCCCAAATGCTTTGGACACGCCCCCAAGAGTCCAGACCACGCCCAAACGTCTTGGCCACGCCCAAATGCTTTGGCCACGCCCAAATGCTTTGGCCACGCCCCCAAAAGTCTTATCCACGCCCAACCGTCTTGGCCACGCCTTCACAAGTCTTGGCCACGCTCAAATGTTTTAGCCACGCCCCTAAATGTGCAGACCACGCCTCCAAATGTCTAGACCACGCCCAAATGCTTTGGACACGCCCCCAAAAGTCCAGACCACGCCCAAATGCTTTGGCCACGCCCATATGTTTAGGCCACGCCCCTAAAAGTCCTGGCCTTGCCTCCACGTGTCTAGAACACGCCCATACGTCTTGGCCACGCCCAAATGCTTTGGACACGCCCCCAAGAGTCCAGACCACGCCCAAACGTCTTGGCCACGCCCAAATGCTTTAGCCACGCCCCCAAAAGTCTTAACCACGCCCAACCGTATTAACCACGCCTCTACAAGTCTTAGCCACGCCCCTAGAAGTCCTGGCCACGCCTCCACGTGTCTAGACCACGCCCATACGTCTTGGCCACGCCCAAATGCTTTGGACACGCCCCCAAAAGTCTTAACCACGCCGAACCGTATTAACCACGCCTCTACAAGTCATAGCCACGCGCCTAGAAGTCCTGGCCACGCCTCCACGTGTCTAGACCACGCCCATACGTCTTGGCCACGCCTCCACGTGTCTAGACCACGCCCATACGTCTTGGCCAAGCCCAAATGCTTTGGACACGCCCCCATGAGTAGTTTTAGCCACGCCCCTAAATGTGCAGACGACGCAGAAACGTCTTTGCTACGCCCCCAAGAGCCTAGGCCACGTCCAAATGTTTTGTGATGCCCCGTGACGCCCCGTGACGCCCCGTGACGCCCCGTGACGCCGCGTGACGCCCCGTGACGCCCCGTGACGCCTTGGGACGCCTCGTGACGCCTCGTGACGCCCTGTGACGCCCCGTGACGCCCCGTGACGCCCCGTGACGCCCCGTGACGCCCCGTGACGCCCCGTGACGCCCCGTGACGCCCCGTGACGCCCCGTGACGCCCCGTGACTTGGCCACGCCCAAATGCTTTGGCCACGCCCCCAAAAGTCTCAACCACGCCCAACCGTATTAACCACGCCTCTACAAGTCTTAGCCACGCCCCTAGAGGTCCTGGCCACGATTCCACGTGTCTCGACCACGCCCATACGTCTTGGCCACGCCCAAATGCTTTGGACACGCCCCCAAGAGTCCAGACCACGCCCAAACGTCTTGACCACGCCCAAATGCTTTGGCCACGCCCAAATGCTTTGGCCACGCCCCCAAAAGTCTTATCCACGCCCAACCGTCTTGGCCACGCCTTCACAAGTCTTGGCCACGCTCAAATGTTTTAGCCACGCCCCTAAATGTGCAGACCACGCCTCCAAATGTCTAGACCACGCCCAAATGCTTTGGACACGCCCCCAAAAGTCCAGACCACGCCCAAATGCTTTGGCCACGCCCATATGTTTAGGCCACGCCCCTAAAAGTCCTGGCCTTGCCTCCACGTGTCTAGAACACGCCCATACGTCTTGGCCACGCCCAAATGCTTTGGACACGCCCCCAAGAGTCCAGACCACGCCCAAACGTCTTGGCCACGCCCAAATGCTTTAGCCACGCCCCCAAAAGTCTTAACCACGCCCAACCGTATTAACCACGCCTCTACAAGTCTTAGCCGCTTAGTTTTCTCGCTTATTTGATAACTTACGTGAAAAATATTTACAGATTCGGTTTCCTAGGAAAATAATGTATAGATTCCATTACGCTTTTTTTTTTTTTTTTTTGAATAATTTTCCAAAAAGTTTTATTTTTTTCTGGAAAAACCAGCCACTTTGGTACCTACACATGTTGCGAATTCGGATCCGGGAGAGAAAAGTTTAACGAACTGTGGTCTCAGCTCGAAAAAAAAAAAATCTCGAAAATCGACAAAAAATCAAAGGGGTTAACCCCTAAAACTTTTTGGACATTTAATGCGACCTTCGAATTTTGAATTTTTTACTGCGGCGATAGGTTCGTGACCGTAAGAGAAATTGCGGAACCCAAAAGGTTCCTCTGAAAAAAAATTAGTTTTCGAGATATAACGAAAAGAAGGTGAAAAGTGGTACTTCGTTTTTCACCTTTTTCTCGCTTATTTGACAACTCACCTAAAAAATAATTACATATTCGGATTCCCTGGAAAAAACTGTATTGATTTCATATGGAAAATAATTTTTAGGATGCTCAATTAAAAAGTTTAAAAATTTACCAACTTTTTTTATTAAGCATGTTAAAAATTATTAGCCACATGCAATCGATAGATTTTCTTCCTAGGAATCCGAATCTGTGATAATTTTTCATATAAGTTATCAAATAAGCGAGAAAACGGCGAAAGACGAAGTACCCGTTCCCGTTCCCGTTCCCGTTCCCGTTCCCGTTCCAGTTCCCGTTCCCGTTCCTTGGGGGCGTTTGGACACGCCCCCAAGAGTCCAGACCACGCCCAAACGTCTTGGCCACGCCCAAATGCTTATGGCCACGCCCCCAAAAGTCTTATCCACGCCCAACCGTCTTGGCCACGCCTTCACAAGTCTTGGCCACGCCCAAATGTTTTAGCCACGCCCCTAAATGTGCAGACCACGCCTCTAAATGTCTAGACCACGCCCAAATGCTTTGGACACGCCCCCAAAATTCTTAACCACGCCTAACCGTATTAACAACGCCTCTACAAGTCTTAGCCACGCCCCTAGAGGTCCTGGCCACGCCTCCACGTGTCTAGACCACGCCCATACGTCTTGGCCACGCCCAAATGCTTTGGACACGCCCCCAAGAGTCCAGACCACGCCCAAACGTCTTGGCCACGCCCAAATGCTTTGGCCACGCCCCCAAAAGTCTTAACCACGCCCAACCGTATTAACCACGCCTCTACAAGTCTTAGCCACGCCCCTAAAAGTCCTGGCCACGCCTCCACGTGTCTAGACCACGCCCATACGTCTTGGCCACGCCCAAATGCTTTGGACACGCCCCCAAGAGTCCAGACCACGCCCAAACGTCTTGGCCACGCCCAAATGCTTTGGCCACGCCCCCAAAAGTCTTATCCACGCCCAACCGTCTTGGCCACGCCTTCACAAGTCTTGGCCACGCTCAAATGTTTTAGCCACGCCCCTAAATGTGCAGACCACGCCTCCAAATGTCTAGACCACGCCCAAATGCTTTGGACACGCCCCCAAAAGTCCAGACCACGCCCAAATGCTTTGGCCACACCCATATGTTTAGGCCACGCCCCTAAACGTCCTGGCCTTGCCTCCACGTGTCTAGAACACGTCCAGACCACGCCCAAACGTCTTGGCCACGCCCAAATGCTTTAGCCACGCCCCCAAAAGTCTTAACCACGCCCAACCGTATTAACCACGCCTCTACAAGTCTTAGCCACGCCCCTAGAAGTACTGGCCACGCCTCCACGTGTCTAGACCACGCCCATACGTCTTGGCCACGCCCAAATGCTTTGGACACGCCCCCAAAAGTCCAGATTACGCCCAAACGACTTGGCCACGCCCTAATGCTTTGGCCACGCCCCCAAAACTCTTAACCACGCCGAACCGTATTAACCACGCCTCTACAAGTCTTAGCCACGCCCCTAGAAGTCCTGGCCACGCCTCCACGTGTCTAGACCACGCCCATACGTCTTGGCCACGCCTCCACGTGTCTAGACCACGCCCATACGTCTTGGCCACGCCCAAATGCTTTGGACACGCCTCCATGAGTAGTTTTAGCCACGCCCCTAAATGTGCAGACGACGCCCAAACGTCTTTGCTACGCCCCCAAGAGCCTAGGCCACGTCCAAATGTTTTGTGATGCCCCGTGACGCCCCGTGACGCCGCGTGACGCCCCGTGACGCCCCGTGACGCCTTGGGACGCCTCGTGACGCCTCGTGACGCCCTGTGACGCCCCGTGACGCCCCGTGACGCCCCGTGACGCCCCGTGACGCCCCGTGACGCCCCGTGACGCCCCGTGACGCCCCGTGACGCCCCGTGACGCCCCGTGACGCCTCGTGACGCCCCGTGACGCCCCGTGACGCCCCGTGACGCCCCTTGACGCCCCGTGACGCCTCGTGACGCCTCGCGACACCCCGCGACGCCTTGGGACCCCTCGTGACGCCTCGCGACGCCCCGCGACGCCTTGCAGCGCCCCGTGACGCCTCGTGACGCCCTGTGACGCCGCTTGACGCCCCGTGATGCCCCGTGACGCCCCGTGACCGTATTCGTACCGTATCCATACCGTATCCGTAACGTATCCGTACCGTATCCGTACCGTATCCGTACCGTATCCGTACCGTATCCGTACCGTATCCGTACCGTATCCGTACCGTATCCGTACCGTATCCGTACCGTATCCGTATTCGTACCGTACCGTACCGTATCCGTTCCGTATCGGGAACGGGAACGGGTACTTTGTTTTTTGCCGTTTTCTCGCTTATTTGATAACTTACGTGAAAAATATTTACAGATTCGGTTTCCTAGGAAAATAATGTATAGATTCCATTACGCTTTTTTTTTTTTTTTTTTTGAATAATTTTCCAAAAAGTTTTATTTTTTTCTGGAAAAACCAGCCACTTTGGTACCTACACATGTTGCGAATTCGGATCCGGGAGAGAAAACTTTAACGAACTGTGGTCTCAGCTCGAAAAAACAAAAAATCTCGAAAATCGACAAAAAATCAAAGGGGTTAACCCCTAAAACTTTTTGGACATTTAATGCGACCTTCGAATTTTGAATTTTTTACTGCGGCGATAGGTTCGTGACCGTAAGAGAAATTGCGGAACCCAAAAGGTTCCTCTGAAAAAAAATTAGTTTTCGAGATATAACGAAAAGAAGGTGAAAAGTGGTACTTCGTTTTTCACCTTTTTCTCGCTTATTTGACAACTCACCTAAAAAATAATTACAGATTCGGATTCCCTGGAAAAAACTGTATTGATTTCATATGGAAAATAATTTTTAGGATACTCAATTAAAAAGTTTAAAAATTTACCAACTTTTTTTATTAAGCATGTTAAAAATTATTAGCCACATGCAATCGATAGATTTTCTTCCTAGGAATCCGAATCTGAGATAATTTTTCATATAAGTTATCAAATAAGCGAGAAAACGGCGAAAGACGAAGTACCCGTTCCCGTTCCCGTTCCCGTTCCCGTTCCCGTTCCAGTTCCCGTTCCCGTTCCCGTTCCCGTTCCTTGGGGGCGTTTGGACACGCCCCCAAGAGTCCAGACCACGCCCAAACGTCTTGGCCACGCCCAAATGCTTTGGCCACGCCCCCAAAAGTCTTATCCACGCCCAACCGTCTTGGCCACGCCTTCACAAGTCTTGGCCACGCCCAAATGTTTTAGCCACGCCCCTAAATGTGCAGACCACGCCTCCAAATGTCTAGACCACGCCCAAATGCTTTGGACACGCCCCCAAAATTCTTAACCACGCCTAACCGTATTAACCACGCCTCTACAAGTCTTAGCCACGCCCCTAGAGGTCCTGGCCACGCCTCCACGTGTCTAGACCACGCCCATACGTCTTGGCCACGCCCAAATGCTTTGGACACGCCCCCAAGAGTCCAGACCACGCCCAAACGTCTTGGCCACGCCCAAATGCTTTGGCTACGCCCCCAAAAGTCTTAACCACGCCCAACCGTATTAACCACGCCTCTACAAGTCTTAGCCACGCCCCTAGAGGTCCTGGCCACGATTCCACGTGTCTCGACCACGCCCATACGTCTTGGCCACGCCCAAATGCTTTGGACACGCCCCCAAGAGTCCAGACCACGCCCAAACGTCTTGGCCACGCCCAAATGCTTTGGCCACGCCCCCAAAAGTCTTAACCACGCCTAACCGTATTAACCACGCCTCTACAAGTCTTAGCCACGCCCCTAGAGGTCCTGGCCACGCCTCCACGTGTCTAGACTACGCCCATACGTCTTGGCCACGCCCAAATGCTTTGGACACGTCCCCAAGAGTCCAGACCACGCCCAAACGACTTGGCCACGCCCAAATGCTTTGGCCACGCCCCCAAAAGTCTCAACCACGCCCAACCGTATTAACCACGCCTCTACAAGTCTTAGCCACGCCCCTAAAAGTCCTGGCCACGCCTCCACGTGTCTAGACCACGCCCATACGTCTTGGCCACGCCCAAATGCTTTGGACACGCGCCCAAGAGTCCAGACCACGCCCAAACGACTTGGCCACGCCCAAATGCTTTGGCCACGCCCCCAAAAGTCTTAACCACGTCCAACCGTATTAACCACGCCTCTACAAGTCTTAGCCACGCCCCTAAAAGTTCTGGCCACGCCTCCACGTGTCTAGACCACGCCCAAATGCTTTGGACACGCCCCCAAGAGTCCAGACCACGCCCAAACGTCTTGGCCACGCCCAAATGCTTTGGACACGCCCCCAAAAGTCCAGACAACGCCCAAACGTCTTGGCCACGCCCAAATGCTTTGGCCACGCCCCCAAAATTTTTAACCACGCCCTACCGTATTAACCACGCCTCTACAAGTCTTAGCCACGCCCCTAAAAGTCCTGGCCACGCCTCCACGTGTCTAGACCACGCCCATACGTCTTGGCCACGCCCAAATGCTTTGGACACGCCCCCAAGAGTCCAGACCACGCCCAAACGTCTTGGCCACGCCCAAATGCTTTGGCCACGCCCCCAAAAGTCTTAACCACGCCCTACCGTATTAACCACGCCTCTACAAGTCTCAGCCACGCCCCTAGAGGTCCTGGCCACGCCTCCACGTGTCTAGACCATGCCCCCAAAAGTCTTAACCACGCCCAACCGTCTTGGCCACGCCTTCACGAGTCTTGGCCACGCCCAAAAGTTTTAGCCACGCCCCTAAATGTGCAGACGACGCCCAAACGTCTTTGCTATGCCCCCATGAGACTAGGCCACGTCCAAATGTTTTGTGATGCCCCGTGACGCCCCGTGACGCCCCGTGACGTCCCGTGAAGCCGCGTGACGCCCCGTGACGCCCCGTGACGCCTTGGGACGCCTCGTGACGCCTTGGGACGCCTCGTGACGCCTCGTGACGCCCTGTGACGCCCCGTGACGCCTCGTGACGCCCCGTGACGCCCCGTGACGCCCCGTGACGCCCCTTGACGCCCCGTGACGCCTCGTGACGCCTCGCCACACCTCGCGACGCCTTGGGACGCCTCGTGACGCCTCGCGACGCCCCGCGACGCCTTGCAACGCCCCGTGACGCCCTTTGACGCCGCGTGACGCCCCGTGATGCCCCGTTACGCCCCGTGACCGTATTCGTACCGTATCCGTAACGTAACCGTACCGTATCCGTACCGTATCCGTACCGTATCCGTACCGTATCCGTACCGTATCCGTACCGTATCCGTATTCGTACCGTACCGTACCGTATCCGTTCCGTATCGGGAACGGGAACGGGTACTTTGTTTTTTGCCGTTTTCTCGCTTATTTGATAACTTACGTGAAAAATATTTACAGATTCGGTTTCCTAGGAAAATAATGTATAGATTCCATCACGCTTTTTTTTTTTTTTTTTTGAATAATTTTCCAAAAAGTTTTATTTTTTTCTGGAAAAACCAGCCACTTTGGTAGCTACACATGTTGCGAATTCGGATCCGGGAGAGAAAACTTTAACGAACTGTGGTCTCAGCTCGAAAAAAAAATCATCTCGAAAATCGACAAAAAATCAAAGGGGTTAACCCCTAAAACTTTTTGGACATTTAATGCGACCTTCGAATTTTGAATTTTTTACTGCGGCGATAGGTTCGTGACCGTAAGAGAAATTGCGGAACCCAAAAGGTTCCTCTGAAAAAAAATTAGTTTTCGAGATATAACGAAAAGAAGGTGAAAAGTGGTACTTCGTTTTTCACCTTTTTCTCGCTTATTTGACAACTCACCTAAAAAATAATTACAGATTCGGATTCCCTGGAAAAAACTGTATTGATTTCATATGGAAAATAATTTTTAGGATGCTCAATTAAAAAGTTTAAAAATTTACCAACTTTTTTTATTAAGCATGTTAAAAATTATTAGCCACATGCAATCGATAGATTTTCTTCCTAGGAATCCGAATCTGTGATAATTTTTCATATAAGTTATCAAATAAGCGAGAAAACGGCGAAAGACGAAGTACCCGTTCCCGTTCCCGTTCCCGTTCCCGTTCCCGTTCCAGTTCCCGTTCCCGTTCCTTGGGGGCGTTTGGACACGCCCCCAAGAGTCCAGACCACGCCCAAACGTCTTGGCCACGCCCAAATGCTTTGGCCACGCCCCCAAAAGTCTTATCCACGCCCAACCGTCTTGGCCACGCCTTCACAAGTCTTGGCCACGCCCAAATGTTTTAGCCACGCCCCTAAATGTGCAGACCACGCCTCTAAATGTCTAGACCACGCCCAAATGCTTTGGACACGCCCCCAAAATTCTTAACCACGCCTAACCGTATTAACAACGCCTCTACAAGTCTTAGCCACGCCCCTAGAGGTCCTGGCCACGCCTCCACGTGTCTAGACCACGCCCATACGTCTTGGCCACGCCCAAATGCTTTGGACACGCCCCCAAGAGTCCAGACCACGCCCAAACGTCTTGGCCACGCCCAAATGCTTTGGCCACGCCCCCAAAAGTCTTAACCACGCCCAACCGTATTAACCACGCCTCTACAAGTCTTAGCCACGCCCCTAAAAGTCCTGGCCACGCCTCCACGTGTCTAGACCACGCCCATACGTCTTGGCCACGCCCAAATGCTTTGGACACGCCCCCAAGAGTCCAGACCACGCCCAAACGTCTTGGCCACGCCCAAATGCTTTGGCCACGCCCCCAAAAGTCTTATCCACGCCCAACCGTCTTGGCCACGCCTTCACAAGTCTTAGCCACGCCCCTAGAGGTCCTGGCCACGCCTCCACGTGTCTAGACCACGCCCATACGTCTTGGCCACGCCCAAATGCTTTGGACACGCCCCCAAGAGTCCAGACCACGCCCAAACGACTTGGCCACGCCCAAATGCTTTGGCCACGCCCCCAAAAGTCTTAACCACGTCCAACCGTATTAACCACGCCTCTACAAGTCTTAGCCACGCCCCTAAAAGTTCTGGCCACGCCTCCACGTGTCTAGACCACGCCCATACGTCTTGGCCACGCATAAATGCTTTGGACACGCCCCCAAGAGTCCAGACCACGCCCAAACGTCTTGGCCACGCCCAAATGCTTTGGACACGCCCCCAAAAGTCCAGACAACGCCCAAACGTCTTGGCCACGCCCAAATGCTTTGGCCACGCCCCCAAAAGTCTTAACCACGCCCTACCGTATTAACCACGCCTCTACAAGTCTCAGCCACGCCCCTAGAGATCCTGGCCACGCCTCCACGTGTCTAGACCACGCCCCCAAAAGTCTTAACCACGCCCAACCGTCTTGGCCACGCCTTCACGAGTCTTGGCCACGCCCAAAAGTTTTAGCCGCGCCCCTAAATGTGCAGACGACTCCCAAACGTCTTTGCTACGCCCCCATGAGACTAGGCCACGTCCAAATGTTTTGTGATGCCCCGTGACGCCCCGTGACGCCCCGTGACGCCCCGTGAAGCCGCGTGACGCCCCGTGACGCCCCGTGACGCCTTGGGACGCCTCGTGACGCCTTGGGACGCCTCGTGACGCCTCGTGACGCCCTGTGACGCCCCGTGACGCCTCGTGACGCCCCGTGACGCCCCGTGACGCCCCGTGACGCCCCTTGACGCCCCGTGACGCCTCGTGACGCCTCGCCACACCTCGCGACGCCTTGGGACGCCTCGTGACGCCTCGCGACGCCCCGCGACGCCTTGCAACGCCCCGTGACGCCCTTTGACGCCGCGTGACGCCCCGTGATGCCCCGTTACGCCCCGTGACCGTATTCGTACCGTATCCGTAACGTAACCGTACCGTATCCGTACCGTATCCGTACCGTATCCGTACCGTATCCGTACCGTATCCGTACCGTATCCGTACCGTATCCGTATTCGTACCGTACCGTACCGTATCCGTTCCGTATCGGGAACGGGAACGGGTACTTTGTTTTTTGCCGTTTTCTCGCTTATTTGATAACTTACGTGAAAAATATTTACAGATTCGGTTTCCTAGGAAAATAATGTATAGATTCCATCACGCTTTTTTTTTTTTTTTGAATAATTTTCCAAAAAGTTTTATTTTTTTCTGGAAAAACCAGCCACTTTGGTACCTACACATGTTGCGAATTCGGATCCGGGAGAGAAAAGTTTAACGAACTGTGGTCTCAGCTCGAAAAAAAAAAAATCTCGAAAATCGACAAAAAATCAAAGGGGTTAACCCCTAAAACTTTTTGGACATTTAATGCGACCTTCGAATTTTGAATTTTTTACTGCGGCGATAGGTTCGTGACCGTAAGAGAAATTGCGGAACCCAAAAGGTTCCTCTGAAAAAAAATTAGTTTTCGAGATATAACGAAAAGAAGGTGAAAAGTGGTACTTCGTTTTTCACCTTTTTCTCGCTTATTTGACAACTCACCTAAAAAATAATTACAGATTCGGATTCCCTGGAAAAAACTGTATTGATTTCATATGGAAAATAATTTTTAGGATGCTCAATTAAAAAGTTTAAAAATTTACCAACTTTTTTTATTAAGCATGTTAAAAATTATTAGCCACATGCAATCGATAGATTTTCTTCCTAGGAATCCGAATCTGTGATAATTTTTCATATAAGTTATCAAATAAGCGAGAAAACGGCGAAAGACGAAGTACCCGTTCCCGTTCCCGTTCCCGTTCCCGTTCCCGTTCCAGTTCCCGTTCCCGTTCCTTGGGGGCGTTTGGACACGCCCCCAAGAGTCCAGACCACGCCCAAACGTCTTGGCCACGCCCAAATGCTTTGGCCACGCCCCCAAAAGTCTTATCCACGCCCAACCGTCTTGGCCACGCCTTCACAAGTCTTGGCCACGCCCAAATGTTTTAGCCACGCCCCTAAATGTGCAGACCACGCCTCTAAATGTCTAGACCACGCCCAAATGCTTTGGACACGCCCCCAAAATTCTTAACCACGCCTAACCGTATTAACAACGCCTCTACAAGTCTTAGCCACGCCCCTAGAGGTCCTGGCCACACCTCCACGTGTCTAGACCACGCCCATACGTCTTGGCCACGCCCAAATGCTTTGGACACGCCCCCAAGAGTCCAGACCACGCCCAAACGTCTTGGCCACGCCCAAATGCTTTGGCCACGCCCCCAAAAGTCTTAACCACGCCAAACCGTATTAACCACGCCTCTACAAGTCTTAGCCACGCCCCTAAAAGTCCTGGCCACGCCTCCACGTGTCTAGACCACGCCCATACGTCTTGGCCACGCCCAAATGCTTTGGACACGCCCCCAAGAGTCCAGACCACGCCCAAACGTCTTGGCCACGCCCAAATGCTTTGGCCACGCCCCCAAAAGTCTTATCCACGCCCAACCGTCTTGGCCACGCCTTCACAAGTCTTAGCCACGCCCCTAGAGGTCCTGGCCACGCCTCCACGTGTCTAGACCACGCCCATACGTCTTGGCCACGCCCAAATGCTTTGGACACGCCCCCAAGAGTCCAGACCACGCCCAAACGACTTGGCCACGCCCAAATGCTTTGGCCACGCCCCCAAAAGTCTTAACCACGTCCAACCGTATTAACCACGCCTCTACAAGTCTTAGCCACGCCCCTAATAGTTCTGGCCACGCCTCCACGTGTCTGGACCACGCCCATACGTCTTGGCCACGCATAAATGCTTTGGACACGCCCCCAAGAGTCCAGACCACGCCCAAACGTCTTGGCCACGCCCAAATGCTTTGGACACGCCCCCAAAAGTCCAGACAACGCCCAAACGTCTTGGCCACGCCCAAATGCTTTGGCCACGCCCCCAAAATTCTTAACCACGCCCTACCGTATCAACCACGCCTCTACAAGTCTTAGCCACGCCCCTAAAAGTCCTGGCCACGCCTCCACGTGTCTAGACCACGCCCATACGTCTTGGCCACGCCCAAATGCTTTGGACACGCCCTCAAGAGTCCAGACCACGCCCAAACGTCTCAAAAAAGTTTAAAAATTTACCAACTTTTTTTATTAAGCATGTTAAAAATTATTAGCCACATGCAATCGATAGATTTTCTTCCTAGGAATCCGAATCTGTGATAATTTTTCATATAAGTTATCAAATAAGCGAGAAAACGGCGAAAGACGAAGTACCCGTTCCCGTTCCCGTTCCCGTTCCCGTTCCCGTTCCAGTTCCCGTTCCCGTTCCTTGGGGGCGTTTGGACACGCCCCCAAGAGTCCAGACCACGCCCAAACGTCTTGGCCACGCCCAAATGCTTTGGCCACGCCCCCAAAAGTCTTATCCACGCCCAACCGTCTTGGCCACGCCTTCACAAGTCTTGGCCACGCCCAAATGTTTTAGCCACGCCCCTAAATGTGCAGACCACGCCTCTAAATGTCTAGACCACGCCCAAATGCTTTGGACACGCCCCCAAAATTCTTAACCACGCCTAACCGTATTAACAACGCCTCTACAAGTCTTAGCCACGCCCCTAGAGGTCCTGGCCACGCCTCCACGTGTCTAGACCACGCCCATACGTCTTGGCCACGCCCAAATGCTTTGGACACGCCCCCAAGAGTCCAGACCACGCCCAAATGTCTTGGCCACGCCCAAATGCTTTGGCCACGCCCCCAGAAGTCTTAACCACGCCCAACCGTATTAACCACGCCTCTACAAGTCTTAGCCACGCCCCTAAATGTGCAGACGACGCCCAAACGTCTTTGCTACGCCCCCAAGAGCCTAGGCCACGTCCACGCCCAAACGTCTTGGCCACGCCCAAATGCTTTGGCCACGCCCCCAAAAGTCTTAACCACGCCCTACCGTATTAACCACGCCTCTACAAGTCTCAGCCACGCCCCTAGAGGTCCTGGCCACGCCTCCACGTGTCTAGACCACGCCCCCAAAAGTCTTAACCACGCCCAACCGTCTTGGCCACGCCTTCACGAGTCTTGGCCACGCCCAAAAGTTTTAGCCACGCCCCTAAATGTGCAGACGACGCCCAAACGTCTTTGCTACGCCCCCATGAGACTAGGCCACGTCCAAATGTTTTGTGATGCCCCGTGACGCCCCGTGACGCCCCGTGACGCCCCGTGAAGCCGCGTGACGCCCCGTGACGCCCCGTGACGCCTTGGGACGCCTCGTGACGCCTTGGGACGCCTCGTGACGCCTCGTGACGCCCTGTGACGCCCCGTAACGCCTCGTGACGCCCCGTGACGCCCCGTGACGCCCCGTGACGCCCCTTGACGCCCCGTGACGCCTCGTGACGCCTCGCCACACCTCGCGACGCCTTGGGACGCCTCGTGACGCCTCGCGACGCCCCGCGACGCCTTGCAACGCCCCGTGACGCCCTTTGACGCCGCGTGACGCCCCGTGATGCCCCGTTACGCCCCGTGACCGTATTCGTACCGTATCCGTAACGTAACCGTACCGTATCCGTACCGTATCCGTACCGTATCCGTACCGTATCCGTACCGTATCCGTACCGTATCCGTATTCGTACCGTACCGTACCGTATCCGTTCCGTATCGGGAACGGGAACGGGTACTTTGTTTTTTGCCGTTTTCTCGCTTATTTGATAACTTACGTGAAAAATATTTACAGATTCGGTTTCCTAGGAAAATAATGTATAGATTCCATTACGCTTTTTTTTTTTTTTTTTTGAATAATTTTCCAAAAAGTTTTATTTTTTTCTGGAAAAACCAGCCACTTTGGTACCTACACATGTTGCGAATTCGGATCCGGGAGAGAAAAGTTTAACGAACTGTGGTCTCAGCTCGAAAAAAAAAAATCTCGAAAATCGACAAAAAATCAAAGGGGTTAACCCCTAAAACTTTTTGGACATTTATTGCGACCTTCGAATTTTGAATTTTTTACTGCGGCGATAGGTTCGTGACCGTAAGAGAAATTGCGGAACCCAAAAGGTTCCTCTGAAAAAAAATTAGTTTTCGAGATATAACGAAAAGAAGGTGAAAAGTGGTACTTCGTTTTTCACCTTTTTCTCGCTTATTTGACAACTCACCTAAAAAATAATTACAGATTCGGATTCCCTGGAAAAAACTGTATTGATTTCATATGGAAAATAATTTTTAGGATGCTCAATTAAAAAGTTTAAAAATTTACCAACTTTTTTTATTAAGCATGTTAAAAATTATTAGCCACATGCAATCGATAGATTTTCTTCCTAGGAATCCGAATCTGTGATAATTTTTCATATAAGTTATCAAATAAGCGAGAAAACGGCGAAAGACGAAGTACCCGTTCCCGTTCCCGTTCCCGTTCCCGTTCCCGTTCCAGTTCCCGTTCCCGTTCCTTGGGGGCGTTTGGACACGCCCCCAAGAGTCCAGACCACGCCCAAACGTCTTGGCCACGCCCAAATGCTTTGGCCACGCCCCCAAAAGTCTTATCCACGCCCAACCGTCTTGGCCACGCCTTCACAAGTCTTGGCCACGCCCAAATGTTTTAGCCACGCCCCTAAATGTGCAGACCACGCCTCTAAATGTCTAGACCACGCCCAAATGCTTTGGACACGCCCCCAAAATTCTTAACCACGCCTAACCGTATTAACAACGCCTCTACAAGTCTTAGCCACGCCCCTAGAGGTCCTGGCCACGCCTCCACGTGTCTAGACCACGCCCATACGTCTTGGCCACGCCCAAATGCTTTGGACACGCCCCCAAGAGTCCAGACCACGCCCAAACGTCTTGGCCACGCCCAAATGCTTTGGCCACGCCCCCAAAAGTCTTAACCACGCCCAACCGTATTAACCACGCCTCTACAAGTCTTAGCCACGCCCCTAAAAGTCCTGGCCACGCCTCCACGTGTCTAGACCACGCCCATACGTCTTGGTCACGCCCAAATGCTTTGGACACGCCCCCAAGAGTCCAGACCACGCCCAAACGTCTTGGCCACGCCCAAATGCTTTGGCCACGCCCCCAAAAGTCTTATCCACGCCCAACCGTCTTGGCCACGCCTTCACAAGTCTTGGCCACGCTCAAATGTTTTAGCCACGCCCCTAAATGTGCAGACCACGCCTCCAAATGTCTAGACCACGCCCAAATGCTTTGGACACGCCCCCAAAAGTCCAGACCACGCCCAAATGCTTTGGCCACACCCATATGTTTAGGCCACGCCCCTAAACGTCCTGGCCTTGCCTCCACGTGTCTAGAACACGTCCAGACCACGCCCAAACGTCTTGGCCACGCCCAAATGCTTTAGCCACGCCCCCAAAAGTCTTAACCACGCCCAACCGTATTAACCACGCCTCTACAAGTCTTAGCCACGCCCCTAGAAGTACTGGCCACGCCTCCACGTGTCTAGACCACGCCCATACGTCTTGGCCACGCCCAAATGCTTTGGACACGCCCCCAAAAGTCCAGATTACGCCCAAACGACTTGGCCACGCCCTAATGCTTTGGCCACGCCCCCAAAACTCTTAACCACGCCGAACCGTATTAACCACGCCTCTACAAGTCTTAGCCACGCCCCTAGAAGTCCTGGCCACGCCTCCACGTGTCTAGACCACGCCCATACGTCTTGGCCACGGCTCCACGTGTCTAGACCACGCCCATACGTCTTGGCCACGCCCAAATGCTTTGGACACGCCTCCATGAGTAGTTTTAGCCACGCCCCTAAATGTGCAGACGACGCCCAAACGTCTTTGCTACGCCCCCAAGAGCCTAGGCCACGTCCAAATGTTTTGTGATGCCCCGTGACGCCCCGTGACGCCGCGTGACGCCCCGTAACGCCCCGTGACGCCTTGGGACGCCTCGTGACGCCTCGTGACGCCCTGTGACGCCCCGTGACGCCCCGTGACGCCCCGTGACGCCCCGTGACGCCCCGTGACGCCCCGTGACGCCCCGTGACGCCCCGTGACGCCCCGTCACGCCCCGTGACGCCCCGTGACGCCTCGTGACGCCCCGTGACGCCCCGTGACGCCCCGTGACGCCCCTTGACGCCCCGTGACGCCTCGTGACGCCTCGCGACACCCCGCGACGCCTTGGGACCCCTCGTGACACCTCGCGACGCCCCGCGACGCCTTGCAACGCCCCGTGACGCCTCGTGACGCCCTGTGACGCCGCTTGACGCCCCGTGATGCCCCGTGACGCCCCGTGACCGTATTCGTACCGTATCCATACCGTATCCGTAACGTATCCGTACCGTATCCGTACCGTATCCGTACCGTATCCGTACCGTATCCGTACCGTATCCGTACCGTATCCGTACCGTATCCGTACCGTATCCGTACCGTATCCGTACCGTATCCGTACCGTATCGGGAACGGGAACGGGTACTTTGTTTTTTGCCGTTTTCTCGCTTATTTGATAACTTACGTGAAAAATATTTACAGATTCGGTTTCCTAGGAAAATAATGTATAGATTCCATTACGCTTTTTTTTTTTTTTTTTTGAATAATTTTCCAAAAAGTTTTATTTTTTTCTGGAAAAACCAGCCACTTTGGTACCTACACATGTTGCGAATTCGGATCCGGGAGAGAAAAGTTTAACGAACTGTGGTCTCAGCTCGAAAAAAAAAAAATCTCGAAAATCGACAAAAAATCAAAGGGGTTAACCCCTAAAACTTTTTGGACATTTATTGCGACCTTCGAATTTTGAATTTTTTACTGCGGCGATAGGTTCGTGACCGTAAGAGAAATTGCGGAACCCAAAAGGTTCCTCTGAAAAAAAATTAGTTTTCGAGATATAACGAAAAGAAGGTGAAAAGTGGTACTTCGTTTTTCACCTTTTTCTCGCTTATTTGACAACTCACCTAAAAAATAATTACAGATTCGGATTCCCTGGAAAAAACTGTATTGATGTCATATGGAAAATAATTTTTAGGATGCTCACTTAAAAAGTTTAAAAATTTACCAACTTTTTTTATTAAGCATGTTAAAAATTATTAGCCACATGCAATCGATAGATTTTCTTCCTAGGAATCCGAATCTGTGATAATTTTTCATATAAGTTATCAAATAAGCGAGAAAACGGCGAAAGACGAAGTACCCGTTCCCGTTCCCGTTCCCGTTCCCGTTCCCGTTCCAGTTCCCGTTCCCGGTGCTTGGGGGCGTTTGGACACGCCCCCAAGAGTCCAGACCACGCCCAAACGTCTTGGCCACGCCCAAATGCTTTGGCCACGCCCCCAAAAGTCTTATCCACGCCCAACCGTCTTGGCCACGCCTTCACAAGTCTTGGCCACGCCCAAATATTTTAGCCACGCCCCTAAATGTGCAGACCACGCCTCTAAATGTCTAGACCACGCCCAAATGCTTTGGACACGCCCCCATAATTCTTAACCACGCCTAACCGTATTAACAACGCCTCTACAAGTCTTAGCCACGCCCCTAGAGGTCCTGGCCACGCCTCCACGTGTCTAGACCACGCCCATACGTCTTGGCCACGCCCAAATGCTTTGGACACGCCCCCAAGAGTCCAGACCACGCCCAAACGTCTTGGCCACGCCCAAATGCTTTGGCCACGCCCCCAAAAGTCTTAACCACGCCCAACCGTATTAACCACGCCTCTACAAGTCTTAGCCACGCCCCTAAAAGTCCTGGCCACGCCTCCACGTGTCTAGACCACGCCCATACGTCTTGGCCACGCCCAAATGCTTTGGACACGCCCCCAAGAGTCCAGACCACGCCCAAACGTCTTGGCCACGCCCAAATGCTTTGGCCACGCCCCCAAAAGTCTTATCCACGCCCAACCGTCTTGGCCACGCCTTCACAAGTCTTGGCCACGCTCAAATGTTTTAGCCACGCCCCTAAATGTGCAGACCACGCCTCCAAATGTCTAGACCACGCCCAAATGCTTTGGACACGCCCCCAAAAGTCCAGACCACGCCCAAATGCTTTGGCCACACCCATATGTTTAGGCCACGCCCCTAAACGTCCTGGCCTTGCCTCCACGTGTCTAGAACACGTCCAGACCACGCCCAAACGTCTTGGCCACGCCCAAATGCTTTAGCCACGCCCCCAAAAGTCTTAACCACGCCCAACCGTATTAACCACGCCTCTACAAGTCTTAGCCACGCCCCTAGAAGTACTGGCCACGCCTCCACGTGTCTAGACCACGCCCATACGTCTTGGCCACGCCCAAATGCTTTGGACACGCCCCCAAAAGTCCAGATTACGCCCAAACGACTTGGCCACGCCCTAATGCTTTGGCCACGCCCCCAAAACTCTTAACCACGCCGAACCGTATTAACCACGCCTCTACAAGTCTTAGCCACGCCCCTAGAAGTCCTGGCCACGCCTCCACGTGTCTAGACCACGCCCATACGTCTTGGCCACGCCTCCACGTGTCTAGACCACGCCCATACGTCTTGGCCACGCCCAAATGCTTTGGACACGCCTCCATGAGTAGTTTTAGCCACGCCCCTAAATGTGCAGACGACGCCCAAACGTCTTTGCTACGCCCCCAAGAGCCTAGGCCACGTCCAAATGTTTTGTGATGCCCCGTGACGCCCCGTGACGCCGCGTGACGCCCCGTAACGCCCCGTGACGCCTTGGGACGCCTCGTGACGCCTCGTGACGCCCTGTGACGCCCCGTGACGCCCCGTGACGCCCCGTGACGCCCCGTGACGCCCCGTGACGCCCCGTGACGCCCCGTGACGCCCCGTGACGCCCCGTGACGCCCCGTGACGCCCCGTGACGCCTCGTGACGCCCCGTGACGCCCCGTGACGCCCCGTGACGCCCCTTGACGCCCCGTGACGCCTCGTGACGCCTCGCGACACCCCGCGACGCCTTGGGACCCCTCGTGACACCTCGCGACGCCCCGCGACGCCTTGCAACGCCCCGTGACGCCTCGTGACGCCCTGTGACGCCGCTTGACGCCCCGTGATGCCCCGTGACGCCCCGTGACCGTATTCGTACCGTATCCATACCGTATCCGTAACGTATCCGTACCGTATCCGTACCGTATCCGTACCGTATCCGTACCGTATCCGTACCGTATCCGTACCGTATCCGTACCGTATCCGTACCGTATCCGTACCGTATCCGTACCGTATCCGTATTCGTACCGTACCGTACCGTATCCGTTCCGTATCGGGAACGGGAACGGGTACTTTGTTTTTTGCCGTTTTCTCGCTTATTTGATAACTTACGTGAAAAATATTTACAGATTCGGTTTCCTAGGAAAATAATGTATAGATTCCATTACGCATTTTTTTTTTTTTTTTTTGAATAATTTTCCAAAAAGTTTAATTTTTTTCTGGAAAAACCAGCCACTTTGGTACCTACACATGTTGCGAATTCGGATCCGGGAGAGAAAACTTTAACGAACTGTGGTCTCAGCTCGAAAAAAAAATCATCTCGAAAATCGACAAAAAATCAAAGTTAACCCCTAAAACTTTTTGGACATTTAATGCGACCTTCGAATTTTGAATTTTTTACTGCGGCGATAGGTTCGTGACCGTAAGAGAAATTGCGGAACCCAAAAGGTTCCTCTGAAAAAAAATTAGTTTTCGAGATATAACGAAAAGAAGGTGAAAAGTGGTACTTCGTTTTTCACCTTTTTCTCGCTTATTTGACAACTCACCTAAAAAATAATTACAGATTCGGATTCCCTGGAAAAAACTGTATTGATTTCATATGGAAAATAATTTTTAGGATGCTCAATTAAAAAGTTAAAAAATTTACCAACTTTTTTTATTAAGCATGTTAAAAATTATTAGCCACATGCAATCGATAGATTTTCTTCCTAGGAATCCGAATCTGAGATAATTTTTCATATAAGTTATCAAATAAGCGAGAAAACGGCGAAAGACGAAGTACCCGTTCCCGTTCCCGTTCCCGTTCCCGTTCCCGTTCCAGTTCCCGTTCCCGTTCCCGTTCCCGTTCCTTGGGGGCGTTTGGACACGCCCCCAAGAGTCCAGACCACGCCCAAACGTCTTGGCCACGCCCAAATGCTTTGGCCACGCCCCCAAAAGTCTTATCCACGCCCAACCGTCTTGGCCACGCCTTCACAAGTCTTGGCCACGCCCAAATGTTTTAGCCACGCCCCTAAATGTGCAGACCACGCCTCCAAATGTCTAGACCACGCCCAAATGCTTTGGACACGCCCCCAAAATTCTTAACCACGCCTAACCGTATTAACCACGCCTCTACAAGTCTTAGCCACGCCCCTAGAGGTCCTGGCCACGCCTCCACGTGTCTAGACCACGCCCATACGTCTTCGCCACGCCCAAATGCTTTGGACACGCCCCCAAGAGTCCAGACCACGCCCAAACGTCTTGGCCACGCCCAAATGCTTTGGCTACGCCCCCAAAAGTCTTAACCACGCCCAACCGTATTAACCACGCCTCTACAAGTCTTAGCCACGCCCCTAGAGGTCCTGGCCACGATTCCACGTGTCTCGACCACGCCCATACGTCTTGGCCACGCCCAAATGCTTTGGACACGCCCCCAAGAGTCCAGACCACGCCCAAACGTCTTAGCCACGCCCAAATGCTTTGGCCACGCCCCCAAAAGTCTTAACCACGCCTAACCGTATTAACCACGCCTCTACAAGTCTTAGCCACGCCCCTAGAGGTCCTGGCCACGCCTCCACGTGTCTAGACTACGCCCATACGTCTTGGCCACGCCCAAATGCTTTGGACACGTCCCCAAGAGTCCAGACCACTCCCAAACGACTTGGCCACGCCCAAATGCTTTGGCCACGCCCCCAAAAGTCTCAACCACGCCCAACCGTATTAACCACGCCTCTACAAGTCTTAGCCACGCCCCTAAAAGTCCTGGCCACGCCTCCACGTGTCTAGACCACGCCCATACGTCTTGGCCACGCCCAAATGCTTTGGACACGCCCCCAAGAGTCCAGACCACGCCCAAACGACTTGGCCACGCCCAAATGCTTTGGCCACGCCCCCAAAAGTCTTAACCACGTCCAACCGTATTAACCACGCCTCTACAAGTCTTAGCCACGCCCCTAAAAGTTCTGGCCACGCCTCCACGTGTCTAGACCACGCCCATACGTCTTGGCCACGCCCAAATGCTTTGGACACGCCCCCAAGAGTCCAGACCACGCCCAAACGTCTTGGCCACGCCCAAATGCTTTGGACACGCCCCCAAAAGTCCAGACAACGCCCAAACGTCTTGGCCACGCCCAAATGCTTTGGCCACGCCCCCAAAATTTTTAACCACGCCCTACCGTATTAACCACGCCTCTACAAGTCTTAGCCACGCCCCTAAAAGTCCTGGCCACGCCTCCACGTGTCTAGACCACGCCCATACGTCTTGGCCACGCCCAAATGCTTTGGACACGCCCCCAAGAGTCCAGACCACGCCCAAACGTCTTGGCCACGCCCAAATGCTTTGGCCACGCCCCCAAAAGTCTTAACCACGCCCTACCGTATTAACCACGCCTCTACAAGTCTCAGCCACGCCCCTAGAGGTCCTGGCCACGCCTCCACGTGTCTAGACCACGCCCCCAAAAGTCTTAACCACGCCCAACCGTCTTGGCCACGCCTTCACGAGTCTTGGCCACGCCCAAAAGTTTTAGCCACGCCCCTAAATGTGCAGACGACGCCCAAACGTCTTTGCTATGCCCCCATGAGACTAGGCCACGTCCAAATGTTTTGTGATGCCCCGTGACGCCCCGTGACGCCCCGTGACGCCCCGTGAAGCCGCGTGACGCCCCGTGACGCCTTGGGACGCCTCGTGACGCCTTGGGACGCCTCGTGACGCCTCGTGACGCCCTGTGACGCCCCGTGACGCCTCGTGACGCCCCGTGACGCCCCGTGACGCCCCGTGACGCCCCTTGACGCCCCGTGACGCCTCGTGACGCCTCGCCACACCTCGCGACGCCTTGGGACGCCTCGTGACGCCTCGCGACGCCCCGCGACGCCTTGCAACGCCCCGTGACGCCCTTTGACGCCGCGTGACGCCCCGTGATGCCCCGTTACGCCCCGTGACCGTATTCGTACCGTATCCGTAACGTAACCGTACCGTATCCGTACCGTATCCGTACCGTATCCGTACCGTATCCGTACCGTATCCGTACCGTATCCGTATTCGTACCGTACCGTACCGTATCCGTTCCGTATCGGGAACGGGAATGTGCAGACCACGCCTCTAAATGTCTAGATTTAGAGGCGCCCCGTGACGCCCCTTGACGCCCCGTGACGCCTCGTGACGCCTCGCGACACCCCGCGACGCCTTGGGACCCCTCGTGACGCCTCGCGACGCCCCGCGACGCCTTGCAACGCCCCGTGACGCCTCGTGACGCCCTGTGACGCCGCTTGACGCCCCGTGATGCCCCGTGACGCCCCGTGACCGTATTCGTACCGTATCCGTACCGTATCCGTAACGTATCCGTACCGTATCCGTACCGTATCCGTACCGTATCCGTACCGTATCCGTACCGTATCCGTACCGTATCCGTACCGTATCCGTACCGTATCCGTATTCGTACCGTACCGTACCGTATCCGTTCCGTATCGGGAACGGGAACGGGTACTTTGTTTTTTGCCGTTTTCTCGCTTATTTGATAACTTACGTGAAAAATATTTACAGATTCGGTTTCCTAGGAAAATAATGTATAGATTCCATTACGCTTTTTTTTTTTTTTTAAATAATTTTCCAAAAAGTTTTATTTTTTTCTGGAAAAACCAGCCACTTTGGTACCTACACATGTTGCGAATTCGGATCCGGGAGAGAAAACTTTAACGAACTGTGGTCTCAGCTCGAAAAAAAAATCATCTCGAAAATCGACAAAAAATCAAAGGGGTTAACCCCTAAAACTTTTTGGACATTTAATGCGACCTTCGAATTTTGAATTTTTTACTGCGGCGATAGGTTCGTGACCGTAAGAGAAATTGCGGAACCCAAAAGGTTCCTCTGAAAAAAAATTAGTTTTCGAGATATAACGAAAAGAAGGTGAAAAGTGGTACTTCGTTTTTCACCTTTTTCTCGCTTATTTGACAACTCACCTAAAAAATAATTACAGATTCGGATTCCCTGGAAAAAACTGTATTGATTTCATATGGAAAATAATTTTTAGGATGCTCAATTAAAAAGTTAAAAAATTTACCAACTTTTTTTATTAAGCATGTTAAAAATTATTAGTCACATGCAATCGATAGATTTTCGTAGGAATCCGAATCTGAGATAATTTTTCATATAAGTTATCAAATAAGCGAGAAAACGGCGAAAGACGAAGTACCCGTTCCCGTTCCCGTTCCCGTTCCCGTTCCCGTTCCAGTTCCCGTTCCCGTTCCCGTTCCTTGGGGGCGTTTGGACACGCCCCCAAGAGTCCAGACCACGCCCAAACGTCTTGGCCACGCCCAAATGCTTTGGCCACGCCCCCAAAAGTCTTATCCACGCCCAACCGTCTTGGCCACGCCTTCACAAGTCTTGGCCACGCCCAAATGTTTTAGCCACGCCCCTAAATGTGCAGACCACGCCTCCAAATGTCTAGACCACGCCCAAATGCTTTGGACACGCCCCCAAAATTCTTAACCACGCCTAACCGTATTAACCACGCCTCTACAAGTCTTAGCCACGCCCCTAGAGGTCCTGGCCACGCCTCCACGTGTCTAGACCACGCCCATACGTCGTGGCCACGCCCAAATGCTTTGGACACGCCCCCAAGAGTCCAGACCACGCCAAAACGTCTTGGCCACGCCCAAATGCTTTGGCCACGCCCCCAAAAGTCTTAACCACGCCCAACCGTATTAACCACGCCTCTACAAGTCTTAGCCACGCCCCTAGAGGTCCTGGCCACGATTCCACGTGTCTCGACCACGCCCATACGTCTTGGCCACGCCCAAATGTTTTGGACACGCCCCCAAGAGTCCAGACCACCCCCAAACGACTTGGCCACGCCCAAATGCTTTGGCCACGCCCCCAAAGGTCTCAACCACGCCCAACCGTATTAACCACGCCTCTACAAGTCTTAGCCACGCCCCTAAAAGTCCTGGCCACGCCTCCACGTGTCTAGACCACGCCCATACGTCTTGGCCACGCCCAAATGCTTTGGACACGCCCCCAAGAGTCCAGACCACGCCCAAACGTCTTGGCCACGCCAAAATGCTTTGGACACGCCCCCAAGAGTCCAGACCACGCCCAAACGTCTTGGCCACGCCCAAATGCTTTGGCCACGCCCCCTAAACTCTTAACCACGCCCTACCGTATTAACCACGCCTCTACAAGTGTTAGCCACGCCCCTAGAAGTCCTGGCCACGCCTCCACGTGTCTAGACCACGCCCATACGTCTTGGCCACGCCCAAATGCTTTGGACACGCCCCCAAGAGTCCAGACCACGCCCAAACGTCTTTGCCACGCCCAAATGCTTTGGCCACGCCCCCAAAAGTCTTAACCACGCCCAACCGTATTAACCACGCCTCTACAAGTCTTAGCAACGCCCCTAAAAGTCCTGGCCACGCCTCCACGTGTCTAGACCACGCCCATACGTCTTGGCCACGCCCAAATGCTTTGGACACGCCCCCAAGAGTCCAGGCCACGCCCAAACGTCTTGGCCACGCCCAAATGCTTTGGCCACGCCCAAATGCTTTGGCCACGCCCCCAAAAGTCTTATCCACGCCCAACCGTCTTGGCCACGCCTTCACAAGTCTTGGCCACGCTCAAATGTTTTAGCCACGCCCCTAAATGTGCAGACCACGCCTCCAAATGTCTAGACCACGCCCAAATGCTTTGGACACGCCCCCAAAAGTCCAGACCACGCCCAAATGCTTTGGCCACGCCCATATGTTTAGGCCACGCCCCTAAAAGTCCTTGGGGGCGTTTGGACACGCCCCCAAGAGTCCAGACCACGCCCAAACGTCTTGGCCACGCCCAAATGCTTTGGCCACGCCCCCAAAAGTCTTATCCACGCCCAACCGTCTTGGCCACGCCTTCACAAGTCTTGGCCACGCCCAAATGTTTTAGCCACGCCCCTAAATGTGCAGACCACGCCTCCAAATGTCTAGACCACGCCCAAATGCTTTGGACACGCCCCCAAAATTCTTAACCACGCCTAACCGTATTAACCACGCCTCTACAAGTCTTAGCCACGCCCCTAGAGGTCCTGGCCACGCCTCCACGTGTCTAGACCACGCCCATACGTCTTGGCCACGCCCAAATGCTTTGGACACGCCCCCAAGAGTCCAGACCACGCCCAAACGTCTTGGCCACGCCCAAATGCTTTGGCCACGCCCCCAAAAGTCTTAACCACGCCCAACCGTATTAACCACGCCTCTACAAGTCTTAGCCACGCCCCTAGAGGTCCTGGCCACGATTCCACGTGTCTCGACCACGCCCATACGTCTTGGCCACGCCCAAATGTTTTGGACACGCCCCCAAGAGTCCAGACCACCCCCAAACGACTTGGCCACGCCCAAATGCTTTGGCCACGCCCCCAAAAGTCTCAACCACGCCCAACCGTATTAACCACGCCTCTACAAGTCTTAGCCACGCCCCTAAAAGTCCTGGCCACGCCTCCACGTGTCTAGACCACGCCCATACGTCTTGGCCACGCCCAAATGCTTTGGACACGCCCCCAAGAGTCCAGACCACGCCCATACGTCTTGGCCACGCCAAAATGCTTTGGACACGCCCCCAAGAGTCCAGACCACGCCCAAACGTCTTGGCCACGCCCAAATGCTTTGGCCACGCCCCCTAAACTCTTAACCACGCCCTACCGTATTAACCACGCCTCTACAAGTGTTAGCCACGCCCCTAGAAGTCCTGGCCACGCCTCCACGTGTCTAGACCACGCCCATACGTCTTGGCCACGCCCAAATGCTTTGGACACGCCCCCAAGAGTCCAGACCACGCCCAAACGTCTTTGCCACGCCCAAATGCTTTGGCCACGCCCCCAAAAGTCTTAACCACGCCCAACCGTATTAACCACGCCTCTACAAGTCTTAGCAACGCCCCTAAAAGTCCTGGCCACGCCTCCACGTGTCTAGACCACGCCCATACGTCTTGGCCACGCCCAAATGCTTTGGACACGCCCCCAAGAGTCCAGGCCACGCCCAAACGTCTTGGCCACGCCCAAATGCTTTGGCCACGCCCAAATGCTTTGGCCACGCCCCCAAAAGTCTTATCCACGCCCAACCGTCTTGGCCACGCCTTCACAAGTCTTGGCCACGCTCAAATGTTTTAGCCACGCCCCTAAATGTGCAGACCACGCCTCCAAATGTCTAGACCACGCCCAAATGCTTTGGACACGCCCCCAAAAGTCCAGACCACGCCCAAATGCTTTGGCCACGCCAATATGTTTAGGCCACGCCCCTAAAAGTCCTGGCCTTGCCTCCACGTGTCTAGAACACGCCCATACGTCTTGGCCACGCCCAAATGCTTTGGACACGCCCCCAAGAGTCCAGACCACGCCCAAACGTCTTGGCCACGCCCAAATGCTTTAGCCACGCCCCCAAAAGTCTTAACCACGCCCAACCGTATTAACCACGCCTCTACAAGTCTTAGCCACGCCCCTAGAAGTCCTGGCCACGCCTCCACAAGTCTAGACCACGCCCATACGTCTTGGCCACGCCCAAATGCTTTGGACACGCCCCCAAAAGTCTTAACCACGCCGAACCGTATTAACCACGCCTCTACAAGTCTTAGCCACGCCCCTAGAAGTCCTGGCCACGCCTCCACGTGTCTAGACCACGCCCATACGTCTTGGCCACGCCTCCACGTGTCTAGACCACGCCCATACGTCTTGGCCACGCCCAAATGCTTTGGACACGCCCCCATGAGTAGTTTTAGCCACGCCCCTAAATGTGCAGACGACGCAGAAACGTCTTTGCTACGCCCCCAAGAGCCTAGGCCACGTCCAAATGTTTTGTGATGCCCCGTGACGCCCCGTGACGCCCCGTGACGCCCCGTGACGCCGCGTGACGCCCCGTGACGCCTCGTGACGCCTTGGGACGCCTCGTGACGCCTCGTGACGCCCTGTGACGCCCCGTGACGCCCCGTGACGCCCCGTGACGCCCCGTGACGCCCCGTGACGCCCCGTGACGCCCCGTGACGCCCCGTGACGCCCCGTGACGCCCCGTGACGCCCCGTGACGCCCCGTGACGCCCCGTGACGCCTCGTGACGCCCCGTGACGCCCCGTGACGCCCCGTGACGCCCCTTGACGCCCCGTGACGCCTCGTGACGCCTCGCGACACCCCGCGACGCCTTGGGACCCCTCGTGACGCCTCGCGACGCCCCGCGACGCCTTGCAACGCCCCGTGACGCCTCGTGACGCCCTGTGACGCCGCTTGACGCCCCGTGATGCCCCGTGACGCCCCGTGACCGTATTCGTACCGTATCCGTACCGTATCCGTAACGTATCCGTACCGTATCCGTACCGTATCCGTACCGTATCCGTACCGTATCCGTACCGTATCCGTACCGTATCCGTACCGTATCCGTACCGTATCCGTACCGTATCCGTACCGTATCCGTACCGTATCCGTACCGTATCCGTACCGTATCCGTACCGTATCCGTACCGTATCCGTATTCGTACCGTACCGTACCGTATCCGTTCCGTATCGGGAACGGGAACGGGTACTTTGTTTTTTGCCGTTTTCTCGCTTATTTGATAACTTACGTGAAAAATATTTACAGATTCGGTTTCCTAGGAAAATAATGTATAGATTCCATTACGCATTTTTTTTTTTTTTTTTTGAATAATTTTCCAAAAAGTTTAATTTTTTTCTGGAAAAACCAGCCACTTTGGTACCTACACATGTTGCGAATTCGGATCCGGGAGAGAAAACTTTAACGAACTGTGGTCTCAGCTCGAAAAAAAAATCATCTCGAAAATCGACAAAAAATCAAAGTTAACCCCTAAAACTTTTTGGACATTTAATGCGACCTTCGAATTTTGAATTTTTTACTGCGGCGATAGGTTCGTGACCGTAAGAGAAATTGCGGAACCCAAAAGGTTCCTCTGAAAAAAAATTAGTTTTCGAGATATAACGAAAAGAAGGTGAAAAGTGGTACTTCGTTTTTCACCTTTTTCTCGCTTATTTGACAACTCACCTAAAAAATAATTACAGATTCGGATTCCCTGGAAAAAACTGTATTGATTTCATATGGAAAATAATTTTTAGGATGCTCAATTAAAAAGTTAAAAAATTTACCAACTTTTTTTATTAAGCATGTTAAAAATTATTAGCCACATGCAATCGATAGATTTTCTTCCTAGGAATCCGAATCTGAGATAATTTTTCATATAAGTTATCAAATAAGCGAGAAAACGGCGAAAGACGAAGTACCCGTTCCCGTTCCCGTTCCCGTTCCCGTTCCCGTTCCAGTTCCCGTTCCCGTTCCCGTTCCCGTTCCTTGGGGGCGTTTGGACACGCCCCCAAGAGTCCAGACCACGCCCAAACGTCTTGGCCACGCCCAAATGCTTTGGCCACGCCCCCAAAAGTCTTATCCACGCCCAACCGTCTTGGCCACGCCTTCACAAGTCTTGGCCACGCCCAAATGTTTTAGCCACGCCCCTAAATGTGCAGACCACGCCTCCAAATGTCTAGACCACGCCCAAATGCTTTGGACACGCCCCCAAAATTCTTAACCACGCCTAACCGTATTAACCACGCCTCTACAAGTCTTAGCCACGCCCCTAGAGGTCCTGGCCACGCCTCCACGTGTCTAGACCACGCCCATACGTCTTCGCCACGCCCAAATGCTTTGGACACGCCCCCAAGAGTCCAGACCACGCCCAAACGTCTTGGCCACGCCCAAATGCTTTGGCTACGCCCCCAAAAGTCTTAACCACGCCCAACCGTATTAACCACGCCTCTACAAGTCTTAGCCACGCCCCTAGAGGTCCTGGCCACGATTCCACGTGTCTCGACCACGCCCATACGTCTTGGCCACGCCCAAATGCTTTGGACACGCCCCCAAGAGTCCAGACCACGCCCAAACGTCTTAGCCACGCCCAAATGCTTTGGCCACGCCCCCAAAAGTCTTAACCACGCCTAACCGTATTAACCACGCCTCTACAAGTCTTAGCCACGCCCCTAGAGGTCCTGGCCACGCCTCCACGTGTCTAGACTACGCCCATACGTCTTGGCCACGCCCTAATGCTTTGGACACGTCCCCAAGAGTCCAGACCACTCCCAAACGACTTGGCCACGCCCAAATGCTTTGGCCACGCCCCCAAAAGTCTCAACCACGCCCAACCGTATTAACCACGCCTCTACAAGTCTTAGCCACGCCCCTAAAAGTCCTGGCCACGCCTCCACGTGTCTAGACCACGCCCATACGTCTTGGCCACGCCCAAATGCTTTGGACACGCCCCCAAGAGTCCAGACCACGCCCAAACGACTTGGCCACGCCCAAATGCTTTGGCCACGCCCCCAAAAGTCTTAACCACGTCCAACCGTATTAACCACGCCTCTACAAGTCTTAGCCACGCCCCTAAAAGTTCTGGCCACGCCTCCACGTGTCTAGACCACGCCCATACGTCTTGGCCACGCCCAAATGCTTTGGACACGCCCCCAAGAGTCCAGACCACGCCCAAACGTCTTGGCCACGCCCAAATGCTTTGGACACGCCCCCAAAAGTCCAGACAACGCCCAAACGTCTTGGCCACGCCCAAATGCTTTGGCCACGCCCCCAAAATTTTTAACCACGCCCTACCGTATTAACCACGCCTCTACAAGTCTTAGCCACGCCCCTAAAAGTCCTGGCCACGCCTCCACGTGTCTAGACCACGCCCATACGTCTTGGCCACGCCCAAATGCTTTGGACACGCCCCCAAGAGTCCAGACCACGCCCAAACGTCTTGGCCACGCCCAAATGCTTTGGCCACGCCCCCAAAAGTCTTAACCACGCCCTACCGTATTAACCACGCCTCTACAAGTCTCAGCCACGCCCCTAGAGGTCCTGGCCACGCCTCCACGTGTCTAGACCACGCCCCCAAAAGTCTTAACCACGCCCAACCGTCTTGGCCACGCCTTCACGAGTCTTGGCCACGCCCAAAAGTTTTAGCCACGCCCCTAAATGTGCAGACGACGCCCAAACGTCTTTGCTATGCCCCCATGAGACTAGGCCACGTCCAAATGTTTTGTGATGCCCCGTGACGCCCCGTGACGCCCCGTGACGCCCCGTGAAGCCGCGTGACGCCCCGTGACGCCTTGGGACGCCTCGTGACGCCTTGGGACGCCTCGTGACGCCTCGTGACGCCCTGTGACGCCCCGTGACGCCTCGTGACGCCCCGTGACGCCCCGTGACGCCCCGTGACGCCCCTTGACGCCCCGTGACGCCTCGTGACGCCTCGCCACACCTCGCGACGCCTTGGGACGCCTCGTGACGCCTCGCGACGCCCCGCGACGCCTTGCAACGCCCCGTGACGCCCTTTGACGCCGCGTGACGCCCCGTGATGCCCCGTTACGCCCCGTGACCGTATTCGTACCGTATCCGTAACGTAACCGTACCGTATCCGTACCGTATCCGTACCGTATCCGTACCGTATCCGTACCGTATCCGTACCGTATCCGTATTCGTACCGTACCGTACCGTATCCGTTCCGTATCGGGAACGGGAATGTGCAGACCACGCCTCTAAATGTCTAGATTTAGAGGCGCCCCGTGACGCCCCTTGACGCCCCGTGACGCCTCGTGACGCCTCGCGACACCCCGCGACGCCTTGGGACCCCTCGTGACGCCTCGCGACGCCCCGCGACGCCTTGCAACGCCCCGTGACGCCTCGTGACGCCCTGTGACGCCGCTTGACGCCCCGTGATGCCCCGTGACGCCCCGTGACCGTATTCGTACCGTATCCGTACCGTATCCGTAACGTATCCGTACCGTATCCGTACCGTATCCGTACCGTATCCGTACCGTATCCGTACCGTATCCGTACCGTATCCGTACCGTATCCGTACCGTATCCGTATTCGTACCGTACCGTACCGTATCCGTTCCGTATCGGGAACGGGAACGGGTACTTTGTTTTTTGCCGTTTTCTCGCTTATTTGATAACTTACGTGAAAAATATTTACAGATTCGGTTTCCTAGGAAAATAATGTATAGATTCCATTACGCTTTTTTTTTTTTTTTTTAATAATTTTCCAAAAAGTTTTATTTTTTTCTGGAAAAACCAGCCACTTTGGTACCTACACATGTTGCGAATTCGGATCCGGGAGAGAAAACTTTAACGAACTGTGGTCTCAGCTCGAAAAAAAAATCATCTCGAAAATCGACAAAAAATCAAAGGGGTTAACCCCTAAAACTTTTTGGACATTTAATGCGACCTTCGAATTTTGAATTTTTTACTGCGGCGATAGGTTCGTGACCGTAAGAGAAATTGCGGAACCCAAAAGGTTCCTCTGAAAAAAAATTAGTTTTCGAGATATAACGAAAAGAAGGTGAAAAGTGGTACTTCGTTTTTCACCTTTTTCTCGCTTATTTGACAACTCACCTAAAAAATAATTACAGATTCGGATTCCCTGGAAAAAACTGTATTGATTTCATATGGAAAATAATTTTTAGGATGCTCAATTAAAAAGTTAAAAAATTTACCAACTTTTTTTATTAAGCATGTTAAAAATTATTAGTCACATGCAATCGATAGATTTTCGTAGGAATCCGAATCTGAGATAATTTTTCATATAAGTTATCAAATAAGCGAGAAAACGGCGAAAGACGAAGTACCCGTTCCCGTTCCCGTTCCCGTTCCCGTTCCCGTTCCAGTTCCCGTTCCCGTTCCCGTTCCTTGGGGGCGTTTGGACACGCCCCCAAGAGTCCAGACCACGCCCAAACGTCTTGGCCACGCCCAAATGCTTTGGCCACGCCCCCAAAAGTCTTATCCACGCCCAACCGTCTTGGCCACGCCTTCACAAGTCTTGGCCACGCCCAAATGTTTTAGCCACGCCCCTAAATGTGCAGACCACGCCTCCAAATGTCTAGACCACGCCCAAATGCTTTGGACACGCCCCCAAAATTCTTAACCACGCCTAACCGTATTAACCACGCCTCTACAAGTCTTAGCCACGCCCCTAGAGGTCCTGGCCACGCCTCCACGTGTCTAGACCACGCCCATACGTCGTGGCCACGCCCAAATGCTTTGGACACGCCCCCAAGAGTCCAGACCACGCCAAAACGTCTTGGCCACGCCCAAATGCTTTGGCCACGCCCCCAAAAGTCTTAACCACGCCCAACCGTATTAACCACGCCTCTACAAGTCTTAGCCACGCCCCTAGAGGTCCTGGCCACGATTCCACGTGTCTCGACCACGCCCATACGTCTTGGCCACGCCCAAATGTTTTGGACACGCCCCCAAGAGTCCAGACCACCCCCAAACGACTTGGCCACGCCCAAATGCTTTGGCCACGCCCCCAAAAGTCTCAACCACGCCCAACCGTATTAACCACGCCTCTACAAGTCTTAGCCACGCCCCTAAAAGTCCTGGCCACGCCTCCACGTGTCTAGACCACGCCCATACGTCTTGGCCACGCCCAAATGCTTTGGACACGCCCCCAAGAGTCCAGACCACGCCCAAACGTCTTGGCCACGCCAAAATGCTTTGGACACGCCCCCAAGAGTCCAGACCACGCCCAAACGTCTTGGCCACGCCCAAATGCTTTGGCCACGCCCCCTAAACTCTTAACCACGCCCTACCGTATTAACCACGCCTCTACAAGTGTTAGCCACGCCCGTAGAAGTCCTGGCCACGCCTCCACGTGTCTAGACCACGCCCATACGTCTTGGCCACGCCCAAATGCTTTGGACACGCCCCCAAGAGTCCAGACCACGCCCAAACGTCTTTGCCACGCCCAAATGCTTTGGCCACGCCCCCAAAAGTCTTAACCACGCCCAACCGTATTAACCACGCCTCTACAAGTCTTAGCAACGCCCCTAAAAGTCCTGCCACGCCTCCACGTGTCTAGACCACGCCCCATTACGTCTTGGCCACGCCCAAATGCTTTGGACACGCCCCAAGAGTCCAGGCCACGCCCAAACGTCTTGGCCACGCCCAAAATGCTTTGGCCACGCCCAAATGCTTTGGCCACGCCCCCAAAAGTCTTATCCACGCCCAACCGTCTTGGCCACGCCTTCACAAGTCTTGGCCACGCTCAAATGTTTTAGCCACGCCCCTAAATGTGCAGACCACGCCCTCCAAATGTCTAGACCACGCCCAAATGCTTTGGACACGCCCCCAAAAGTCCAGACCACGCCCAAATGCTTTGGCCACGCCCATATGTTTAGGCCACGCCCCTAAAAGTCCTTGGGGGCGTTTGGACACGCCCCCAAGAGTCCAGACCACGCCCAAACGTCTTGGCCACGCCCAAATGCTTTGGCCACGCCCCCAAAAGTCTTATCCACGCCCAACCGTCTTGGCCACGCCTTCACAAGTCTTGGCCACGCCCAAATGTTTTAGCCACGCCCCTAAATGTGCAGACCACGCCTCCAAATGTCTAGACCACGCCCAAATGCTTTGGACACGCCCCCAAAATTCTTAACCACGCCTAACCGTATTAACCACGCCCTCTACAAGTCTTAGCCACGCCCCTAGAGGTCCTGGCCACGCCTCCACGTGTCTAGACCACGCCCATACGTCTTGGCCACGCCCAAATGCTTTGGACACGCCCCCAAGAGTCCAGACCACGCCCAAACGTCTTGGCCACGCCCAAATGCTTTGGCCACGCCCCCAAAAGTCTTAACCACGCCCAACCGTATTAACCACGCCTCTACAAGTCTTAGCCACGCCCCTAGAGGTCCTGGCCACGATTCCACGTGTCTCGACCACGCCCATACGTCTTGGCCACGCCCAAATGTTTTGGACACGCCCCCAAGAGTCCAGACCACCCCCAAACGACTTGGCCACGCCCAAATGCTTTGGCCACGCCCCCAAAAGTCTCAACCACGCCCAACCGTATTAACCACGCCTCTACAAGTCTTAGCCACGCCCCTAAAAGTCCTGGCCACGCCTCCACGTGTCTAGACCACGCCCATACGTCTTGGCCACGCCCAAATGCTTTGGACACGCCCCCAAGAGTCCAGACCACGCCCATACGTCTTGGCCACGCCAAAATGCTTTGGACACGCCCCCAAGAGTCCAGACCACGCCCAAACGTCTTGGCCACGCCCAAATGCTTTGGCCACGCCCCCTAAACTCTTAACCACGCCCTACCGTATTAACCACGCCTCTACAAGTGTTAGCCACGCCCCTAGAAGTCCTGGCCACGCCTCCACGTGTCTAGACCACGCCCATACGTCTTGGCCACGCCCAAATGCTTTGGACACGCCCCCAAGAGTCCAGACCACGCCCAAACGTCTTTGCCACGCCCAAATGCTTTGGCCACGCCCCCAAAAGTCTTAACCACGCCCAACCGTATTAACCACGCCTCTACAAGTCTTAGCAACGCCCCTAAAAGTCCTGGCCACGCCTCCACGTGTCTAGACCACGCCCATACGTCTTGGCCACGCCCAAATGCTTTGGACACGCCCCCAAGAGTCCAGGCCACGCCCAAACGTCTTGGCCACGCCCAAATGCTTTGGCCACGCCCAAATGCTTTGGCCACGCCCCCAAAAGTCTTATCCACGCCCAACCGTCTTGGCCACGCCTTCACAAGTCTTGGCCACGCTCAAATGTTTTAGCCACGCCCCTAAATGTGCAGACCACGCCTCCAAATGTCTAGACCACGCCCAAATGCTTTGGACACGCCCCCAAAAGTCCAGACCACGCCCAAATGCTTTGGCCACGCCAATATGTTTAGGCCACGCCCCTAAAAGTCCTGGCCTTGCCTCCACGTGTCTAGAACACGCCCTTACGTCTTGGCCACGCCCAAATGCTTTGGACACGCCCCCAAGAGTCCAGACCACGCCCAAACGTCTTGGCCACGCCCAAATGCTTTAGCCACGCCCCCAAAAGTCTTAACCACGCCCAACCGTATTAACCACGCCTCTACAAGTCTTAGCCACGCCCCTAGAAGTCCTGGCCACGCCTCCACGTGTCTAGACCACGCCCATACGTCTTGGCCACGCCCAAATGCTTTGGACACGCCCCCAAAAGTCTTAACCACGCCGAACCGTATTAACCACGCCTCTACAAGTCTTAGCCACGCCCCTAGAAGTCCTGGCCACGCCTCCACGTGTCTAGACCACGCCCATACGTCTTGGCCACGCCTCCACGTGTCTAGACCACGCCCATACGTCTTGGCCACGCCCAAATGCTTTGGACACGCCCCCATGAGTAGTTTTAGCCACGCCCCTAAATGTGCAGACGACGCAGAAACGTCTTTGCTACGCCCCCAAGAGCCTAGGCCACGTCCAAATGTTTTGTGATGCCCCGTGACGCCCCGTGACGCCCCGTGACGCCCCGTGACGCCGCGTGACGCCCCGTGACGCCTCGTGACGCCTTGGGACGCCTCGTGACGCCTCGTGACGCCCTGTGACGCCCCGTGACGCCCCGTGACGCCCCGTGACGCCCCGTGACGCCCCGTGACGCCCCGTGACGCCCCGTGACGCCCCGTGACGCCCCGTGACGCCCCGTGACGCCCCGTGACGCCCCGTGACGCCCCGTGACGCCTCGTGACGCCCCGTGACGCCCCGTGACGCCCCGTGACGCCCCTTGACGCCCCGTGACGCCTCGTGACGCCTCGCGACACCCCGCGACGCCTTGGGACCCCTCGTGACGCCTCGCGACGCCCCGCGACGCCTTGCAACGCCCCGTGACGCCTCGTGACGCCCTGTGACGCCGCTTGACGCCCCGTGATGCCCCGTGACGCCCCGTGACCGTATTCGTACCGTATCCGTACCGTATCCGTAACGTATCCGTACCGTATCCGTACCGTATCCGTACCGTATCCGTACCGTATCCGTACCGTATCCGTACCGTATCCGTACCGTATCCGTACCGTATCCGTACCGTATCCGTACCGTATCCGTACCGTATCCGTACCGTATCCGTACCGTATCCGTACCGTATCCGTACCGTATCCGTACCGTATCCGTACCGTATCCGTATTCGTACCGTACCGTACCGTATCCGTTCCGTATCGGGAACGGGAACGGGTACTTTGTTTTTTGCCGTTTTCTCGCTTATTTGATAACTTACGTGAAAAATATTTACAGATTCGGTTTCCTAGGAAAATAATGTATAGATTCCATTACGCTTTTTTTTTTTTTTTTTTGAATAATTTTCCAAAAAGTTTTATTTTTTTCTGGAAAAACCAGCCACTTTGGTACCTACACATGTTGCGAATTCGGATCCGGGAGAGAAAAGTTTAACGAACTGTGGTCTCAGCTCAAAAAAAAAAAAATCTCGAAAATCGACAAAAAATCAAAGGGGTTAACCCCTAAAACTTTTTGGACATTTAATGCGACCTTCGAATTTTGAATTTTTTACTGCGGCGATAGGTTCGTGACCGTAAGAGAAATTGCGGAACCCAAAAGGTTCCTCTGAAAAAAAATTAGTTTTCGAGATATAACGAAAAGAAGGTGAAAAGTGGTACTTCGTTTTTCACCTTTTTCTCGCTTATTTGACAACTCACCTAAAAAATAATTACAGATTCGGATTCCCTGGAAAAAACTGTATTGATTTCATATGGAAAATAATTTTTAGGATGCTCAATTAAAAAGTTTAAAAATTTACCAACTTTTTTTATTAAGCATTTTAAAAATTATTAGCCACATGCAATCGATAGATTTTCTTCCTAGGAATCCGAATCTGTGATAATTTTTCATATAAGTTATCAAATAAGCGAGAAAACGGCGAAAGACGAAGTACCCGTTCCCGTTCCCGTTCCAGTTCCCGTTCCCGTTCCTTGGGGGCGTTTGGACACGCCCCCAAGAGTCCAGACCACGCCCAAACGTCTTGGCCACGCCCAAATGCTTATGGCCACGCCCCCAAAAGTCTTATCCACGCCCAACCGTCTTGGCCACGCCTTCACAAGTCTTGGCCACGCCCAAATGTTTTAGCCACAACCCCTAAATGTGCAGACCACGCCTCTAAATGTCTAGACCACGCCCAAATGCTTTGGACACGCCCCCAAAATTCTTAACCACGCCTAACCGTATTAACAACGCCTCTACAAGTCTTAGCCACGCCCCTAGAGGTCCTGGCCACGCCTCCACGTGTCTAGACCACGCCCATACGTCTTGGCCACGCCCAAATGCTTTGGACACGCCCCCAAGAGTCCAGACCACGCCCAAACGTCTTGGCCACGCCCAAATGCTTTGGCCACGCCCCCAAAAGTCTTAACCACGCCCAACCGTATTAACCACGCCTCTACAAGTCTTAGCTACGCCCCTAGAGGTCCTGGCCACGATTCCACGTGTCTCGACCACGCCCATACGTCTTGGCCACGCCGAAATGCTTTGGACACGCCCCCAAGAGTCCAGACCACGCCCAAACGTCTTGGCCACGCCCAAATGCTTTGGCCACGCCCCCAAAAGTCTTAACCACGCCTAACCGTATTAACCACGCCTCTACAAGTCTTAGCCACGCCCCTAGAGGTCCTGGCCACGCCTCCACGTGTCTAGACTACGCCCATACGTCTTGGCCACGCCCAAATGCTTTGGACACGTCCCCAAGAGTCCAGACCACGCCCAAACGACTTGGCCACGCCCAAATGCTTTGGCCACGCCCCCAAAAGTCTCAACCACCCCCAACCGTATTAACCACGCCTCTACAAGTCTTAGCCACGCCCCTAAAAGTCCTGGCCACGCCTCCACGTGTCTAGACCACGCCCATACGTCTTGGCCACGCCCAAATGCTTTGGACACGCCCCCAAGAGTCCAGACCACGCCCAAACGACTTGGCCACGCCCAAATGCTTTGGCCACGCCCCCAAAAGTCTTAACCACGTCCAACCGTATTAACCACGCCTCTACAAGTCTTAGCCACGCCCCTAAAAGTTCTGGCCACGCCTCCACGTGTCTAGACCACGCCCATACGTCTTGGCCACGCCCAAATGCTTTGGACACGCCCCCAAGAGTCCAGACCACGCCCAAACGTCTTGGCCACGCCCAAATGCTTTGGACACGCCCCCAAGAGTCCAGACCACGCCCAAACGTCTTGGCCACGCCCAAATGCTTTGGCCACGCCCCCAAAAGTCTTAACCACGCCCTACCGTATTAACCACGCCTCTACAAGTCTCAGCCACGCCCCTAGAGGTCCTGGCCACGCCTCCACGTGTCTAGACCACGCCCCCAAAAGTCTTAACCACGCCCAACCGTCTTGGCCACGCCTTCACGAGTCTTGGCCACGCCCAAAAGTTTTAGCCACGCCCCTAAATGTGCAGACGACTCCCAAACGTCTTTGCTACGCCCCCATGAGACTAGGCCACGTCCATATGTTTTGTGATGCCCCGTGACGCCCCGTGACGCCCCGTGACGCCCCGTGAAGCCGCGTGACGCCCCGTGACGCCCGGTGACGCCTTGGGACGCCTCGTGACGCCTTGGGACGCCTCGTGACGCCTCGTGACGCCCTGTGACGCCCCGTGACGCCTCGTGACGCCCCGTGACGCCCCGTGACGCCCCGTGACGCCCCTTGACGCCCCGTGACGCCTCGTGACGCCTCGCCACACCTCGCGACGCCTTGGGACGCCTCGTGACGCCTCGCGACGCCCCGCGACGCCTTGCAACGCCCCGTGACGCCCTTTGACGCCGCGTGACGCCCCGTGATGCCCCGTTACGCCCCGTGACCGTATTCGTACCGTATCCGTAACGTAACCGTACCGTATCCGTACCGTATCCGTACCGTATCCGTACCGTATCCGTACCGTATCCGTATTCGTACCGTACCGTACCATATCCGTTCCGTATTGGGAACGGGAACGGGTACTTTGTTTTTTGCCGTTTTCTCGCTTATTTGATAACTTACGTGAAAAATATTTACAGATTCGGTTTCCTAGGAAAATAATGTATAGATTCCATCACGCTTTTTTTTTTTTTTTTTTGAATAATTTTCCAAAAAGTTTTATTTTTTTCTGGAAAAACCAGCCACTTTGGTACCTACACATGTTGCGAATTCGGATCCGGGAGAGAAAAGTTTAACGAACTGTGGTCTCAGCTCGAAAAAAAAAAAATCTCGAAAATCGACAAAAAATCAAAGGGGTTAACCCCTAAAACTTTTTGGACATTTAATGCGACCTTCGAATTTTGAATTTTTTACTGCGGCGATAGGTTCGTGACCGTAAGAGAAATTGCGGAACCCAAAAGGTTCCTCTGAAAAAAAATTAGTTTTCGAGATATAACGAAAAGAAGGTGAAAAGTGGTACTTCGTTTTTCACCTTTTTCTCGCTTATTTGACAACTCACCTAAAAAATAATTACAGATTCGGATTCCCTGGAAAAAACTGTATTGATTTCATATGGAAAATAATTTTTAGGATGCTCAATTAAAAAGTTTAAAAATTTACCAACTTTTTTTATTAAGCATTTTAAAAATTATTAGCCACATGCAATCGATAGATTTTCTTCCTAGGAATCCGAATCTGTGATAATTTTTCATATAAGTTATCAAATAAGCGAGAAAACGGCGAAAGACGAAGTACCCGTTCCCGTTCCCGTTCCCGTTCCCGTTCTTGTTCCAGTTCCCGTTCCCGTTCCTTGGGGGCGTTTGGACACGCCCCCAAGAGTCCAGACCACGCCCAAACGTCTTGGCCACGCCCAAATGCTTTGGCCACGCCCCCAAAAGTCTTATCCACGCCCAACCGTCTTGGCCACGCCTTCACAAGTCTTGGCCACGCCCAAATGTTTTAGCCACGCCCCTAAATGTGCAGACCACGCCTCTAAATGTCTAGACCACGCCCAAATGCTTTGGACACGCCCCCAAAATTCTTAACCACGCCTAACCGTATTAACAACGCCTCTACAAGTCTTAGCCACGCCCCTAGAGGTCCTGGCCACGCCTCCACGTGTCTAGACCACGCCCATACGTCTTGGCCACGCCCAAATGCTTTGGACACGCCCCCAAGAGTCGAGACCACGCCCAAACGTCTTGGTCACGCCCAAATGCTTTGGCCACGCCCCCAAAAGTCTTATCCACGCCCAACCGTCTTGGCCACGCCTTCACAAGTCTTAGCCACGCCCCTAGAGGTCCTGGCCACGCCTCCACGTGTCTAGACCACGCCCATACGTCTTGGCCACGCCCAAATGCTTTGGACACGCCCCCAAGAGTCCAGACCACGCCCAAACGACTTGGCCACGCCCAAATGCTTTGGCCACGCCCCCAAAAGTCTTAACCACGTCCAACCGTATTAACCACGCCTCTACAAGTCTTAGCCACGCCCCTAAAAGTTCTGGCCACGCCTCCACGTGTCTAGACCACGCCCATACGTCTTGGCCACGCATAAATGCTTTGGACACGCCCCCAAGAGTCCAGACCACGCCCAAACGTCTTGGCCACGCCCAAATGCTTTGGACACGCCCCCAAAAGTCCAGACAACGCCCAAACGTCTTGGCCACGCCCAAATGCTTTGGCCACGCCCCCAAAAGTCTTAACCACGCCCTACCGTATTAACCACGCCTCTACAAGTCTCAGCCACGCCCCTAGAGGTCCTGGCCACGCCTCCACGTGTCTAGACCACGCCCCCAAAAGTCTTAACCACGCCCAACCGTCTTGGCCACGCCTTCACGAGTCTTGGCCACGCCCAAAAGTTTTAGCCACGCCCCTAAATGTGCAGACGACGCCCAAACGTCTTTGCTATGCCCCCATGAGACTAGGCCACGTCCAAATGTTTTGTGATGCCCCGTGACGCCCCGTGACGCCCCGTGACGCCCCGTGAAGCCGCGTGACGCCCCGTGACGCCCCGTGACGCCTTGGGACGCCTCGTGACGCCTTGGGACGCCTCGTGACGCCTCGTGACGCCCTGTGACGCCCCGTGACGCCTCGTGACGCCCCGTGACGCCCCGTGACGCCCCGTGACGCCCCTTGACGCCCCGTGACGCCTCGTGACGCCTCGCCACACCTCGCGACGCCTTGGGACGCCTCGTGACGCCTCGCGACGCCCCGCGACGCCTTGCAACGCCCCGTGACGCCCTTTGACGCCGCGTGACGCCCCGTGATGCCCCGTTACGCCCCGTGACCGTATTCGTACCGTATCCGTAACGTAACCGTACCGTATCCGTACCGTATCCGTACCGTATCCGTACCGTATCCGTACCGTATCCGTACCGTATCCGTATTCGTACCGTACCGTACCGTATCCGTTCCGTATCGGGAACGGGAACGGGTACTTTGTTTTTTGCCGTTTTCTCGCTTATTTGATAACTTACGTGAAAAATATTTACAGATTCGGTTTCCTAGGAAAATAATGTATAGATTCCATTACGCTTTTTTTTTTTTTTTTTTGAATAATTTTCCAAAAAGTTTTATTTTTTTCTGGAAAAACCAGCCACTTTGGTACCTACACATGTTGCGAATTCGGATCCGGGAGAGAAAAGTTTAACGAACTGTGGTCTCAGCTCGAAAAAAAAAAAATCTCGAAAATCGACAAAAAATCAAAGGGGTTAACCCCTAAAACTTTTTGGACATTTAATGCGACCTTCGAATTTTGAATTTTTTACTGCGGCGATAGGTTCGTGACCGTAAGAGAAATTGCGGAACCCAAAAGGTTCCTCTGAAAAAAAATTAGTTTTCGAGATATAACGAAAAGAAGGTGAAAAGTGGTACTTCGTTTTTCACCTTTTTCTCGCTTATTTGACAACTCACCTAAAAAATAATTACAGATTCGGATTCCCTGGAAAAAACTGTATTGATTTCATATGGAAAATAATTTTTAGGATGCTCAATTAAAAAGTTAAAAAATTTACCAACTTTTTTTATTAAGCATGTTAAAAATTATTAGCCACATGCAATCGATAGATTTTCTTCCTAGGAATCCGAATCTGAGATAATTTTTCATATAAGTTATCAAATAAGCGAGAAAACGGCGAAAGACGAAGTACCCGTTCCCGTTCCCGTTCCCGTTCCCGTTCCCGTTCCAGTTCCCGTTCCCGTTCCCGTTCCCGTTCCTTGGGGGCGTTTGGACACGCCCCCAAGAGTCCAGACCACGCCCAAACGTCTTGGCCACGCCCAAATGCTTTGGCCACGCCCCCAAAAGTCTTATCCACGCCCAACCGTCTTGGCCACGCCTTCACAAGTCTTGGCCACGCCCAAATGTTTTAGCCACGCCCCTAAATGTGCAGACCACGCCTCCAAATGTCTAGACCACGCCCAAATGCTTTGGACACGCCCCCAAAATTCTTAACCACGCCTAACCGTATTAACCACGCCTCTACAAGTCTTAGCCACGCCCCTAGAGGTCCTGGCCACGCCTCCACGTGTCTAGACCACGCCCATACGTCTTCGCCACGCCCAAATGCTTTGGACACGCCCCCAAGAGTCCAGACCACGCCCAAACGTCTTGGCCACGCCCAAATGCTTTGGCTACGCCCCCAAAAGTCTTAACCACGCCCAACCGTATTAACCACGCCTCTACAAGTCTTAGCCACGCCCCTAGAGGTCCTGGCCACGATTCCACGTGTCTCGACCACGCCCATACGTCTTGGCCACGCCCAAATGCTTTGGACACGCCCCCAAGAGTCCAGACCACGCCCAAACGTCTTAGCCACGCCCAAATGCTTTGGCCACGCCCCCAAAAGTCTTAACCACGCCTAACCGTATTAACCACGCCTCTACAAGTCTTAGCCACGCCCCTAGAGGTCCTGGCCACGCCTCCACGTGTCTAGACTACGCCCATACGTCTTGGCCACGCCCAAATGCTTTGGACACGTCCCCAAGAGTCCAGACCACTCCCAAACGACTTGGCCACGCCCAAATGCTTTGGCCACGCCCCCAAAAGTCTCAACCACGCCCAACCGTATTAACCACGCCTCTACAAGTCTTAGCCACGCCCCTAAAAGTCCTGGCCACGCCTCCACGTGTCTAGACCACGCCCATACGTCTTGGCCACGCCCAAATGCTTTGGACACGCCCCCAAGAGTCCAGACCACGCCCAAACGACTTGGCCACGCCCAAATGCTTTGGCCACGCCCCCAAAAGTCTTAACCACGTCCAACCGTATTAACCACGCCTCTACAAGTCTTAGCCACGCCCCTAAAAGTTCTGGCCACGCCTCCACGTGTCTAGACCACGCCCATACGTCTTGGCCACGCCCAAATGCTTTGGACACGCCCCCAAGAGTCCAGACCACGCCCAAACGTCTTGGCCACGCCCAAATGCTTTGGACACGCCCCCAAAAGTCCAGACAACGCCCAAACGTCTTGGCCACGCCCAAATGCTTTGGCCACGCCCCCAAAATTTTTAACCACGCCCTACCGTATTAACCACGCCTCTACAAGTCTTAGCCACGCCCCTAAAAGTCCTGGCCACGCCTCCACGTGTCTAGACCACGCCCATACGTCTTGGCCACGCCCAAATGCTTTGGACACGCCCCCAAGAGTCCAGACCACGCCCAAACGTCTTGGCCACGCCCAAATGCTTTGGCCACGCCCCCAAAAGTCTTAACCACGCCCTACCGTATTAACCACGCCTCTACAAGTCTCAGCCACGCCCCTAGAGGTCCTGGCCACGCCTCCACGTGTCTAGACCACGCCCCCAAAAGTCTTAACCACGCCCAACCGTCTTGGCCACGCCTTCACGAGTCTTGGCCACGCCCAAAAGTTTTAGCCACGCCCCTAAATGTGCAGACGACGCCCAAACGTCTTTGCTATGCCCCCATGAGACTAGGCCACGTCCAAATGTTTTGTGATGCCCCGTGACGCCCCGTGACGCCCCGTGACGCCCCGTGAAGCCGCGTGACGCCCCGTGACGCCTTGGGACGCCTCGTGACGCCTTGGGACGCCTCGTGACGCCTCGTGACGCCCTGTGACGCCCCGTGACGCCTCGTGACGCCCCGTGACGCCCCGTGACGCCCCGTGACGCCCCTTGACGCCCCGTGACGCCTCGTGACGCCTCGCCACACCTCGCGACGCCTTGGGACGCCTCGTGACGCCTCGCGACGCCCCGCGACGCCTTGCAACGCCCCGTGACGCCCTTTGACGCCGCGTGACGCCCCGTGATGCCCCGTTACGCCCCGTGACCGTATTCGTACCGTATCCGTAACGTAACCGTACCGTATCCGTACCGTATCCGTACCGTATCCGTACCGTATCCGTACCGTATCCGTACCGTATCCGTATTCGTACCGTACCGTACCGTATCCGTTCCGTATCGGGAACGGGAATGTGCAGACCACGCCTCTAAATGTCTAGATTTAGAGGCGCCCCGTGACGCCCCTTGACGCCCCGTGACGCCTCGTGACGCCTCGCGACACCCCGCGACGCCTTGGGACCCCTCGTGACGCCTCGCGACGCCCCGCGACGCCTTGCAACGCCCCGTGACGCCTCGTGACGCCCTGTGACGCCGCTTGACGCCCCGTGATGCCCCGTGACGCCCCGTGACCGTATTCGTACCGTATCCGTACCGTATCCGTAACGTATCCGTACCGTATCCGTACCGTATCCGTACCGTATCCGTACCGTATCCGTACCGTATCCGTACCGTATCCGTACCGTATCCGTACCGTATCCGTATTCGTACCGTACCGTACCGTATCCGTTCCGTATCGGGAACGGGAACGGGTACTTTGTTTTTTGCCGTTTTCTCGCTTATTTGATAACTTACGTGAAAAATATTTACAGATTCGGTTTCCTAGGAAAATAATGTATAGATTCCATTACGCTTTTTTTTTTTTTTTTAATAATTTTCCAAAAAGTTTTATTTTTTTCTGGAAAAACCAGCCACTTTGGTACCTACACATGTTGCGAATTCGGATCCGGGAGAGAAAACTTTAACGAACTGTGGTCTCAGCTCGAAAAAAAAATCATCTCGAAAATCGACAAAAAATCAAAGGGGTTAACCCCTAAAACTTTTTGGACATTTAATGCGACCTTCGAATTTTGAATTTTTTACTGCGGCGATAGGTTCGTGACCGTAAGAGAAATTGCGGAACCCAAAAGGTTCCTCTGAAAAAAAATTAGTTTTCGAGATATAACGAAAAGAAGGTGAAAAGTGGTACTTCGTTTTTCACCTTTTTCTCGCTTATTTGACAACTCACCTAAAAAATAATTACAGATTCGGATTCCCTGGAAAAAACTGTATTGATTTCATATGGAAAATAATTTTTAGGATGCTCAATTAAAAAGTTAAAAAATTTACCAACTTTTTTTATTAAGCATGTTAAAAATTATTAGTCACATGCAATCGATAGATTTTCGTAGGAATCCGAATCTGAGATAATTTTTCATATAAGTTATCAAATAAGCGAGAAAACGGCGAAAGACGAAGTACCCGTTCCCGTTCCCGTTCCCGTTCCCGTTCCCGTTCCAGTTCCCGTTCCCGTTCCCGTTCCTTGGGGGCGTTTGGACACGCCCCCAAGAGTCCAGACCACGCCCAAACGTCTTGGCCACGCCCAAATGCTTTGGCCACGCCCCCAAAAGTCTTATCCACGCCCAACCGTCTTGGCCACGCCTTCACAAGTCTTGGCCACGCCCAAATGTTTTAGCCACGCCCCTAAATGTGCAGACCACGCCTCCAAATGTCTAGACCACGCCCAAATGCTTTGGACACGCCCCCAAAATTCTTAACCACGCCTAACCGTATTAACCACGCCTCTACAAGTCTTAGCCACGCCCCTAGAGGTCCTGGCCACGCCTCCACGTGTCTAGACCACGCCCATACGTCGTGGCCACGCCCAAATGCTTTGGACACGCCCCCAAGAGTCCAGACCACGCCAAAACGTCTTGGCCACGCCTAAATGCTTAATGCTTTGGCCACGCCCCCAAAAGTCTTAACCACGCCCAACCGTATTAACCACGCCTCTACAAGTCTTAGCCACGCCCCTAGAGGTCCTGGCCACGATTCCACGTGTCTCGACCACGCCCATACGTCTTGGCCACGCCCAAATGTTTTGGACACGCCCCCAAGAGTCCAGACCACCCCCAAACGACTTGGCCACGCCCAAATGCTTTGGCCACGCCCCCAAAAGTCTCAACCACGCCCAACCGTATTAACCACGCCTCTACAAGTCTTAGCCACGCCCCTAAAAGTCCTGGCCACGCCTCCACGTGTCTAGACCACGCCCATACGTCTTGGCCACGCCCAAATGCTTTGGACACGCCCCCAAGAGTCCAGACCACGCCCAAACGTCTTGGCCACGCCAAAATGCTTTGGACACGCCCCCAAGAGTCCAGACCACGCCCAAACGTCTTGGCCACGCCCAAATGCTTTGGCCACGCCCCCTAAACTCTTAACCACGCCCTACCGTATTAACCACGCCTCTACAAGTGTTAGCCACGCCCCTAGAAGTCCTGGCCACGCCTCCACGTGTCTAGACCACGCCCATACGTCTTGGCCACGCCCAAATGCTTTGGACACGCCCCCAAGAGTCCAGACCACGCCCAAACGTCTTTGCCACGCCCAAATGCTTTGGCCACGCCCCCAAAAGTCTTAACCACGCCCAACCGTATTAACCACGCCTCTACAAGTCTTAGCAACGCCCCTAAAAGTCCTGGCCACGCCTCCACGTGTCTAGACCACGCCCATACGTCTTGGCCACGCCCAAATGCTTTGGACACGCCCCCAAGAGTCCAGGCCACGCCCAAACGTCTTGGCCACGCCCAAATGCTTTGGCCACGCCCAAATGCTTTGGCCACGCCCCCAAAAGTCTTATCCACGCCCAACCGTCTTGGCCACGCCTTCACAAGTCTTGGCCACGCTCAAATGTTTTAGCCACGCCCCTAAATGTGCAGACCACGCCTCCAAATGTCTAGACCACGCCCAAATGCTTTGGACACGCCCCCAAAAGTCCAGACCACGCCCAAATGCTTTGGCCACGCCCATATGTTTAGGCCACGCCCCTAAAAGTCCTTGGGGGCGTTTGGACACGCCCCCAAGAGTCCAGACCACGCCCAAACGTCTTGGCCACGCCCAAATGCTTTGGCCACGCCCCCAAAAGTCTTATCCACGCCCAACCGTCTTGGCCACGCCTTCACAAGTCTTGGCCACGCCCAAATGTTTTAGCCACGCCCCTAAATGTGCAGACCACGCCTCCAAATGTCTAGACCACGCCCAAATGCTTTGGACACGCCCCCAAAATTCTTAACCACGCCTAACCGTATTAACCACGCCTCTACAAGTCTTAGCCACGCCCCTAGAGGTCCTGGCCACGCCTCCACGTGTCTAGACCACGCCCATACGTCTTGGCCACGCCCAAATGCTTTGGACACGCCCCCAAGAGTCCAGACCACGCCCAAACGTCTTGGCCACGCCCAAATGCTTTGGCCACGCCCCCAAAAGTCTTAACCACGCCCAACCGTATTAACCACGCCTCTACAAGTCTTAGCCACGCCCCTAGAGGTCCTGGCCACGATTCCACGTGTCTCGACCACGCCCATACGTCTTGGCCACGCCCAAATGTTTTGGACACGCCCCCAAGAGTCCAGACCACCCCCAAACGACTTGGCCACGCCCAAATGCTTTGGCCACGCCCCCAAAAGTCTCAACCACGCCCAACCGTATTAACCACGCCTCTACAAGTCTTAGCCACGCCCCTAAAAGTCCTGGCCACGCCTCCACGTGTCTAGACCACGCCCATACGTCTTGGCCACGCCCAAATGCTTTGGACACGCCCCCAAGAGTCCAGACCACGCCCATACGTCTTGGCCACGCCAAAATGCTTTGGACACGCCCCCAAGAGTCCAGACCACGCCCAAACGTCTTGGCCACGCCCAAATGCTTTGGCCACGCCCCCTAAACTCTTAACCACGCCCTACCGTACTAACCACGCCTCTACAAGTGTTAGCCACGCCCCTAGAAGTCCTGGCCACGCCTCCACGTGTCTAGACCACGCCCATACGTCTTGGCCACGCCCAAATGCTTTGGACACGCCCCCAAGAGTCCAGACCACGCCCAAACGTCTTTGCCACGCCCAAATGCTTTGGCCACGCCCCCAAAAGTCTTAACCACGCCCAACCGTATTAACCACGCCTCTACAAGTCTTAGCAACGCCCCCAAAAGTCTTAACCACGCCGAACCGTATTAACCACGCCTCTACAAGTCTTAGCCACGCCCCTAGAGGTCCTGGCCACGATTCCACGTGTCTCGACCACGCCCATACGTCTTGGCCACGCCCAAATGTTTTGGACACGCCCCCAAGAGTCCAGACCACCCCCAAACGACTTGGCCACGCCCAAATGCTTTGGACACGCCCCCAAGAGTCCAGACCACGCCCAAACGTCTTGGCCACGCCCAAATGCTTTGGCCACGCCCCCAAAAGTCTTAACCACGCCCAACCGTATTAACCACGCCTCTACAAGTCTTAGCCACGCCCCTAGAGGTCCTGGCCACGATTCCACGTGTCTCGACCACGCCCATACGTCTTGGCCACGCCCAAATGTTTTGGACACGCCCCCAAGAGTCCAGACCACCCCCAAACGACTTGGCCACGCCCAAATGCTTTGGCCACGCCCCCAAAAGTCTCAACCACGCCCAACCGTATTAACCACGCCTCTACAAGTCTTAGCCACGCCCCTAAAAGTCCTGGCCACGCCTCCACGTGTCTAGACCACGCCCATACGTCTTGGCCACGCCCAAATGCTTTGGACACGCCCCCAAGAGTCCAGACCACGCCCATACGTCTTGGCCACGCCAAAATGCTTTGGACACGCCCCCAAGAGTCCAGACCACGCCCAAACGTCTTGGCCACGCCCAAATGCTTTGGCCACGCCCCCTAAACTCTTAACCACGCCCTACCGTATTAACCACGCCTCTACAAGTGTTAGCCACGCCCCTAGAAGTCCTGGCCACGCCTCCACGTGTCTAGACCACGCCCATACGTCTTGGCCACGCCCAAATGCTTTGGACACGCCCCCAAGAGTCCAGACCACGCCCAAACGTCTTTGCCACGCCCAAATGCTTTGGCCACGCCCCCAAAAGTCTTAACCACGCCCAACCGTATTAACCACGCCTCTACAAGTCTTAGCAACGCCCCTAAAAGTCCTGGCCACGCCTCCACGTGTCTAGACCACGCCCATACGTCTTGGCCACGCCCAAATGCTTTGGACACGCCCCCAAGAGTCCAGGCCACGCCCAAACGTCTTGGCCACGCCCAAATGCTTTGGCCACGCCCAAATGCTTTGGCCACGCCCCCAAAAGTCTTATCCACGCCCAACCGTCTTGGCCACGCCTTCACAAGTCTTGGCCACGCTCAAATGTTTTAGCCACGCCCCTAAATGTGCAGACCACGCCTCCAAATGTCTAGACCACGCCCAAATGCTTTGGACACGCCCCCAAAAGTCCAGACCACGCCCAAATGCTTTGGCCACGCCAATATGTTTAGGCCACGCCCCTAAAAGTCCTGGCCTTGCCTCCACGTGTCTAGAACACGCCCATACGTCTTGGCCACGCCCAAATGCTTTGGACACGCCCCCAAGAGTCCAGACCACGCCCAAACGTCTTGGCCACGCCCAAATGCTTTAGCCACGCCCCCAAAAGTCTTAACCACGCCCAACCGTATTAACCACGCCTCTACAAGTCTTAGCCACGCCCCTAGAAGTCCTGGCCACGCCTCCACGTGTCTAGACCACGCCCATACGTCTTGGCCACGCCCAAATGCTTTGGACACGCCCCCAAAAGTCTTAACCACGCCGAACCGTATTAACCACGCCTCTACAAGTCTTAGCCACGCCCCTAGAAGTCCTGGCCACGCCTCCACGTGTCTAGACCACGCCCATACATCTTGGCCACGCCTCCACGTGTCTAGACCACGCCCATACGTCTTGGCCACGCCCAAATGCTTTGGACACGCCCCCATGAGTAGTTTTAGCCACGCCCCTAAATGTGCAGACGACGCAGAAACGTCTTTGCTACGCCCCCAAGAGCCTAGGCCACGTCCAAATGTTTTGTGATGCCCCGTGACGCCCCGTGACGCCCCGTGACGCCCCGTGACGCCGCGTGACGCCCCGTGACGCCTCGTGACGCCTTGGGACGCCTCGTGACGCCTCGTGACGCCCTGTGACGCCCCGTGACGCCCCGTGACGCCCCGTGACGCCCCGTGACGCCCCGTGACGCCCCGTGACGCCCCGTGACGCCCCGTGACGCCCCGTGACGCCCCGTGACGCCCCGTGACGCCCCGTGACGCCCCGTGACGCCCCGTGACGCCCCGTGACGCCCCGTGACGCCCCGTGACGCCCCGTGACGCCCCGTGACGCCCCGTGACGCCCCGTGACGCCCCGTGACGCCCCGTGACGCCCCGTGACGCCCCGTGACGCCTCGTGACGCCCCGTGACGCCCCGTGACGCCCCGTGACGCCCCTTGACGCCCCGTGACGCCTCGTGACGCCTCGCGACACCCCGCGACGCCTTGGGACCCCTCGTGACGCCTCGCGACGCCCCGCGACGCCTTGCAACGCCCCGTGACGCCTCGTGACGCCCTGTGACGCCGCTTGACGCCCCGTGATGCCCCGTGACGCCCCGTGACCGTATTCGTACCGTATCCGTACCGTATCCGTAACGTATCCGTACCGTATCCGTACCGTATCCGTACCGTATCCGTACCGTATCCGTACCGTATCCGTACCGTATCCGTACCGTATCCGTACCGTATCCGTACCGTATCCGTACCGTATCCGTACCGTATCCGTACCGTATCCGTACCGTATCCGTACCGTATCCGTACCGTATCCGTATTCGTACCGTACCGTACCGTATCCGTTCCGTATCGGGAACGGGAACGGGTACTTTGTTTTTTGCCGTTTTCTCGCTTATTTGATAACTTACGTGAAAAATATTTACAGATTCGGTTTCCTAGGAAAATAATGTATAGATTCCATTACGGTTTTTTTTTTTTTTTTTTGAATAATTTTCCAAAAAGTTTTATTTTTTTCTGGAAAAACCAGCCACTTTGGTACCTACACATGTTGCGAATTCGGATCCGGGAGAGAAAAGTTTAACGAACTGTGGTCTCAGCTCAAAAAAAAAAAAATCTCGAAAATCGACAAAAAATCAAAGGGGTTAACCCCTAAAACTTTTTGGACATTTAATGCGACCTTCGAATTTTGAATTTTTTACTGCGGCGATAGGTTCGTGACCGTAAGAGAAATTGCGGAACCCAAAAGGTTCCTCTGAAAAAAAATTAGTTTTCGAGATATAACGAAAAGAAGGTGAAAAGTGGTACTTCGTTTTTCACCTTTTTCTCGCTTATTTGACAACTCACCTAAAAAATAATTACAGATTCGGATTCCCTGGAAAAAACTGTATTGATTTCATATGGAAAATAATTTTTAGGATGCTCAATTAAAAAGTTTAAAAATTTACCAACTTTTTTTATTAAGCATTTTAAAAATTATTAGCCACATGCAATCGATAGATTTTCTTCCTAGGAATCCGAATCTGTGATAATTTTTCATATAAGTTATCAAATAAGCGAGAAAACGGCGAAAGACGAAGTACCCGTTCCCGTTCCCGTTCCAGTTCCCGTTCCCGTTCCTTGGGGGCGTTTGGACACGCCCCCAAGAGTCCAGACCACGCCCAAACGTCTTGGCCACGCCCAAATGCTTATGGCCACGCCCCCAAAAGTCTTATCCACGCCCAACCGTCTTGGCCACGCCTTCACAAGTCTTGGCCACGCCCAAATGTTTTAGCCACGCCCCTAAATGTGCAGACCACGCCTCTAAATGTCTAGACCACGCCCAAATGCTTTGGACACGCCCCCAAAATTCTTAACCACGCCTAACCGTATTAACAACGCCTCTACAAGTCTTAGCCACGCCCCTAGAGGTCCTGGCCACGCCTCCACGTGTCTAGACCACGCCCATACGTCTTGGCCACGCCCAAATGCTTTGGACACGCCCCCAAGAGTCCAGACCACGCCCAAACGTCTTGGCCACGCCCAAATGCTTTGGCCACGCCCCCAAAAGTCTTAACCACGCCCAACCGTATTAACCACGCCTCTACAAGTCTTAGCTACGCCCCTAGAGGTCCTGGCCACGATTCCACGTGTCTCGACCACGCCCATACGTCTTGGCCACGCCGAAATGCTTTGGACACGCCCCCAAGAGTCCAGACCACGCCCAAACGTCTTGGCCACGCCCAAATGCTTTGGCCACGCCCCCAAAAGTCTTAACCACGCCTAACCGTATTAACCACGCCTCTACAAGTCTTAGCCACGCCCCTAGAGGTCCTGGCCACGCCTCCACGTGTCTAGACTACGCCCATACGTCTTGGCCACGCCCAAATGCTTTGGACACGTCCCCAAGAGTCCAGACCACGCCCAAACGACTTGGCCACGCCCAAATGCTTTGGCCACGCCCCCAAAAGTCTCAACCACCCCCAACCGTATTAACCACGCCTCTACAAGTCTTAGCCACGCCCCTAAAAGTCCTGGCCACGCCTCCACGTGTCTAGACCACGCCCATACGTCTTGGCCACGCCCAAATGCTTTGGACACGCCCCCAAGAGTCCAGACCACGCCCAAACGACTTGGCCACGCCCAAATGCTTTGGCCACGCCCCCAAAAGTCTTAACCACGTCCAACCGTATTAACCACGCCTCTACAAGTCTTAGCCACGCCCCTAAAAGTTCTGGCCACGCCTCCACGTGTCTAGACCACGCCCATACGTCTTGGCCACGCCCAAATGCTTTGGACACGCCCCCAAGAGTCCAGACCACGCCCAAACGTCTTGGCCACGCCCAAATGCTTTGGACACGCCCCCAAGAGTCCAGACCACGCCCAAACGTCTTGGCCACGCCCAAATGCTTTGGCCACGCCCCCAAAAGTCTTAACCACGCCCTACCGTATTAACCACGCCTCTACAAGTCTCAGCCACGCCCCTAGAGGTCCTGGCCACGCCTCCACGTGTCTAGACCACGCCCCCAAAAGTCTTAACCACGCCCAACCGTCTTGGCCACGCCTTCACGAGTCTTGGCCACGCCCAAAAGTTTTAGCCACGCCCCTAAATGTGCAGACGACTCCCAAACGTCTTTGCTACGCCCCCATGAGACTAGGCCACGTCCAAATGTTTTGTGATGCCCCGTGACGCCCCGTGACGCCCCGTGACGCCCCGTGAAGCCGCGTGACGCCCCGTGACGCCCGGTGACGCCTTGGGACGCCTCGTGACGCCTTGGGACGCCTCGTGACGCCTCGTGACGCCCTGTGACGCCCCGTGACGCCTCGTGACGCCCCGTGACGCCCCGTGACGCCCCGTGACGCCCCTTGACGCCCCGTGACGCCTCGTGACGCCTCGCCACACCTCGCGACGCCTTGGGACGCCTCGTGACGCCTCGCGACGCCCCGCGACGCCTTGCAACGCCCCGTGACGCCCTTTGACGCCGCGTGACGCCCCGTGATGCCCCGTTACGCCCCGTGACCGTATTCGTACCGTATCCGTAACGTAACCGTACCGTATCCGTACCGTATCCGTACCGTATCCGTACCGTATCCGTACCGTATCCGTATTCGTACCGTACCGTACCATATCCGTTCCGTATTGGGAACGGGAACGGGTACTTTGTTTTTTGCCGTTTTCTCGCTTATTTGATAACTTACGTGAAAAATATTTACAGATTCGGTTTCCTAGGAAAATAATGTATAGATTCCATCACGCTTTTTTTTTTTTTTTTTTGAATAATTTTCCAAAAAGTTTTATTTTTTTCTGGAAAAACCAGCCACTTTGGTACCTACACATGTTGCGAATTCGGATCCGGGAGAGAAAAGTTTAACGAACTGTGGTCTCAGCTCGAAAAAAAAAAAATCTCGAAAATCGACAAAAAATCAAAGGGGTTAACCCCTAAAACTTTTTGGACATTTAATGCGACCTTCGAATTTTGAATTTTTTACTGCGGCGATAGGTTCGTGACCGTAAGAGAAATTGCGGAACCCAAAAGGTTCCTCTGAAAAAAAATTAGTTTTCGAGATATAACGAAAAGAAGGTGAAAAGTGGTACTTCGTTTTTCACCTTTTTCTCGCTTATTTGACAACTCACCTAAAAAATAATTACAGATTCGGATTCCCTGGAAAAAACTGTATTGATTTCATATGGAAAATAATTTTTAGGATGCTCAATTAAAAAGTTTAAAAATTTACCAACTTTTTTTATTAAGCATTTTAAAAATTATTAGCCACATGCAATCGATAGATTTTCTTCCTAGGAATCCGAATCTGTGATAATTTTTCATATAAGTTATCAAATAAGCGAGAAAACGGCGAAAGACGAAGTACCCGTTCCCGTTCCCGTTCCCGTTCCCGTTCTTGTTCCAGTTCCCGTTCCCGTTCCTTGGGGGCGTTTGGACACGCCCCCAAGAGTCCAGACCACGCCCAAACGTCTTGGCCACGCCCAAATGCTTTGGCCACGCCCCCAAAAGTCTTATCCACGCCCAACCGTCTTGGCCACGCCTTCACAAGTCTTGGCCACGCCCAAATGTTTTAGCCACGCCCCTAAATGTGCAGACCACGCCTCTAAATGTCTAGACCACGCCCAAATGCTTTGGACACGCCCCCAAAATTCTTAACCACGCCTAACCGTATTAACAACGCCTCTACAAGTCTTAGCCACGCCCCTAGAGGTCCTGGCCACGCCTCCACGTGTCTAGACCACGCCCATACGTCTTGGCCACGCCCAAATGCTTTGGACACGCCCCCAAGAGTCGAGACCACGCCCAAACGTCTTGGTCACGCCCAAATGCTTTGGCCACGCCCCCAAAAGTCTTATCCACGCCCAACCGTCTTGGCCACGCCTTCACAAGTCTTAGCCACGCCCCTAGAGGTCCTGGCCACGCCTCCACGTGTCTAGACCACGCCCATACGTCTTGGCCACGCCCAAATGCTTTGGACACGCCCCCAAGAGTCCAGACCACGCCCAAACGACTTGGCCACGCCCAAATGCTTTGGCCACGCCCCCAAAAGTCTTAACCACGTCCAACCGTATTAACCACGCCTCTACAAGTCTTAGCCACGCCCCTAAAAGTTCTGGCCACGCCTCCACGTGTCTAGACCACGCCCATACGTCTTGGCCACGCATAAATGCTTTGGACACGCCCCCAAGAGTCCAGACCACGCCCAAACGTCTTGGCCACGCCCAAATGCTTTGGACACGCCCCCAAAAGTCCAGACAACGCCCAAACGTCTTGGCCACGCCCAAATGCTTTGGCCACGCCCCCAAAAGTCTTAACCACGCCCTACCGTATTAACCACGCCTCTACAAGTCTCAGCCACGCCCCTAGAGGTCCTGGCCACGCCTCCACGTGTCTAGACCACGCCCCCAAAAGTCTTAACCACGCCCAACCGTCTTGGCCACGCCTTCACGAGTCTTGGCCACGCCCAAAAGTTTTAGCCACGCCCCTAAATGTGCAGACGACGCCCAAACGTCTTTGCTATGCCCCCATGAGACTAGGCCACGTCCAAATGTTTTGTGATGCCCCGTGACGCCCCGTGACGCCCCGTGACGCCCCGTGAAGCCGCGTGACGCCCCGTGACGCCCCGTGACGCCTTGGGACGCCTCGTGACGCCTTGGGACGCCTCGTGACGCCTCGTGACGCCCTGTGACGCCCCGTGACGCCTCGTGACGCCCCGTGACGCCCCGTGACGCCCCGTGACGCCCCTTGACGCCCCGTGACGCCTCGTGACGCCTCGCCACACCTCGCGACGCCTTGGGACGCCTCGTGACGCCTCGCGACGCCCCGCGACGCCTTGCAACGCCCCGTGACGCCCTTTGACGCCGCGTGACGCCCCGTGATGCCCCGTTACGCCCCGTGACCGTATTCGTACCGTATCCGTAACGTAACCGTACCGTATCCGTACCGTATCCGTACCGTATCCGTACCGTATCCGTACCGTATCCGTACCGTATCCGTATTCGTACCGTACCGTACCGTATCCGTTCCGTATCGGGAACGGGAACGGGTACTTTGTTTTTTGCCGTTTTCTCGCTTATTTGATAACTTACGTGAAAAATATTTACAGATTCGGTTTCCTAGGAAAATAATGTATAGATTCCATTACGCTTTTTTTTTTTTTTTTTTGAATAATTTTCCAAAAAGTTTTATTTTTTTCTGGAAAAACCAGCCACTTTGGTACCTACACATGTTGCGAATTCGGATCCGGGAGAGAAAAGTTTAACGAACTGTGGTCTCAGCTCGAAAAAAAAAAATCTCGAAAATCGACAAAAAATCAAAGGGGTTAACCCCTAAAACTTTTTGGACATTTAATGCGACCTTCGAATTTTGAATTTTTTACTGCGGCGATAGGTTCGTGACCGTAAGAGAAATTGCGGAACCCAAAAGGTTCCTCTGAAAAAAAATTAGTTTTCGAGATATAACGAAAAGAAGGTGAAAAGTGGTACTTCGTTTTTCACCTTTTTCTCGCTTATTTGACAACTCACCTAAAAAATAATTACAGATTCGGATTCCCTGGAAAAAACTGTATTGATTTCATATGGAAAATAATTTTTAGGATGCTCAATTAAAAAGTTTAAAAATTTACCAACTTTTTTTATTAAGCATGTTAAAAATTATTAGCCACATGCAATCGATAGATTTTCTTCCTAGGAATCCGAATCTGTGATAATTTTTCATATAAGTTATCAAATAAGCGAGAAAACGGCGAAAGACGAAGTACCCGTTCCCGTTCCCGTTCCCGTTCCCGTTCCCGTTCCAGTTCCCGTTCCCGTTCCTTGGGGGCGTTTGGACACGCCCCCAAGAGTCCAGACCACGCCCAAACGTCTTGGCCACGCCCAAATGCTTTGGCCACGCCCCCAAAAGTCTTATCCACGCCCAACCGTCTTGGCCACGCCTTCACAAGTCTTGGCCACGCCCAAATGTTTTAGCCACGCCCCTAAATGTGCAGACCACGCCTCTAAATGTCTAGACCACGCCCAAATGCTTTGGACACGCCCCCAAAATTCTTAACCACGCCTAACCGTATTAACAACGCCTCTACAAGTCTTAGCCACGCCCCTAGAGGTCCTGGCCACGCCTCCACGTGTCTAGACCACGCCCATACGTCTAGGCCACGCCCAAATGCTTTGGACACGCCCCCAAGAGTCCAGACCACGCCCAAACGTCTTGGCCACGCCCAAATGCTTTGGCCACGCCCCCAAAAGTCTTAACCACGCCCAACCGTATTAACCACGCCTCTACAAGTCTTAGCCACGCCCCTAAAAGTCCTGGCCACGCCTCCACGTGTCTAGACCACGCCCATACGTCTTGGCCACGCCCAAATGCTTTGGACACGCCCCCAAGAGTCCAGACCACGCCCAAACGTCTTGGCCACGCCCAAATGCTTTGGCCACGCCCCCAAAAGTCTTATCCACGCCCAACCGTCTTGGCCACGCCTTCACAAGTCTTAGCCACGCCCCTAGAGGTCCTGGCCACGCCTCCACGTGTCTAGACCACGCCCATACGTCTTGGCCACGCCCAAATGCTTTGGACACGCCCCCAAGAGTCCAGACCACGCCCAAACAACTTGGCCACGCCCAAATGCTTTGGCCACGCCCCCAAAAGTCTTAACCACGTCCAACCGTATTAACCACGCCTCTACAAGTCTTAGCCACGCCCCTAAAAGTTCTGGCCACGCCTCCACGTGTCTAGACCACGCCCATACGTCTTGGCCACGCATAAATGCTTTGGACACGCCCCCAAGAGTCCAGACCACGCCCAAACGTCTTGGCCACGCCCAAATGCTTTGGACACGCCCCCAAAAGTCCAGACAACGCCCAAACGTCTTGGCCACGCCCAAATGCTTTGGCCACGCCCCCAAAAGTCTTAACCACGCCCTACCGTATTAACCACGCCTCTACAAGTCTCAGCCACGCCCCTAGAGGTCCTGGCCACGCCTCCACGTGTCTAGACCACGCCCCCAAAAGTCTTAACCACGCCCAACCGTCTTGGCCACGCCTTCACGAGTCTTGGCCACGCCCAAAAGTTTTAGCCACGCCCCTAAATGTGCAGACGACGCCCAAACGTCTTTGCTATGCCCCCATGAGACTAGGCCACGTCCAAATGTTTTGTGATGCCCCGTGACGCCCCGTGACGCCCCGTGACGCCCCGTGAAGCCGCGTGACGCCCCGTGACGCCCCGTGACGCCTTGGGACGCCTCGTGACGCCTTGGGACGCCTCGTGACGCCTCGTGACGCCCTGTGACGCCCCGTGACGCCTCGTGACGCCCCGTGACGCCCCGTGACGCCCCGTGACGCCCCTTGACGCCCCGTGACGCCTCGTGACGCCTCGCCACACCTCGCGACGCCTTGGGACGCCTCGTGACGCCTCGCGACGCCCCGCGACGCCTTGCAACGCCCCGTGACGCCCTTTGACGCCGCGTGACGCCCCGTGATGCCCCGTTACGCCCCGTGACCGTATTCGTACCGTATCCGTAACGTAACCGTACCGTATCCGTACCGTATCCGTACCGTATCCGTACCGTATCCGTACCGTATCCGTATTCGTACCGTACCGTACCGTATCCGTTCCGTATCGGGAACGGGAACGGGTACTTTGTTTTTTGCCGTTTTCTCGCTTATTTGATAACTTACGTGAAAAATATTTACAGATTCGGTTTCCTAGGAAAATAATGTATAGATTCCATTACGCTTTTTTTTTTTTTTTTTTGAATAATTTTCCAAAAAGTTTTATTTTTTTCTGGAAAAACCAGCCACTTTGGTACCTACACATGTTGCGAATTCGGATCCGGGAGAGAAAAGTTTAACGAACTGTGGTCTCAGCTCGAAAAAAAAAAAATCTCGAAAATCGACAAAAAATCAAAGGGGTTAACCCCTAAAACTTTTTGGACATTTAATGCGACCTTCGAATTTTGAATTTTTTACTGCGGCGATAGGTTCGTGACCGTAAGAGAAATTGCGGAACCCAAAAGGTTCCTCTGAAAAAAAATTAGTTTTCGAGATATAACGAAAAGAAGGTGAAAAGTGGTACTTCGTTTTTCACCTTTTTCTCGCTTATTTGACAACTCACCTAAAAAATAATTACAGATTCGGATTCCCTGGAAAAAACTGTATTGATTTCATATGGAAAATAATTTTTAGGATGCTCAATTAAAAAGTTTAAAAATTTATTAACTTTTTTTATTAAGCATTTTAAAAATTATTAGCCACATGCAATCGATAGATTTTCTTCCTAGGAATCCGAATCTGTGATAATTTTTTATATAAGTTATCAAATAAGCGAGAAAACGGCGAAAGACGAAGTACCCGTTCCCGTTCCCGTTCCCGTTCCCGTTCCCGTTCCAGTTCCCGTTCCCGTTCCTTGGGGGCGTTTGGACACGCCCCCAAGAGTCCAGACCACGCCCAAACGTCTTGGCCACGCCCAAATGCTTATGGCCACGCCCCCAAAAGTCTTATCCACGCCCAACCGTCTTGGCCACGCCTTCACAAGTCTTGGCCACGCCCAAATGTTTTAGCCACGCCCCTAAATGTGCAGACCACGCCTCTAAATGTCTAGACCACGCCCAAATGCTTTGGACACGCCCCCAAAATTCTTAACCACGCCTAACCGTATTAACAACGCCTCTACAAGTCTTAGCCACGCCCCTAGAGGTCCTGGCCACGCCTCCACGTGTCTAGACCACGCCCATACGTCTTGGCCACGCCCAAATGCTTTGGACACGCCCCCAAGAGTCCAGACCACGCCCAAACGTCTTGGCCACGCCCAAATGCTTTGGCCACGCCCCCAAAAGTCTTAACCACGCCCAACCGTATTAACCACGCCTCTACAAGTCTTAGCCACGCCCCTAAATGTGCAGACGACGCCCAAACGTCTTTGCTACGCCCCCAAGAGCCTAGGCCACGTCCAAATGTTTTGTGATGCCCCGTGACGCCCCGTGACGCCGCGTGACGCCCCGTGACGCCCCGTGACGCCTTGGGACGCCTCGTGACGCCTCGTGACGCCCTGTGACGCCCCGTGACGCCCCGTGACGCCCCGTGACGCCCCGTGACGCCCCGTGACGCCCCGTGACGCCCCGTGACGCCCCGTGACGCCCCGTGACGCCCCGTGACGCCTCGTGACGCCCCGTGACGCCCCGTGACGCCCCGTGACGCCCCTTGACGCCCCGTGACGCCTCGTGACGCCTCGCGACACCCCGCGACGCCTTGGGACCCCTCGTGACGCCTCGCGACGCCCCGCGACGCCTTGCAGCGCCCCGTGACGCCTCGTGACGCCCTGTGACGCCGCTTGACGCCCCGTGATGCCCCGTGACGCCCCGTGACCGTATTCGTACCGTATCCATACCGTATCCGTAACGTATCCGTACCGTATCCGTACCGTATCCGTACCGTATCCGTACCGTATCCGTACCGTATCCGTACCGTATCCGTACCGTATCCGTACCGTATCCGTACCGTATCCGTATTCGTACCGTACCGTACCGTATCCGTTCCGTATCGGGAACGGGAACGGGTACTTTGTTTTTTGCCGTTTTCTCGCTTATTTGATAACTTACGTGAAAAATATTTACAGATTCGGTTTCCTAGGAAAATAATGTATAGATTCCATTACGCTTTTTTTTTTTTTATTTTTGAATAATTTTCCAAAAAGTTTTATTTTTTTCTGGAAAAACCAGCCACTTTGGTACCTACACATGTTGCGAATTCGGATCCGGGAGAGAAAACTTTAACGAACTGTGGTCTCAGCTCGAAAAAAAAAAAAATCTCGAAAATCGACAAAAAATCAAAGGGGTTAACCCCTAAAACTTTTTGGACATTTAATGCGACCTTCGAATTTTGAATTTTTTACTGCGGCGATAGGTTCGTGACCGTAAGAGAAATTGCGGAACCCAAAAGGTTCCTCTGAAAAAAAATTAGTTTTCGAGATATAACGAAAAGAAGGTGAAAAGTGGTACTTCGTTTTTCACCTTTTTCTCGCTTATTTGACAACTCACCTAAAAAATAATTACAGATTCGGATTCCCTGGAAAAAACTGTATTGATTTCATATGGAAAATAATTTTTAGGATGCTCAATTGAAAAGTTTAAAAATTTACCAACTTTTTTTATTAAGCATGTTAAAAATTATTAGCCACATGCAATCGATAGATTTTCTTCCTAGGAATCCGAATCTGTGATAATTTTTCATATAAGTTATCAAATAAGCGAGAAAACGGCGAAAGACGAAGTACCCGTTCCCGTTCCCGTTCCCGTTCCCGTTCCCGTTCCAGTTCCCGTTCCCGTTCCTTGGGGGCGTTTGGACACGCCCCCAAGAGTCCAGACCACGCCCAAACGTCTTGGCCACGCCCAAATGCTTTGGCCACGCCCCCAAAAGTCTTATCCACGCCCAACCGTCTTGGCCACGCCTTCACAAGTCTTGGCCACGCCCAAATGTTTTAGCCACGCCCCTAAATGTGCAGACCACGCCTCTAAATGTCTAGACCACGCCCAAATGCTTTGGACACGCCCCCAAAATTCTTAACCACGCCTAACCGTATTAACAACGCCTCTACAAGTCTTAGCCACGCCCCTAGAGGTCCTGGGCACGCCTCCACGTGTCTAGACCACGCCCATACGTCTTGGCCACGCCCAAATGCTTTGGACACACCCCCAAGAGTCCAGACCACGCCCAAACGTCTTGGCCACGCCCAAATGCTTTGGCCACGCCCCCAAAAGTCTTAACCACGCCCAACCGTATTAACCACGCCTCTACAAGTCTTAGCCACGCCCCTAAAAGTCCTGGCCACGCCTCCACGTGTCTAGACCACGCCCATACGTCTTGGCCACGCCCAAATGCTTTGGACACGCCCCCAAGAGTCCAGACCACGCCCAAACGTCTTGGCCACGCCCAAATGCTATGGCCACGCCCCCAAAAGTCTTATCCACGCCCAACCGTCTTGGCCACGCCTTCACAAGTCTTAGCCACGCCCCTAGAGGTCCTGGCCACGCCTCCACGTGTCTAGACCACGCCCATACGTCTTGGCCACGCCCAAATGCTTTGGACACGCCCCCAAGAGTCCAGACCACGCCCAAACGACTTGGCCACGCCCAAATGCTTTGGCCACGCCCCCAAAAGTCTTAACCACGTCCAACCGTATTAACCACGCCTCTACAAGTCTTAGCCACGCCCCTAAAAGTTCTGGCCACGCCTCCACGTGTCTAGACCACGCCCATACGTCTTGGCCACGCATAAATGCTTTGGACACGCCCCCAAGAGTCCAGACCACGCCCAAACGTCTTGGCCACGCCCAAATGCTTTGGACACGCCCCCAAAAGTCCAGACAACGCCCAAACGTCTTGGCCACGCCCAAATGCTTTGGCCACGCCCCCAAAATTCTTAACCACGCCCTACCGTATCAACCACGCCTCTACAAGTCTTAGCCACGCCCCTAAAAGTCCTGGCCACGCCTCCACGTGTCTAGACCACGCCCATACGTCTTGGCCACGCCCAAATGCTTTGGACACGCCCTCAAGAGTCCAGACCACGCCCAAACGTCTTGGCCACGCCCAAATGCTTTGGCCACGCCCCCAAAAGTCTTAACCACGCCCTACCGTATTAACCACGCCTCTACAAGTCTCAGCCACGCCCCTAGAGGTCCTGGCCACGCCTCCACGTGTCTAGACCACGCCCCCAAAAGTCTTAACCACGCCCAACCGTCTTGGCCACGCCTTCACGAGTCTTGGCCACGCCCAAAAGTTTTAGCCACGCCCCTAAATGTGCAGACGACGCCCAAACGTCTTTGCTACGCCCCCATGAGACTAGGCCACGTCCAAATGTTTTGTGATGCCCCGTGACGCCCCGTGACGCCCCGTGAAGCCGCGTGACGCCCCGTGACGCCCCGTGACGCCTTGGGACGCCTCGTGACGCCCTGTGACGCCCCGTGACGCCCCGTGACGCCCCGTGACGCCCCGTGACGCCCCGTGACGCCCCGTGACGCCCCGTGACGCCCCGTGACGCCCCGTGACGCCCCGTGACGCCCCGTGACGCCCCGTGACGCCCCGTGACGCCTCGTGACGCCCCGTGACGCCCCGTGACGCCCCGTGACGCCCCTTGACGCCCCGTGACGCCTCGTGACGCCTCGCGACACCCCGCGACGCCTTGGGACCCCTCGTGACGCCTCGCGACGCCCCGCGACGCCTTGCAACGCCCCGTGACGCCTTGTGACGCCCTGTGACGCCGCTTGACGCCCCGTGATGCCCCGTGACGCCCCGTGACCGTATTCGTACCGTATCCGTACCGTATCCGTAACGTATCCGTACCGTATCCGTACCGTATCCGTACCGTATCCGTACCGTATCCGTACCGTATCCGTACCGTATCCGTACCGTATCCGTACCGTATCCGTACCGTATCCGTACCGTATCCGTATTCGTACCGTACCGTACCGTATCCGTTCCGTATCGGGAACGGGAACGGGTACTTTGTTTTTTGCCGTTTTCTCGCTTATTTGATAACTTACGTGAAAAATATTTACAGATTCGGTTTCCTAGGAAAATAATGTATAGATTCCATTACGCTTTTTTTTTTTTTTTTTTGAATAATTTTCCAAAAAGTTTTATTTTTTTCTGGAAAAACCAGCCACTTTGGTACCTACACATGTTGCGAATTCGGATCCGGGAGAGAAAAGTTTAACGAACTGTGGTCTCAGCTCGAAAAAAAAAAAATCTCGAAAATCGACAAAAAATCAAAGGGGTTAACCCCTAAAACTTTTTGGACATTTAATGCGACCTTCGAATTTTGAATTTTTTACTGCGGCGATAGGTTCGTGACCGTAAGAGAAATTGCGGAACCCAAAAGGTTCCTCTGAAAAAAAATTAGTTTTCGAGATATAACGAAAAGAAGGTGAAAAGTGGTACTTCGTTTTTCACCTTTTTCTCGCTTATTTGACAACTCACCTAAAAAATAATTACAGATTCGGATTCCCTGGAAAAAACTGTATTGATTTCATATGGAAAATAATTTTTAGGATGCTCAATTAAAAAGTTTAAAAATTTACCAACTTTTTTTATTAAGCATGTTAAAAATTATTAGCCACATGCAATCGATAGATTTTCTTCCTAGGAATCCGAATCTGTGATAATTTTTCATATAAGTTATCAAATAAGCGAGAAAACGGCGAAAGACGAAGTACCCGTTCCCGTTCCCGTTCCCGTTCCCGTTCCCGTTCCAGTTCCCGTTCCCGTTCCTTGGGGGCGTTTGGACACGCCCCCAAGAGTCCAGACCACGCCCAAACGTCTTGGCCACGCCCAAATGCTTTGGCCACGCCCCCAAAAGTCTTTTCCACGCCCAACCGTCTTGGCCACGCCTTCACAAGTCTTGGCCACGCCCAAATGTTTTAGCCACGCCTCCAAATGTCTAGACCACGCCCAAATGCTTTGGACACGCCCCCAAAAGTCCAGACCACGCCCAAACGTCTTGGCCACGCCCAAATGCTTTAGCCACGCCCCCAAAAGTCTTTAACCACGCCCAACCGTATTAACCACGCCTCTACAAGTCTTAGCCACGCCCCTAGAAGTCCTGGCCACGCCTCCACGTGTCTAGACCACGCCCATACGTCTTGGCCACGCCCAAATGCTTTGGACACGCCCCCAAAAGTCTTAACCACGCCGAACCGTATTAACCACGCCTCTACAAGTCTTAGCCACGCCCCTAGAAGTCCTGGCCACGCCTCCACGTGTCTAGACCACGCCCATACGTCTTGGCCACGCCTCCACGTGTCTAGACCACGCCCATACGTCTTGGCCACGCCCAAATGCTTTGGACACGCCCCCATGAGTAGTTTTAGCCACGCCCCTAAATGTGCAGACGACGCAGAAACGTCTTTGCTACGCCCCCAAGAGCCTAGGCCACGTCCAAATGTTTTGTGATGCCCCGTGACGCCCCGTGACGCCCCGTGACGCCCCGTGACGCCGCGTGACGCCCCGTGACGCCCCGTGACGCCTTGGGACGCCTCGTGACGCCTCGTGACGCCCTGTGACGCCCCGTGACGCCCCGTGACGCCCCGTGACGCCCCGTGACGCCCCGTGACGCCCCGTGACGCCCCGTGACGCCCCGTGACGCCCCGTGACGCCCCGTGACGCCCCGTGACGCCCCGTGACGCCCCGTGACGCCTCGTGACGCCCCGTGACGCCCCGTGACGCCCCGTGACGCCCCTTGACGCCCCGTGACGCCTCGTGACGCCTCGCGACACCCCGCGACGCCTTGGGACCCCTCGTGACGCCTCGCGACGCCCCGCGACGCCTTGCAACGCCCCGTGACGCCTTGTGACGCCCTGTGACGCCGCTTGACGCCCCGTGATGCCCCGTGACGCCCCGTGACCGTATTCGTACCGTATCCGTACCGTATCCGTAACGTATCCGTACCGTATCCGTACCGTATCCGTACCGTATCCGTACCGTATCCGTACCGTATCCGTACCGTATCCGTACCGTATCCGTACCGTATCCGTACCGTATCCGTACCGTATCCGTATTCGTACCGTACCGTACCGTATCCGTTCCGTATCGGGAACGGGAACGGGTACTTTGTTTTTTGCCGTTTTCTCGCTTATTTGATAACTTACGTGAAAAATATTTACAGATTCGGTTTCCTAGGAAAATAATGTATAGATTCCATTACGCTTTTTTTTTTTTTTTTTTGAATAATTTTCCAAAAAGGTTTATTTTTTTCTGGAAAAACCAGCCACTTTGGTACCTACACATGTTGCGAATTCGGATCCGGGAGAGAAAAGTTTAACGAACTGTGGTCTCAGCTCGAAAAAAAAAAAATCTCGAAAATCGACAAAAAATCAAAGGGGTTAACCCCTAAAACTTTTTGGACATTTAATGCGACCTTCGAATTTTGAATTTTTTACTGCGGCGATAGGTTCGTGACCGTAAGAGAAATTGCGGAACCCAAAAGGTTCCTCTGAAAAAAAATTAGTTTTCGAGATATAACGAAAAGAAGGTGAAAAGTGGTACTTCGTTTTTCACCTTTTTCTCGCTTATTTGACAACTCACCTAAAAAATAATTACAGATTCGGATTCCCTGGAAAAAACTGTATTGATTTCATATGGAAAATAATTTTTAGGATGCTCAATTAAAAAGTTTAAAAATTTACCAACTTTTTTTATTAAGCATGTTAAAAATTATTAGCCACATGCAATCGATAGATTTTCTTCCTAGGAATCCGAATCTGTGATAATTTTTCATATAAGTTATCAAATAAGCGAGAAAACGGCGAAAGACGAAGTACCCGTTCCCGTTCCCGTTCCCGTTCCCGTTCCCGTTCCAGTTTCCGTTCCCGTTCCTTGGGGGCGTTTGGACACGCCCCCAAGAGTCCAGACCACGCCCAAACGTCTTCGCCACGCCCAAATGCTTTGGCCACGCCCCCAAAAGTCTTATCCACGCCCACCCGTCTTGGCCACGCCTTCACAAGTCTTGGCCACGCCCAAATGTTTTAGCCACGCCCCTAAATGTGCAGACCACGCCTCCAAATGTCTAGACCACGCCCAAATGCTTTGGACACGCCCCCAAAATTCTTAACCACGCCTAACCGTATTAACCACGCCTCTACAAGTCTTAGCCACGCCCCTAGAGGTCCTGGCCACGCCTCCACGTGTCTAGACCACGCCCATACGTCTTCGCCACGCCCAAATGCTTTGGACACGCCCCCAAGAGTCCAGACCACGCCCAAACGTCTTGGCCACGCCCAAATGCTTTGGCTACGCCCCCAAAAGTCTTAACCACGCCCAACCGTATTAACCACGCCTCTACAAGTCTTAGCCACGCCCCTAGAGGTCCTGGCCACGATTCCACGTGTCTCGACCACGCCCATACGTCTTGGCCACGCCCAAATGCTTTGGACACGCCCCCAAGAGTCCAGACCACGCCCAAACGTCTTAGCCACGCCCAAATGCTTTGGCCACGCCCCCAAAAGTCTTAACCACGCCTAACCGTATTAACCACGCCTCTACAAGTCTTAGCCACGCCCCTAGAGGTCCTGGCCACGCCTCCACGTGTCTAGACTACGCCCATACGTCTTGGCCACGCCCAAATGCTTTGGACACGTCCCCAAGAGTCCAGACCACTCCCAAACGACTTGGCCACGCCCAAATGCTTTGGCCACGCCCCCAAAAGTCTCAACCACGCCCAACCGTATTAACCACGCCTCTACAAGTCTTAGCCACGCCCCTAAAAGTCCTGGCCACGCCTCCACGTGTCTAGACCACGCCCATACGTCTTGGCCACGCCCAAATGCTTTGGACACGCCCCCAAGAGTCCAGACCACGCCCAAACGACTTGGCCACGCCCAAATGCTTTGGCCACGCCCCCAAAAGTCTTAACCACGTCCAACCGTATTAACCACGCCTCTACAAGTCTTAGCCACGCCCCTAAAAGTTCTGGCCACGCCTCCACGTGTCTAGACCACGCCCATACGTCTTGGCCACGCCCAAATGCTTTGGACACGCCCCCAAGAGTCCAGACCACGCCCAAACGTCTTGGCCACGCCCAAATGCTTTGGACACGCCCCCAAAAGTCCAGACAACGCCCAAACGTCTTGGCCACGCCCAAATGCTTTGGCCACGCCCCCAAAATTTTTAACCACGCCCTACCGTATTAACCACGCCTCTACAAGTCTTAGCCACGCCCCTAAAAGTCCTGGCCACGCCTCCACGTGTCTAGACCACGCCCATACGTCTTGGCCACGCCCAAATGCTTTGGACACGCCCCCAAGAGTCCAGACCACGCCCAAACGTCTTGGCCACGCCCAAATGCTTTGGCCACGCCCCCAAAAGTCTTAACCACGCCCTACCGTATTAACCACGCCTCTACAAGTCTCAGCCACGCCCCTAGAGGTCCTGGCCACGCCTCCACGTGTCTAGACCACGCCCCCAAAAGTCTTAACCACGCCCAACCGTCTTGGCCACGCCTTCACGAGTCTTGGCCACGCCCAAAAGTTTTAGCCACGCCCCTAAATGTGCAGACGACGCCCAAACGTCTTTGCTATGCCCCCATGAGACTAGGCCACGTCCAAATGTTTTGTGATGCCCCGTGACGCCCCGTGACGCCCCGTGACGCCCCGTGAAGCCGCGTGACGCCCCGTGACGCCTTGGGACGCCTCGTGACGCCTTGGGACGCCTCGTGACGCCTCGTGACGCCCTGTGACGCCCCGTGACGCCTCGTGACGCCCCGTGACGCCCCGTGACGCCCCGTGACGCCCCTTGACGCCCCGTGACGCCTCGTGACGCCTCGCCACACCTCGCGACGCCTTGGGACGCCTCGTGACGCCTCGCGACGCCCCGCGACGCCTTGCAACGCCCCGTGACGCCCTTTGACGCCGCGTGACGCCCCGTGATGCCCCGTTACGCCCCGTGACCGTATTCGTACCGTATCCGTAACGTAACCGTACCGTATCCGTACCGTATCCGTACCGTATCCGTACCGTATCCGTACCGTATCCGTACCGTATCCGTATTCGTACCGTACCGTACCGTATCCGTTCCGTATCGGGAACGGGAATGTGCAGACCACGCCTCTAAATGTCTAGATTTAGAGGCGCCCCGTGACGCCCCTTGACGCCCCGTGACGCCTCGTGACGCCTCGCGACACCCCGCGACGCCTTGGGACCCCTCGTGACGCCTCGCGACGCCCCGCGACGCCTTGCAACGCCCCGTGACGCCTCGTGACGCCCTGTGACGCCGCTTGACGCCCCGTGATGCCCCGTGACGCCCCGTGACCGTATTCGTACCGTATCCGTACCGTATCCGTAACGTATCCGTACCGTATCCGTACCGTATCCGTACCGTATCCGTACCGTATCCGTACCGTATCCGTACCGTATCCGTACCGTATCCGTACCGTATCCGTATTCGTACCGTACCGTACCGTATCCGTTCCGTATCGGGAACGGGAACGGGTACTTTGTTTTTTGCCGTTTTCTCGCTTATTTGATAACTTACGTGAAAAATATTTACAGATTCGGTTTCCTAGGAAAATAATGTATAGATTCCATTACGCTTTTTTTTTTTTTTTTAATAATTTTCCAAAAAGTTTTATTTTTTTCTGGAAAAACCAGCCACTTTGGTACCTACACATGTTGCGAATTCGGATCCGGGAGAGAAAACTTTAACGAACTGTGGTCTCAGCTCGAAAAAAAAATCATCTCGAAAATCGACAAAAAATCAAAGGGGTTAACCCCTAAAACTTTTTGGACATTTAATGCGACCTTCGAATTTTGAATTTTTTACTGCGGCGATAGGTTCGTGACCGTAAGAGAAATTGCGGAACCCAAAAGGTTCCTCTGAAAAAAAATTAGTTTTCGAGATATAACGAAAAGAAGGTGAAAAGTGGTACTTCGTTTTTCACCTTTTTCTCGCTTATTTGACAACTCACCTAAAAAATAATTACAGATTCGGATTCCCTGGAAAAAACTGTATTGATTTCATATGGAAAATAATTTTTAGGATGCTCAATTAAAAAGTTAAAAAATTTACCAACTTTTTTTATTAAGCATGTTAAAAATTATTAGTCACATGCAATCGATAGATTTTCGTAGGAATCCGAATCTGAGATAATTTTTCATATAAGTTATCAAATAAGCGAGAAAACGGCGAAAGACGAAGTACCCGTTCCCGTTCCCGTTCCCGTTCCCGTTCCCGTTCCAGTTCCCGTTCCCGTTCCCGTTCCTTGGGGGCGTTTGGACACGCCCCCAAGAGTCCAGACCACGCCCAAACGTCTTGGCCACGCCCAAATGCTTTGGCCACGCCCCCAAAAGTCTTATCCACGCCCAACCGTCTTGGCCACGCCTTCACAAGTCTTGGCCACGCCCAAATGTTTTAGCCACGCCCCTAAATGTGCAGACCACGCCTCCAAATGTCTAGACCACGCCCAAATGCTTTGGACACGCCCCCAAAATTCTTAACCACGCCTAACCGTATTAACCACGCCTCTACAAGTCTTAGCCACGCCCCTAGAGGTCCTGGCCACGCCTCCACGTGTCTAGACCACGCCCATACGTCGTGGCCACGCCCAAATGCTTTGGACACGCCCCCAAGAGTCCAGACCACGCCAAAACGTCTTGGCCACGCCCAAATGCTTTGGCCACGCCCCCAAAAGTCTTAACCACGCCCAACCGTATTAACCACGCCTCTACAAGTCTTAGCCACGCCCCTAGAGGTCCTGGCCACGATTCCACGTGTCTCGACCACGCCCATACGTCTTGGCCACGCCCAAATGTTTTGGACACGCCCCCAAGAGTCCAGACCACCCCCAAACGACTTGGCCACGCCCAAATGCTTTGGCCACGCCCCCAAAAGTCTCAACCACGCCCAACCGTATTAACCACGCCTCTACAAGTCTTAGCCACGCCCCTAAAAGTCCTGGCCACGCCTCCACGTGTCTAGACCACGCCCATACGTCTTGGCCACGCCCAAATGCTTTGGACACGCCCCCAAGAGTCCAGACCACGCCCAAACGTCTTGGCCACGCCAAAATGCTTTGGACACGCCCCCAAGAGTCCAGACCACGCCCAAACGTCTTGGCCACGCCCAAATGCTTTGGCCACGCCCCCTAAACTCTTAACCACGCCCTACCGTATTAACCACGCCTCTACAAGTGTTAGCCACGCCCCTAGAAGTCCTGGCCACGCCTCCACGTGTCTAGACCACGCCCATACGTCTTGGCCACGCCCAAATGCTTTGGACACGCCCCCAAGAGTCCAGACCACGCCCAAACGTCTTTGCCACGCCCAAATGCTTTGGCCACGCCCCCAAAAGTCTTAACCACGCCCAACCGTATTAACCACGCCTCTACAAGTCTTAGCAACGCCCCTAAAAGTCCTGGCCACGCCTCCACGTGTCTAGACCACGCCCATACGTCTTGGCCACGCCCAAATGCTTTGGACACGCCCCCAAGAGTCCAGGCCACGCCCAAACGTCTTGGCCACGCCCAAATGCTTTGGCCACGCCCAAATGCTTTGGCCACGCCCCCAAAAGTCTTATCCACGCCCAACCGTCTTGGCCACGCCTTCACAAGTCTTGGCCACGCTCAAATGTTTTAGCCACGCCCCTAAATGTGCAGACCACGCCTCCAAATGTCTAGACCACGCCCAAATGCTTTGGACACGCCCCCAAAAGTCCAGACCACGCCCAAATGCTTTGGCCACGCCCATATGTTTAGGCCACGCCCCTAAAAGTCCTTGGGGGCGTTTGGACACGCCCCCAAGAGTCCAGACCACGCCCAAACGTCTTGGCCACGCCCAAATGCTTTGGCCACGCCCCCAAAAGTCTTATCCACGCCCAACCGTCTTGGCCACGCCTTCACAAGTCTTGGCCACGCCCAAATGTTTTAGCCACGCCCCTAAATGTGCAGACCACGCCTCCAAATGTCTAGACCACGCCCAAATGCTTTGGACACGCCCCCAAAATTCTTAACCACGCCTAACCGTATTAACCACGCCTCTACAAGTCTTAGCCACGCCCCTAGAGGTCCTGGCCACGCCTCCACGTGTCTAGACCACGCCCATACGTCTTGGCCACGCCCAAATGCTTTGGACACGCCCCCAAGAGTCCAGACCACGCCCAAACGTCTTGGCCACGCCCAAATGCTTTGGCCACGCCCCCAAAAGTCTTAACCACGCCCAACCGTATTAACCACGCCTCTACAAGTCTTAGCCACGCCCCTAGAGGTCCTGGCCACGATTCCACGTGTCTCGACCACGCCCATACGTCTTGGCCACGCCCAAATGTTTTGGACACGCCCCCAAGAGTCCAGACCACCCCCAAACGACTTGGCCACGCCCAAATGCTTTGGCCACGCCCCCAAAAGTCTCAACCACGCCCAACCGTATTAACCACGCCTCTACAAGTCTTAGCCACGCCCCTAAAAGTCCTGGCCACGCCTCCACGTGTCTAGACCACGCCCATACGTCTTGGCCACGCCCAAATGCTTTGGACACGCCCCCAAGAGTCCAGACCACGCCCATACGTCTTGGCCACGCCAAAATGCTTTGGACACGCCCCCAAGAGTCCAGACCACGCCCAAACGTCTTGGCCACGCCCAAATGCTTTGGCCACGCCCCCTAAACTCTTAACCACGCCCTACCGTATTAACCACGCCTCTACAAGTGTTAGCCACGCCCCTAGAAGTCCTGGCCACGCCTCCACGTGTCTAGACCACGCCCATACGTCTTGGCCACGCCCAAATGCTTTGGACACGCCCCCAAGAGTCCAGACCACGCCCAAACGTCTTTGCCACGCCCAAATGCTTTGGCCACGCCCCCAAAAGTCTTAACCACGCCCAACCGTATTAACCACGCCTCTACAAGTCTTAGCAACGCCCCTAAAAGTCCTGGCCACGCCTCCACGTGTCTAGACCACGCCCATACGTCTTGGCCACGCCCAAATGCTTTGGACACGCCCCCAAGAGTCCAGGCCACGCCCAAACGTCTTGGCCACGCCCAAATGCTTTGGCCACGCCCAAATGCTTTGGCCACGCCCCCAAAAGTCTTATCCACGCCCAACCGTCTTGGCCACGCCTTCACAAGTCTTGGCCACGCTCAAATGTTTTAGCCACGCCCCTAAATGTGCAGACCACGCCTCCAAATGTCTAGACCACGCCCAAATGCTTTGGACACGCCCCCAAGAGTCCAGACCACGCCCAAACGTCTTGGCCACGCCCAAATGCTTTAGCCACGCCCCCAAAAGTCTTAACCACGCCCAACCGTATTAACCACGCCTCTACAAGTCTTAGCCACGCCCCTAGAAGTCCTGGCCACGCCTCCACGTGTCTAGACCACGCCCATACGTCTTGGCCACGCCCAAATGCTTTGGACACGCCCCCAAAAGTCTTAACCACGCCGAACCGTATTAACCACGCCTCTACAAGTCTTAGCCACGCCCCTAGAAGTCCTGGCCACGCCTCCACGTGTCTAGACCACGCCCATACGTCTTGGCCACGCCTCCACGTGTCTAGACCACGCCCATACGTCTTGGCCACGCCCAAATGCTTTGGACACGCCCCCATGAGTAGTTTTAGCCACGCCCCTAAATGTGCAGACGACGCAGAAACGTCTTTGCTACGCCCCCAAGAGCCTAGGCCACGTCCAAATGTTTTGTGATGCCCCGTGACGCCCCGTGACGCCCCGTGACGCCCCGTGACGCCGCGTGACGCCCCGTGACGCCTCGTGACGCCTTGGGACGCCTCGTGACGCCTCGTGACGCCCTGTGACGCCCCGTGACGCCCCGTGACGCCCCGTGACGCCCCGTGACGCCCCGTGACGCCCCGTGACGCCCCGTGACGCCCCGTGACGCCCCGTGACGCCCCGTGACGCCTCGTGACGCCCCGTGACGCCCCGTGACGCCCCGTGACGCCCCTTGACGCCCCGTGACGCCTCGTGACGCCTCGCGACACCCCGCGACGCCTTGGGACCCCTCGTGACGCCTCGCGACGCCCCGCGACGCCTTGCAACGCCCCGTGACGCCTCGTGACGCCCTGTGACGCCGCTTGACGCCCCGTGATGCCCCGTGACGCCCCGTGACCGTATTCGTACCGTATCCGTACCGTATCCGTAACGTATCCGTACCGTATCCGTACCGTATCCGTACCGTATCCGTACCGTATCCGTACCGTATCCGTACCGTATCCGTACCGTATCCGTACCGTATCCGTACCGTATCCGTACCGTATCCGTACCGTATCCGTACCGTATCCGTACCGTATCCGTACCGTATCCGTACCGTATCCGTATTCGTACCGTACCGTACCGTATCCGTTCCGTATCGGGAACGGGAACGGGTACTTTGTTTTTTGCCGTTTTCTCGCTTATTTGATAACTTACGTGAAAAATATTTACAGATTCGGTTTCCTAGGAAAATAATGTATAGATTCCATTACGCTTTTTTTTTTTTTTTTTTGAATAATTTTCCAAAAAGTTTTATTTTTTTCTGGAAAAACCAGCCACTTTGGTACCTACACATGTTGCGAATTCGGATCCGGGAGAGAAAAGTTTAACGAACTGTGGTCTCAGCTCAAAAAAAAAAAAATCTCGAAAATCGACAAAAAATCAAAGGGGTTAACCCCTAAAACTTTTTGGACATTTAATGCGACCTTCGAATTTTGAATTTTTTACTGCGGCGATAGGTTCGTGACCGTAAGAGAAATTGCGGAACCCAAAAGGTTCCTCTGAAAAAAAATTAGTTTTCGAGATATAACGAAAAGAAGGTGAAAAGTGGTACTTCGTTTTTCACCTTTTTCTCGCTTATTTGACAACTCACCTAAAAAATAATTACAGATTCGGATTCCCTGGAAAAAACTGTATTGATTTCATATGGAAAATAATTTTTAGGATGCTCAATTAAAAAGTTTAAAAATTTACCAACTTTTTTTATTAAGCATTTTAAAAATTATTAGCCACATGCAATCGATAGATTTTCTTCCTAGGAATCCGAATCTGTGATAATTTTTCATATAAGTTATCAAATAAGCGAGAAAACGGCGAAAGACGAAGTACCCGTTCCCGTTCCCGTTCCAGTTCCCGTTCCCGTTCCTTGGGGGCGTTTGGACACGCCCCCAAGAGTCCAGACCACGCCCAAACGTCTTGGCCACGCCCAAATGCTTATGGCCACGCCCCCAAAAGTCTTATCCACGCCCAACCGTCTTGGCCACGCCTTCACAAGTCTTGGCCACGCCCAAATGTTTTAGCCACGCCCCTAAATGTGCAGACCACGCCTCTAAATGTCTAGACCACGCCCAAATGCTTTGGACACGCCCCCAAAATTCTTAACCACGCCTAACCGTATTAACAACGCCTCTACAAGTCTTAGCCACGCCCCTAGAGGTCCTGGCCACGCCTCCACGTGTCTAGACCACGCCCATACGTCTTGGCCACGCCCAAATGCTTTGGACACGCCCCCAAGAGTCCAGACCACGCCCAAACGTCTTGGCCACGCCCAAATGCTTTGGCCACGCCCCCAAAAGTCTTAACCACGCCCAACCGTATTAACCACGCCTCTACAAGTCTTAGCTACGCCCCTAGAGGTCCTGGCCACGATTCCACGTGTCTCGACCACGCCCATACGTCTTGGCCACGCCGAAATGCTTTGGACACGCCCCCAAGAGTCCAGACCACGCCCAAACGTCTTGGCCACGCCCAAATGCTTTGGCCACGCCCCCAAAAGTCTTAACCACGCCTAACCGTATTAACCACGCCTCTACAAGTCTTAGCCACGCCCCTAGAGGTCCTGGCCACGCCTCCACGTGTCTAGACTACGCCCATACGTCTTGGCCACGCCCAAATGCTTTGGACACGTCCCCAAGAGTCCAGACCACGCCCAAACGACTTGGCCACGCCCAAATGCTTTGGCCACGCCCCCAAAAGTCTCAACCACCCCCAACCGTATTAACCACGCCTCTACAAGTCTTAGCCACGCCCCTAAAAGTCCTGGCCACGCCTCCACGTGTCTAGACCACGCCCATACGTCTTGGCCACGCCCAAATGCTTTGGACACGCCCCCAAGAGTCCAGACCACGCCCAAACGACTTGGCCACGCCCAAATGCTTTGGCCACGCCCCCAAAAGTCTTAACCACGTCCAACCGTATTAACCACGCCTCTACAAGTCTTAGCCACGCCCCTAAAAGTTCTGGCCACGCCTCCACGTGTCTAGACCACGCCCATACGTCTTGGCCACGCCCAAATGCTTTGGACACGCCCCCAAGAGTCCAGACCACGCCCAAACGTCTTGGCCACGCCCAAATGCTTTGGACACGCCCCCAAGAGTCCAGACCACGCCCAAACGTCTTGGCCACGCCCAAATGCTTTGGCCACGCCCCCAAAAGTCTTAACCACGCCCTACCGTATTAACCACGCCTCTACAAGTCTCAGCCACGCCCCTAGAGGTCCTGGCCACGCCTCCACGTGTCTAGACCACGCCCCCAAAAGTCTTAACCACGCCCAACCGTCTTGGCCACGCCTTCACGAGTCTTGGCCACGCCCAAAAGTTTTAGCCACGCCCCTAAATGTGCAGACGACTCCCAAACGTCTTTGCTACGCCCCCATGAGACTAGGCCACGTCCAAATGTTTTGTGATGCCCCGTGACGCCCCGTGACGCCCCGTGACGCCCCGTGAAGCCGCGTGACGCCCCGTGACGCCCGGTGACGCCTTGGGACGCCTCGTGACGCCTTGGGACGCCTCGTGACGCCTCGTGACGCCCTGTGACGCCCCGTGACGCCTCGTGACGCCCCGTGACGCCCCGTGACGCCCCGTGACGCCCCTTGACGCCCCGTGACGCCTCGTGACGCCTCGCCACACCTCGCGACGCCTTGGGACGCCTCGTGACGCCTCGCGACGCCCCGCGACGCCTTGCAACGCCCCGTGACGCCCTTTGACGCCGCGTGACGCCCCGTGATGCCCCGTTACGCCCCGTGACCGTATTCGTACCGTATCCGTAACGTAACCGTACCGTATCCGTACCGTATCCGTACCGTATCCGTACCGTATCCGTACCGTATCCGTAACGTATCCGTACCGTATCCGTACCGTATCCGTACCGTATCCGTACCGTATCCGTACCGTATCCGTACCGTATCCGTACCGTATCCGTACCGTATCCGTACCGTATCCGTACCGTATCCGTATTCGTACCGTACCGTACCGTATCCGTTCCGTATCGGGAACGGGAACGGGTACTTTGTTTTTTGCCGTTTTCTCGCTTATTTGATAACTTACGTGAAAAATATTTACAGATTCGGTTTCCTAGGAAAATAATGTATAGATTCCATTACGCTTTTTTTTTTTTTTTTTTGAATAATTTTCCAAAAAGTTTTATTTTTTTCTGGAAAAACCAGCCACTTTGGTACCTACACATGTTGCGAATTCGGATCCGGGAGAGAAAAGTTTAACGAACTGTGGTCTCAGCTCGAAAAAAAAAAAATCTCGAAAATCGACAAAAAATCAAAGGGGTTAACCCCTAAAACTTTTTGGACATTTAATGCGACCTTCGAATTTTGAATTTTTTACTGCGGCGATAGGTTCGTGACCGTAAGAGAAATTGCGGAACCCAAAAGGTTCCTCTGAAAAAAAATTAGTTTTCGAGATATAACGAAAAGAAGGTGAAAAGTGGTACTTCGTTTTTCACCTTTTTCTCGCTTATTTGACAACTCACCTAAAAAATAATTACAGATTCGGATTCCCTGGAAAAAACTGTATTGATTTCATATGGAAAATAATTTTTAGGATGCTCAATTAAAAAGTTTAAAAATTTACCAACTTTTTTTATTAAGCATGTTAAAAATTATTAGCCACATGCAATCGATAGATTTTCTTCCTAGGAATCCGAATCTGTGATAATTTTTCATATAAGTTATCAAATAAGCGAGAAAACGGCGAAAGACGAAGTACCCGTTCCCGTTCCCGTTCCCGTTCCCGTTCCCGTTCCAGTTCCCGTTCCCGTTCCTTGGGGGCGTTTGGACACGCCCCCAAGAGTCCAGACCACGCCCAAACGTCTTGGCCACGCCCAAATGCTTTGGCCACGCCCCCAAAAGTCTTTTCCACGCCCAACCGTCTTGGCCACGCCTTCACAAGTCTTGGCCACGCCCAAATGTTTTAGCCACGCCTCCAAATGTCTAGACCACGCCCAAATGCTTTGGACACGCCCCCAAAAGTCCAGACCACGCCCAAACGTCTTGGCCACGCCCAAATGCTTTAGCCACGCCCCCAAAAGTCTTTAACCACGCCCAACCGTATTAACCACGCCTCTACAAGTCTTAGCCACGCCCCTAGAAGTCCTGGCCACGCCTCCACGTGTCTAGACCACGCCCATACGTCTTGGCCACGCCCAAATGCTTTGGACACGCCCCCAAAAGTCTTAACCACGCCGAACCGTATTAACCACGCCTCTACAAGTCTTAGCCACGCCCCTAGAAGTCCTGGCCACGCCTCCACGTGTCTAGACCACGCCCATACGTCTTGGCCACGCCTCCACGTGTCTAGACCACGCCCATACGTCTTGGCCACGCCCAAATGCTTTGGACACGCCCCCATGAGTAGTTTTAGCCACGCCCCTAAATGTGCAGACGACGCAGAAACGTCTTTGCTACGCCCCCAAGAGCCTAGGCCACGTCCAAATGTTTTGTGATGCCCCGTGACGCCCCGTGACGCCCCGTGACGCCCCGTGACGCCCCGTGACGCCCCGTGACGCCTTGGGACGCCTCGTGACGCCTCGTGACGCCCTGTGACGCCCCGTGACGCCCCGTGACGCCCCGTGACGCCCCGTGACGCCCCGTGACGCCCCGTGACGCCCCGTGACGCCCCGTGACGCCCCGTGACGCCCCGTGACGCCCCGTGACGCCCCGTGACGCCCCGTGACGCCTCGTGACGCCCCGTGACGCCCCGTGACGCCCCGTGACGCCCCTTGACGCCCCGTGACGCCTCGTGACGCCTCGCGACACCCCGCGACGCCTCGTGACGCCTCGCGACACCCCGCGACGCCTTGGGACCCCTCGTGACGCCTCGCGACGCCCCGCGACGCCTTGCAACGCCCCGTGACGCCTCGTGACGCCCTGTGACCCCGCTTGACGCCCCGTGATGCCCCGTGACGCCCCGTGACCGTATTCGTACCGTATCCGTACCGTATCCGTAACGTATCCGTACCGTATCCGTACCGTATCCGTACCGTATCCGTACCGTATCCGTACCGTATCCGTACCGTATCCGTACCGTATCCGTACCGTATCCGTACCGTATCCGTACCGTATCCGTACCGTATCCGTACCGTATCCGTACCGTATCCGTACCGTATCCGTACCGTATCCGTATTCGTACCGTACCGTACCGTATCCGTTCCGTATCGGGAACGGGAACGGGTACTTTGTTTTTTGCCGTTTTCTCGCTTATTTGATAACTTACGTGAAAAATATTTACAGATTCGGTTTCCTAGGAAAATAATGTATAGATTCCATTACGCTTTTTTTTTTTTTTTTTTGAATAATTTTCCAAAAAGTTTTATTTTTTTCTGGAAAAACCAGCCACTTTGGTACCTACACATGTTGCGAATTCGGATCCGGGAGAGAAAAGTTTAACGAACTGTGGTCTCAGCTCAAAAAAAAAAAATCTCGAAAATCGACAAAAAATCAAAGGGGTTAACCCCTAAAACTTTTTGGACATTTAATGCGACCTTCGAATTTTGAATTTTTTACTGCGGCGATAGGTTCGTGACCGTAAGAGAAATTGCGGAACCCAAAAGGTTCCTCTGAAAAAAAATTAGTTTTCGAGATATAACGAAAAGAAGGTGAAAAGTGGTACTTCGTTTTTCACCTTTTTCTCGCTTATTTGACAACTCACCTAAAAAATAATTACAGATTCGGATTCCCTGGAAAAAACTGTATTGATTTCATATGGAAAATAATTTTTAGGATGCTCAATTAAAAAGTTTAAAAATTTACCAACTTTTTTTATTAAGCATTTTAAAAATTATTAGCCACATGCAATCGATAGATTTTCTTCCTAGGAATCCGAATCTGTGATAATTTTTCATATAAGTTATCAAATAAGCGAGAAAACGGCGAAAGACGAAGTACCCGTTCCCGTTCCCGTTCCAGTTCCCGTTCCCGTTCCTTGGGGGCGTTTGGACACGCCCCCAAGAGTCCAGACCACGCCCAAACGTCTTGGCCACGCCCAAATGCTTATGGCCACGCCCCCAAAAGTCTTATCCACGCCCAACCGTCTTGGCCACGCCTTCACAAGTCTTGGCCACGCCCAAATGTTTTAGCCACGCCCCTAAATGTGCAGACCACGCCTCTAAATGTCTAGACCACGCCCAAATGCTTTGGACACGCCCCCAAAATTCTTAACCACGCCTAACCGTATTAACAACGCCTCTACAAGTCTTAGCCACGCCCCTAGAGGTCCTGGCCACGCCTCCACGTGTCTAGACCACGCCCATACGTCTTGGCCACGCCCAAATGCTTTGGACACGCCCCCAAGAGTCCAGACCACGCCCAAACGTCTTGGCCACGCCCAAATGCTTTGGCCACGCCCCCAAAAGTCTTAACCACGCCCAACCGTATTAACCACGCCTCTACAAGTCTTAGCTACGCCCCTAGAGGTCCTGGCCACGATTCCACGTGTCTCGACCACGCCCATACGTCTTGGCCACGCCGAAATGCTTTGGACACGCCCCCAAGAGTCCAGACCACGCCCAAACGTCTTGGCCACGCCCAAATGCTTTGGCCACGCCCCCAAAAGTCTTAACCACGCCTAACCGTATTAACCACGCCTCTACAAGTCTTAGCCACGCCCCTAGAGGTCCTGGCCACGCCTCCACGTGTCTAGACTACGCCCATACGTCTTGGCCACGCCCAAATGCTTTGGACACGTCCCCAAGAGTCCAGACCACGCCCAAACGACTTGGCCACGCCCAAATGCTTTGGCCACGCCCCCAAAAGTCTCAACCACCCCCAACCGTATTAACCACGCCTCTACAAGTCTTAGCCACGCCCCTAAAAGTCCTGGCCACGCCTCCACGTGTCTAGACCACGCCCATACGTCTTGGCCACGCCCAAATGCTTTGGACACGCCCCCAAGAGTCCAGACCACGCCCAAACGACTTGGCCACGCCCAAATGCTTTGGCCACGCCCCCAAAAGTCTTAACCACGTCCAACCGTATTAACCACGCCTCTACAAGTCTTAGCCACGCCCCTAAAAGTTCTGGCCACGCCTCCACGTGTCTAGACCACGCCCATACGTCTTGGCCACGCCCAAATGCTTTGGACACGCCCCCAAGAGTCCAGACCACGCCCAAACGTCTTGGCCACGCCCAAATGCTTTGGCCACGCCTCCACGTGTCTAGACCACGCCCATACGTCTTGGCCACGCCCAAATGCTTTGGACACGCCCCCATGAGTAGTTTTAGCCACGCCCCTAAATGTGCAGACGACGCAGAAACGTCTTTGCTACGCCCCCAAGAGCCTAGGCCACGTCCAAATGTTTTGTGATGCCCCGTGACGCCCCGTGACGCCCCGTGACGCCCCGTGACGCCCCGTGACGCCCCGTGACGCCGCGTGACGCCCCGTGACGCCCCGTGACGCCTTGGGACGCCTCGTGACGCCTCGTGACGCCCTGTGACGCCCCGTGACGCCCCGTGACGCCCCGTGACGCCCCGTGACGCCCCGTGACGCCCCGTGACGCCCCGTGACGCCCCGTGACGCCCCGTGACGCCCCGTGACGCCCCGTGACGCCCCGTGACGCCTCGTGACGCCCCGTGACGCCCCGTGACGCCCCGTGACGCCCCTTGACGCCCCGTGACGCCTCGTGACGCCTCGCGACACCCCGCGACTCCTTGGGACCCCTCGTGACGCCTCGCGACGCCCCGCGACGCCTTGCAACGCCCCGTGACGCCTTGTGACGCCCTGTGACGCCGCTTGACGCCCCGTGATGCCCCGTGACGCCCCGTGACCGTATTCGTACCGTATCCGTACCGTATCCGTAACGTATCCGTACCGTATCCGTACCGTATCCGTACCGTATCCGTACCGTATCCGTACCGTATCCGTACCGTATCCGTACCGTATCCGTACCGTATCCGTACCGTATCCGTATTCGTACCGTACCGTACCGTATCCGTTCCGTATCGGGAACGGGAACGGGTACTTTGTTTTTTGCCGTTTTCTCGCTTATTTGATAACTTACGTGAAAAATATTTACAGATTCGGTTTCCTAGGAAAATAATGTATAGATTCCATTACGCTTTTTTTTTTTTTTTTTTGAATAATTTTCCAAAAAGTTTTATTTTTTTCTGGAAAAACCAGCCACTTTGGTACCTACACATGTTGCGAATTCGGATCCGGGAGAGAAAAGTTTAACGAACTGTGGTCTCAGCTCGAAAAAAAAAAAATCTCGAAAATCGACAAAAAATCAAAGGGGTTAACCCCTAAAACTTTTTGGACATTTAATGCGACCTTCGAATTTTGAATTTTTTGCTGCGGCGATAGGTTCGTGACCGTAAGAGAAATTGCGGAACCCAAAAGGTTCCTCTGAAAAAAAATTAGTTTTCGAGATATAACGAAAAGAAGGTGAAAAGTGGTACTTCGTTTTTCACCTTTTTCTCGCTTATTTGACAACTCACCTAAAAAATAATTACAGATTCGGATTCCCTGGAAAAAACTGTATTGATTTCATATGGAAAATAATTTTTAGGATGCTCAATTAAAAAGTTTAAAAATTTACCAACTTTTTTTATTAAGCATGTTAAAAATTATTAGCCACATGCAATCGATAGATTTTCTTCCTAGGAATCCGAATCTGTGATAATTTTTCATATAAGTTATCATATAAGCGAGAAAACGGCGAAAGACGAAGTACCCGTTCCCGTTCCCGTTCCCGTTCCCGTTCCCGTTCCAGTTCCCGTTCCCGTTCCTTGGGGGCGTTTGGACACGCCCCCAAGAGTCCAGACCACGCCCAAACGTCTTGGCCACGCCCAAATGCTTTGGCCACGCCCCCAAAAGTCTTAACCACGCCTAACCGTATTAACAACGCCTCTACAAGTCTTAGCCACGCCCCTAGAGGTCCTGGCCACGCCTCCAGATTCGGATTCCCTGGAAAAAACTGTATTGATTTCATATGGAAAGTAATTTTTAGGATACTCAATTAAAAAGTTTAAAAATTTACCAACTTTTTTTATTAAGCATGTTAAAAATTATTAGCCACATGCAATCGATAGATTTTCTTCCTAGGAATCCGAATCTGAGATAATTTTTCATATAAGTTATCAAATAAGCGAGAAAACGGCGAAAGACGAAGTACCCGTTCCCGTTCCCGTTCCCGTTCCCGTTCCCGTTCCAGTTCCCGTTCCCGTTCCCGTTCCCGTTCCTTGGGGGCGTTTGGACACGCCCCCAAGAGTCCAGACCACGCCCAAACGTCTTGGCCACGCCCAAATGCTTTGGCCACGCCCCCAAAAGTCTTATCCACGCCCAACCGTCTTGGCCACGCCTTCACAAGTCTTGGCCACGCCCAAATGTTTTAGCCACGCCCCTAAATGTGCAGACCACGCCTCCAAATGTCTAGACCACGCCCAAATGCTTTGGACACGCCCCCAAAATTCTTAACCACGCCTAACCGTATTAACCACGCCTCTACAAGTCTTAGCCACGCCCCTAGAGGTCCTGGCCACGCCTCCACGTGTCTAGACCACGCCCATACGTCTTGGCCACGCCCAAATGCTTTGGACACGCCCCCAAGAGTCCAGACCACGCCCAAACGTCTTGGCCACGCCCAAATGCTTTGGCTACGCCCCCAAAAGTCTTAACCACGCCCAACCGTATTAACCACGCCTCTACAAGTCTTACCCACGCCCCTAGAGGTCCTGGCCACGATTCCACGTGTCTCGACCACGCCCATACGTCTTGGCCACGCCCAAATGTTTTGGACACGCCCCCAAGAGTCCAGACCACGCCCAAACGTCTTGGCCACGCCCAAATGCTTTGGCCACGCCCCCAAAAGTCTTAACCACGCCTAACCGTATTAACCACGCCTCTACAAGTCTTAGCCACGCCCCTAGAGGTCCTGGCCACGCCTCCACGTGTCTAGACTACGCCCATACGTCTTGGCCACGCCCAAATGCTTTGGACACGTCCCCAAGAGTCCAGACCACGCCCAAACGACTTGGCCACACCCAAATGCTTTGGCCACGCCCCCAAAAGTCTCAACCACGCCCAACCGTATTAACCACGCCTCTACAAGTCTTAGCCACGCCCCTAAAAGTCCTGGCCACGCCTCCACGTGTCTAGACCACGCCCATACGTCTTGGCCACGCCCAAATGCTTTGGAGACGCCCCCAAGAGTCCAGACCACGCCCAAACGACTTGGCCACGCCCAAATGCTTTGGCCACGCCCCCAAAAGTCTTAACCACGTCCAACCGTATTAACCACGCCTCTACAAGTCTTAGCCACGCCCCTAAAAGTTCTGGCCACGCCTCCACGTGTCTAGACCACGCCCATACGTCTTGGCCACGCCCAAATGCTTTGGACACGCCCCCAAGAGTCCAGACCACGCCCAAACGTCTTGGCCACGCCCAAATGCTTTGGACACGCCCCCAAGAGTCCAGACCACGCCCAAACGACTTGGCCACGCCCGAATGCTTTGGCCACGCCCCCAAAAGTCTCAACCACGCCCAACCGTATTAACCACGCCTCTACAAGTCTTAGCCACGCCCCTAAAAGTCCTGGCCACGCCTCCACGTGTCTAGACCACGCCCATACGTCTTGGCCACGCCCAAATGCTTTGGACACGCCCCCAAGAGTCCAGACCACGCCCAAACGTCTTGGCCACGCCCAAATGCTTTGGCCACGCCCCCAAGAGTCCAGACCACGTTCAAACGTCTTGGCCACGCCCAAATGCTTTGGCCACGCCCCCTAAACTCTTAACCACGCCCTACCGTATTAACCACGCCTCTACAAGTGTTAGCCACGCCCCTAGAAGTTCTGGCCACGCCTCCACGTGTCTAGACCACGCCCATACGTCTTGGCCACGCATAAATGCTTTGGACACGCCCCCAAGAGTCCAGACCACGCCCAAACGTCTTGGCCACGCCCAAATGCTTTGGACACGCCCCCAAAAGTCCAGACAACGCCCAAACGTCTTGGCCACGCCCAAATGCTTTGGCCACGCCCCCAAAATTCTTAACCACGCCCTACCGTATCAACCACGCCTCTACAAGTCTTAGCCACGCCCCTAAAAGTCCTGGCCACGCCTCCACGTGTCTAGACCACGCCCATACGTCTTGGCCACGCCCAAATGCTTTGGACACGCCCCCAAGAGTCCAGACCACGCCCAAACGTCTTGGCCACGCCCAAATGCTTTGGCCACGCCCCCAAAAGTCTTAACCACGCCCTACCGTATTAACCACGCCTCTACAAGTCTCAGCCACGCCCCTAGAGGTCCTGGCCACGCCTCCACGTGTCTAGACCACGCCCCCAAAAGTCTTAACCACGCCCAACCGTCTTGGCCACGCCTTCACGAGTCTTGGCCACGCCCAAAAGTTTTAGCCACGCCCCTAAATGTGCAGACGACGCCCAAACGTCTTTGCTACGCCCCCATGAGACTAGGCCACGTCCAAATGTTTTGTGATGCCCCGTGACGCCCCGTGACGCCCCGTGACGCCCCGTGAAGCCGCGTGACGCCCCGTGACGCCCCGTGACGCCTTGGGACGCCTCGTGACGCCTCGTGACGCCTCGTGACTCCACGTGTCTAGACCACGCCCATACGTCTTGGCCACGCCCAAATGCTTTGGACACGCCCCCAAGGGTCCAGACCACGCCCAAACGTCTTGGCCACGCCCAAATGCTTTGGCCACGCCCCCAAAAGTCTTAACCACGCCCAACCGTATTAACCACGCCTCTACAAGTCTTAGCCACGCCCCTAAAAGTCCTGGCCACGCCTTCACGTGTCTAGACCACGCCCATACGTCTTGGCCACGCCCAAATGCTTTGGACACGCCCCCAAGAGTCCAGACCACGCCCAAACGTCTTGGCCACGCCCAATTGCTTTGGCCACGCCCCCAAAAGTCTTATCCACGCCCAACCGTCTTGGCCACGCCTTCACAAGTCTTGGCCACGCTCAAATGTTTTAGCCACGCCCCTAAATGTGCAGACCACGCCTCCAAATGTCTAGACCACGCCCAAATGCTTTGGACACGCCCCCAAAAGTCCAGACCACGCCCAAATGCTTTGGCCACGCCCATATGTTTAGGCCACGCCCCTAAAAGTCCTGGCCTTGCCTCCACGTGTCTAGAACACGCCCATACGTCTTGGCCACGCCCAAATTCTTTAGACACGCCCCCAAGAGTCCAGACCACGCCCAAACGTCTTGGCCACGCCCAAATGCTTTGGCCACGCCCCCAAAAGTCTTAACCACGCCCAACCGTATTAACCACGCCTCTACAAGTCTTAGCCACGCCCCTAAAAGTCCTGGCCACGCCTTCACGTGTCTAGACCACGCCCATACGTCTTGGCCACGCCCAAATGCTTTGGACACGCCCCCAAAAGTCCAGACCACCCGAAAACGACATGGCCACGCCCTAATGCTTTGGCCACGCCCCCAAAACTCTTAACCACGCCGAACCGTATTAACCACGCCTCTACAAGTCTTAGCCACGCCCCTAGAAGTCCTGGCCACGCCTCCACGTGTCTAGACCACGCCCATACGTCTTGGCCACGCCTCCACGTGTCTAGACCACGCCCATACGTCTTGGCCACGCCCAAATGCTTTGGACACGCCCCCATGAGTAGTTTTAGCCACGCCCCTAAATGTGCAGACGACGCCCAAACGTCTTTGCTACGCCCCCAGAGCCTAGGCCACGTCCAAATGTTTTGTGATGCCCCGTGACGCCCCGTGACGCCGCGTGACGCCCCGTGACGCCCCGTGACGCCTTGGGACGCCTCGTGACGCCCCGTGACGCCTTGGGACGCCTCGTGACGCCTCGTGACGCCCTGTGACGCCCCGTGACGCCCCGTGACGCCCCGTGACGCCCCGTGACGCCCCGTGACGCCCCGTGACGCCCCGTGACGCCCCGTGACGCCCCGTGACGCCCCGTGACGCCCCGTGACGCCCCGTGACGCCCCGTGACGCCCCTTGACGCCCCGTGACGCCTCGTGACGCCTCGCGACACCCCGCGACGCCTTGGGACCCCTCGTGACGCCTCGCGACGCCCCGCGACGCCTTGCAACGCCCCGTGACGCCTCGTGACGCCCTGTGACGCCGCTTGACGCCCCGTGATGCCCCGTGACGCCCCGTGACCGTATTCGTACCGTATCCGTACCGTATCCGTACCGTATCCGTACCGTATCCGTACCGTATCCGTATCCGTACCGTACCCTTATTTGATAACTTACGTGAAAAATATTTACAGATTCGGTTTCCTAGGAAAATAATGTATAGATTCCATTACGCTTTTTTTTTTTTTTTTTTGAATAATTTTCCAAAAAGTTTTATTTTTTTCTGGAAAAACCAGCCACTTTGGTACCTACACATGTTGCGAATTCGGATCCGGGAGAGAAAACTTTAACGAACTGTGGTCTCAGCTCGAAAAAAAAAAAATCTCGAAAATCGACAAAAAATCACCCCTAAAACTTTTTGGACATTTAATGCGACCTTCGAATTTTGAATTTTTTACTGCGGCGATAGGTTCGTGACCGTAAGAGAAATTGCGGAACCCAAAAGGTTCCTCTGAAAAAAAATTAGTTTTCGAGATATAACGAAAAGAAGGTGAAAAGTGGTACTTCGTTTTTCACCTTTTTCTCGCTTATTTGACAACTCACCTAAAAAATAATTACAGATTCGGATTCCCTGGAAAAAACTGTATTGATTTCATATGGAAAATAATTTTTAGGATGCTCAATTAAAAAGTTTAAAAATTTACCAACTTTTTTTATTAAGCATGTTAAAAATTATTGGCCACATGCAATCGATAGATTTTCTTCCTAGGAATCCGAATCTGAGATAATTTTTCATATAAGTTATCAAATAAGCGAGAAAACGGCGAAAGACGAAGTACCCGTTCCCGTTCCCGTTCCCGTTCCCGTTCCCGTTCCAGTTCCCGTTCCCGTTCCCGTTCCTTGGGGGCGTTTGGACACGCTCCCAAGAGTCCAGACTACGCCCAAACGTCTTGGCCACGCCCAAATGCTTTGGCCACGCCCCCAAAAGTCTTATCCACGCCCAACCGTCTTGGCCACGCCTTCACAAGTCTTGGCCACGCCCAAATGTTTTAGCCACGCCCCTAAATGTGCAGACCACGCCACTAAATGTCTAGACCACGCCCAAATGCTTTGGACACGCCCCCAAAATTCTTAACCACGCCTAACCGTATTAACAACGCCTCTACAAGTCTTAGCCACGCCCCTAGAGGTCCTGGCCACGCCTCCACGTGTCTAGACCACGCCCATACGTCTTGGCCACGCCCAAATGCTTTGGACACGCCCCCAAGAGTCCAGACCACGCCCAAACGACTTGGCCACGCCCAAATGCTTTGGCCACGCCCCCAAAAGTCTCAACCTCGCCCAACCGTATTAACCACGCCTCTACAAGTCTTAGCCACGCCCCTAGAGGTCCTGGCCACGATTCCACGTGTCTCGACCACGCCCATACGTCTTGGCCACGCCCAAATGCTTTGGACACGCCCCCAAGAGTCCAGACCACGCCCAAACGTCTTGGCCACGCCCAAATGCTTTGGACACGCCCCCAAGAGTCCAGACCACGCCCAAACGACTTGGCCACGCCCGAATGCTTTGGCCACGCCCCCAAAAGTCTCAACCACGCCCAACCGTATTAACCACGCCTCTACAAGTCTTAGCCACGCCCCTAAAAGTCCTGGCCACGCCTCCACGTGTCTAGACCACGCCCATACGTCTTGGCCACGCCCAAATGCTTTGGACACGCCCCCAAGAGTCCAGACCACGCCCAAACGTCTTGGCCACGCCCAAATGCTTTGGCCACGCCCCCAAGAGTCCAGACCACGTTCAAACGTCTTGGCCACGCCCAAATGCTTTGGCCACGCCCCCTAAACTCTTAACCACGCCCTACCGTATTAACCACGCCTCTACAAGTGTTAGCCACGCCCCTAGAAGTTCTGGCCACGCCTCCACGTGTCTAGACCACGCCCATACGTCTTGGCCACGCATAAATGCTTTGGACACGCCCCCAAGAGTCCAGACCACGCCCAAACGTCTTGGCCACGCCCAAATGCTTTGGACACGCCCCCAAAAGTCCAGACAACGCCCAAACGTCTTGGCCACGCCCAAATGCTTTGGCCACGCCCCCAAAATTCTTAACCACGCCCTACCGTATCAACCACGCCTCTACAAGTCTTAGCCACGCCCCTAAAAGTCCTGGCCACGCCTCCACGTGTCTAGACCACGCCCATACGTCTTGGCCACGCCCAAATGCTTTGGACACGCCCCCAAGAGTCCAGACCACGCCCAAACGTCTTGGCCACGCCCAAATGCTTTGGCCACGCCCCCAAAAGTCTTAACCACGCCCTACCGTATTAACCACGCCTCTACAAGTCTCAGCCACGCCCCTAGAGGTCCTGGCCACGCCTCCACGTGTCTAGACCACGCCCCCAAAAGTCTTAACCACGCCCAACCGTCTTGGCCACGCCTTCACGAGTCTTGGCCACGCCCAAAAGTTTTAGCCACGCCCCTAAATGTGCAGACGACGCCCAAACGTCTTTGCTACGCCCCCATGAGACTAGGCCACGTCCAAATGTTTTGTGATGCCCCGTGACGCCCCGTGACGCCCCGTGACGCCCCGTGAAGCCGCGTGACGCCCCGTGACGCCCCGTGACGCCTTGGGACGCCTCGTGACGCCTTGGGACGCCTCGTGACGCCTCGTGACTCCACGTGTCTAGACCACGCCCATACGTCTTGGCCACGCCCAAATGCTTTGGACACGCCCCCAAGGGTCCAGACCACGCCCAAACGTCTTGGCCACGCCCAAATGCTTTGGCCACGCCCCCAAAAGTCTTAACCACGCCCAACCGTATTAACCACGCCTCTACAAGTCTTAGCCACGCCCCTAAAAGTCCTGGCCACGCCTTCACGTGTCTAGACCACGCCCATACGTCTTGGCCACGCCCAAATGCTTTGGACACGCCCCCAAGAGTCCAGACCACGCCCAAACGTCTTGGCCACGCCCAAATGCTTTGGCCACGCCCCCAAAAGTCTTATCCACGCCCAACCGTCTTGGCCACGCCTTCACAAGTCTTGGCCACGCTCAAATGTTTTAGCCACGCCCCTAAATGTGCAGACCACGCCTCCAAATGTCTAGACCACGCCCAAATGCTTTGGACACGCCCCCAAAAGTCCAGACCACGCCCAAATGCTTTGGCCACGCCCATATGTTTAGGCCACGCCCCTAAAAGTCCTGGCCTTGCCTCCACGTGTCTAGAACACGCCCATACGTCTTGGCCACGCCCAAATTCTTTAGACACGCCCCCAAGAGTCCAGACCACGCCCAAACGTCTTGGCCACGCCCAAATGCTTTGGCCACGCCCCCAAAAATCTTAACCACGCCCAACCGTATTAACCACGCCTCTACAAGTCTTAGCCACGCCCCTAAAAGTCCTGGCCACGCCTTCACGTGTCTAGACCACGCCCATACGTCTTGGCCACGCCCAAATGCTTTGGACACGCCCCCAAAAGTCCAGACCACCCCCAAACGACATGGCCACGCCCTAATGCTTTGGCCACGCCCCCAAAACTCTTAACCACGCCGAACCGTATTAACCACGCCTCTACAAGTCTTAGCCACGCCCCTAGAAGTCCTGGCCACGCCTCCACGTGTCTAGACCACGCCCATACGTCTTGGCCACGCCTCCACGTGTCTAGACCACGCCCATACGTCTTGGCCACGCCCAAATGCTTTGGACACGCCCCCATGAGTAGTTTTAGCCACGCCCCTAAATGTGCAGACGACGCCCAAACGTCTTTGCTACGCCCCCAGAGCCTAGGCCACGTCCAAATGTTTTGTGATGCCCCGTGACGCCCCGTGACGCCGCGTGACGCCCCGTGACGCCCCGTGACGCCTTGGGACGCCTCGTGACGCCCCGTGACGCCTTGGGACGCCTCGTGACGCCTCGTGACGCCCTGTGACGCCCCGTGACGCCCCGTGACGCCCCGTGACGCCCCGTGACGCCCCGTGACGCCCCGTGACGCCCCGTGACGCCCCGTGACGCCCCGTGACGCCCCGTGACGCCCCGTGACGCCCCGTGACGCCCCGTGACGCCCCTTGACGCCCCGTGACGCCTCGTGACGCCTCGCGACACCCCGCGACGCCTTGGGACCCCTCGTGACGCCTCGCGACGCCCCGCGACGCCTTGCAACGCCCCGTGACGCCTCGTGACGCCCTGTGACGCCGCTTGACGCCCCGTGATGCCCCGTGACGCCCCGTGACCGCATTCGTACCGTATCCGTACCGTATCCGTACCGTATCCGTACCGTATCCGTACCGTATCCGTATCCGTACCGTACCCTTATTTGATAACTTACGTGAAAAATATTTACAGATTCGGTTTCCTAGGAAAATAATGTATAGATTCCATTACGCTTTTTTTTTTTTTTTTTTGAATAATTTTCCAAAAAGTTTTATTTTTTTCTGGAAAAACCAGCCACTTTGGTACCTACACATGTTGCGAATTCGGATCCGGGAGAGAAAACTTTAACGAACTGTGGTCTCAGCTCGAAAAAAAAAAAATCTCGAAAATCGACAAAAAATCAAAGGGGTTAACCCCTAAAACTTTTTGGACATTTAATGCGACCTTCGAATTTTGATTTTTTTACTGCGGCGATAGGTTCGTGACCGTAAGAGAAATTGCGGAACCCAAAAGGTTCCTCTGAAAAAAAATTAGTTTTCGAGATATAACGAAAAGAAGGTGAAAAGTGGTACTTCGTTTTTCACCTTTTTCTCGCTTATTTGACAACTCACCTAAAAAATAATTACAGATTCGGATTCCCTGGAAAAAACTGTATTGATTTCATATGGAAAATAATTTTTAGGATGCTCAATTAAAAAGTTTAAAAATTTACCAACTTTTTTTATTAAGCATGTTAAAAATTATTAGCCACATGCAATCGATAGATTTTCTTCCTAGGAATCCGAATCTGAGATAATTTTTCATATAAGTTATCAAATAAGCGAGAAAACGGCGAAAGACGTAGTACCCGTTCCCGTTCCCGTTCCCGTTCCCGTTCCCGTTCCAGTTCCCGTTCCCGTTCCCGTTCCTTGGGGGCGTTTGGACACGCCCCCAAGAGTCCAGACCACGCCCAAACGTCTTGGCCACGCCCAAATGCTTTGGCCACGCCCCCAAAAGTCTTATCCACGCCCAACCGTCTTGGCCACGCCTTCACAAGTCTTGGCCACGCCCAAATGTTTTAGCCACGCCCCTAAATGTGCAGACCACGCCTCCAAATGTCTAGACCACGCCCAAATGCTTTGGACACGCCCCCAAAATTCTTAACCACGCCTAACCGTATTAACCACGCCTCTACAAGTCTTAGCCACGCCCCTAGAGGTCCTGGCCACGCCTCCACGTGTCTAGACCACGCCCATACGTCTTGGCCACGCCCAAATGCTTTGGACACGCCCCCAAGAGTCCAGACCACGCCCAAACGTCTTGGCTACGCCCAAATGCTTTGGCCACGCCCCCAAAAGTCTTAACCACGCCCAACCGTATTAACCACGCCTCTACAAGTCTTAGCCACGCCCCTAGAGGTCCTGGCCACGATTCCACGTGTCTCGACCACGCCCATACGTCTTGGCCACGCCCAAATGCTTTGGACACGCCCCCAAGAGTCCAGACCACCCCCAAACGACTTGGCCACGCCCAAATGCTTTGGCCACGCCCCCAAAAGTCTCAACCACGCCCAACCGTATTAACCACGCCTCTACAAGTCTTAGCCACGCCCCTAAAAGTCCTGGCCACGCCTCCACGTGTCTAGACCACGCCCATACGTCTTGGCCACGCCCAAATGCTTTGGACACGCCCCCAAGAGTCCAGACCACGCCCAAACGTCTTGGCCACGCCCAAATGCTTTGGACACGCCCCCAAGAGTCCAGACCACGCCCAAACGTCTTGGCCACGCCCAAATGCTTTGGCCACGCCCCCTAAACTCTTAACCACGCCCTACCGTATTAACCACGCCTCTACAAGTGTTAGCCACGCCCCTAGAAGTCCTGGCCACGCCTCCACGTGTCTAGACCACGCCCATACGTCTTGGCCACGCCCAAATGCTTTGGACACGCCCCCAAGAGTCCAGACCACGCCCAAACGTCTTGGCCACGCCCAAATGCTTTGGCCACGCCCCTAAAAGTCCTGGCCACGCCTCCACGTGTCTAGACCACGCCCATACGTCTTGGCCACGCCCAAATGCTTTGGACACGCCCCCAAGAGTCCAGACCACGCCCAAACGACTTGGCCACGCCCAAATGCTTTGGCCACGCCCCCAAAAGTCTTAACCACGTCCAACCGTATTAACCACGCCTCTACAAGTCTTAGCCACGCCCCTAAAAGTTCTGGCCACGCCTCCACGTGTCTAGACCACGCCCATACGTCTTGGCCACGCCCAAATGCTTTGGACACGCCCCCAAGAGTCCAGACCACGCCCAAACGTCTTGGCCACGCCCAAATGCTTTGGACACGCCCCCAAGAGTCCAAACCACGCCCAAACGTCTTGGCCACGCCCAAATGCTTTGGCCACGCCCAAATGCTTTGGCCACGCCCCCAAAAGTCTTATCCACGCCCAACCGTCTTGGCCACGCCTTCACAAGTCTTGGCCACGCTCAAATGTTTTAGCCACGCCCCTAAATGTGCAGACCACGCCTCCAAATGTCTAGACCACGCCCAAATGCTTTGGACACGCCCCCAAAAGTCCAGACCACGCCCAAATGCTTTGGCCACGCCCATATGTTTAGGCCACGCCCCTAAAAGTCCTGGCCTTGCCTCCACGTGTCTAGAAAACGCCCATACGTCTTGGCCACGCCCAAATGCTTTGGACACGCCCCCAAGAGTCCAGACCACGCCCAAACGTCTTGGCCACGCCCAAATGCTTTAGCCACGCCCCCAAAAGTCTTAACCACGCCCAACCGTATTAACCACGCCTCTACAAGTCTTAGCCACGCCCCTAGAAGTCCTGGCCACGCCTCCACGTGTCTAGACCACGCCCATACGTCTTGGCCACGCCCAAATGCTTTGGACACGCCCCCATGAGTAGTTTTAGCCACGCCCCTAAATGTGCAGACGACGCAGAAACGTCTTTGCTACGCCCCCAAGAGCCTAGGCCACGTCCAAATGTTTTGTGATGCCCCGTGACGCCCCGTGACGCCCCGTGACGCCCCGTGACGCCGCGTGACGCCCCGTGACGCCCCGTGACGCCTTGGGACGCCTCGTGACGCCTCGTGACGCCCTGTGACGCCCCGTGACGCCCCGTGACGCCCCGTGACGCCCCGTGACGCCCCGTGACGCCCCGTGACGCCCCGTGACGCCCCGTGACGCCCCGTGACGCCCCTTGACGCCCCGTGACGCCTCGTGACGCCTCGCGACACCCCGCGACGCCTTGGGACCCCTCGTGACGCCCCGTGACGCCTTGGGACGCCTCGTGACGCCTCGTGACGCCCCGTGACGCCCCGTGACGCCCCGTGACGCCCCGTGACGCCCCGTGACGCCCCGTGACGCCTCGTGACGCCCCGTGACGCCCCGTGACGCCCCGTGACGCCCCTTGACGCCCCGTGACGCCTCGTGACGCCTCGCGACACCCCGCGACGCCTTGGGACCCCTCGTGACGCCTCGCGACGCCCCGCGACGCCTTGCAACGCCCCGTGACGCCTCGTGACGCCCTGTGACGCCGCTTGACGCCCCGTGATGCCCTGTGACGCCCCGTGACCGTATTCGTACCGTATCCGTACCGTATCCGTAACGTATCCGTACCGTATCCGTACCGTATCCGTACCGTATCCGTACCGTATCCGTACCGTATCCGTACCGTATCCGTACCGTATCCGTACCGTATCCGTACCGTATCCGTACCGTATCCGTACCGTATCCGTACCGTATCCGTACCGTATCCGTACCGTATCCGTATTCGTACCGTACCGTACCGTATCCGTTCCGTATCGGGAACGGGAACGGGTACTTTGTTTTTTGCCGTTTTCTCGCTTATTTGATAACTTACGTGAAAAATATTTACAGATTCGGTTTCCTAGGAAAATAATGTATAGAATCCATTACGCTTTTTTTTTTTTTTTTTTTTAATTTTCCAAAAAGTTTTATTTTTTTCTGGAAAAACCAGCCACTTTGGTACCTACACATGTTGCGAATTCGGATCCGGGAGAGAAAACTTTAACGAACTGTGGTCTCAGCTCGAAAAAAAAAAAAATCTCGAAAATCGACAAAAAATCAAAGGGGTTAACCCCTAAAACTTTTTGGACATTTAATGCGACCTTCGAATTTCGAATTTTTTACTGCGGCGATAGGTTCGTGACCGTAAGAGAAATTGCGGAACCCAAAAGGTTCCTCTGAAAAAAAATTAGTTTTCGAGATATAACGAAAAGAAGGTGAAAAGTGGTCTTCGTTTTTCACCTTTTTCTCGCTTATTTGACAATTCACCTAAAAAATAATTACAGATTCGGATTCCCTGGAAAAAACTGTATTGATTTCATATGGAAAATAATTTTTAGGATGCTCAATTAAAAAGTTTAAAAATTTACCAACTTTTTTTATTAAGCATGTTAAAAATTATTAGCCACATGCAATCGATAGATTTTCTTCCTAGGAATCCGAATCTGAGATAATTTTTCATATAAGTTATCAAATAAGCGAGAAAACGGCGAAAGACGAAGTACCCGTTCCCGTTCCCGTTCCCGTTCCCGTTCCCGTTCCAGTTCCCGTTCCCGTTCCCGTTCCTTGGGGGCGTTTGGACACGCTCCCAAGAGTCCAGACTACGCCCAAACGTCTTGGCCACGCCCAAATGCTTTGGCCACGCCCCCAAAAGTCTTATCCACGCCCAACCGTCTTGGCCACGCCTTCACAAGTCTTGGCCACGCCTAAATGTTTTAGCCACGCCCCTAAATGTGCAGACCACGCCTCCAAATGTCTAGACCACGCCCAAATGCTTTGGACACGCCCCCAAAATTCTTAACCACGCCTAACCGTATTAACCACGCCTCTACAAGTCTTAGCCACGCCCCTAGAGGTCCTGGCCACGCCTCCACGTGTCTAGACCACGCCCATACGTCTTGGCCACGCCCAAATGCTTTGGACACGCCCCCAAGAGTCCAGACCACGCCCAAACGACTTGGCCACGCCCAAATGCTTTGGCCACGCCCCCAAAAGTCTCAACCGCGCCCAACCGTATTAACCACGCCTCTACAAGTCTTAGCCACGCCCCTAGAGGTCCTGGCCACGATTCCACGTGTCTCGGCCACGCCCATACGTCTTGGCCACGCCCAAATGCTTTGGACACGCCCCCAAGAGTCCAGACCACGCCCAAACGTCTTGGCCACGCCCAAATGCTTTGGACACGCCCCCAAGAGTCCAGACCACGCCCAAACGACTTGGCCACGCCCAAATGCTTTGGCCACGCCCCCAAAAGTCTCAACCACGCCCAACCGTATTAACCACGCCTCTACAAGTCTTAGCCACGCCCCTAAAAGTCCTGGCCACGCCTCCACGTGTCTAGACCACGCCCATACGTCTTGGCCACGCCCAAATGCTTTGGACACGCCCCCAAGAGTCCAGACCACGCCCAGACGTCTTGGCCACGCCCAAATGCTTTGGACACGCCCCCAAGAGTCCAGACCACGCCCAAACGTCTTGGCCACGCCCAAATGCTTTGGCCACGCCCCCTAAACTCTTAACCACGCCTTACCGTATTAACCACGCCTCTACAAGTGTTAGCCACGCCCCTAGAAGTCCTGGCCACGCCTCCACGTGTCTAGACCACGCCCATACGTCTTGGCCACGCCCCCAAGAGTCCAGACCACGCCCAAACGTCTTGGCCACGCCCTAATGCTTTGGCCACGCCCCCAAAAGTCTTAACCACGCCCAACCGTATTAACCACGCCTCTACAAGTCTTAGCCACGCCCCTAGAAGTCCTGGCCACGCCTCCACGTGTCTAGACCACGCCCATACGTCTTGGCCACGCCCAAATGCTTTGGACACGCCCCCAAAAGTCCAGACCACCCCCAAACGACATGGCCACGCCCTAATGCTTTGGCCACGCCCCCAAAACTCTTAACCACGCCGAACCGTATTAACCACGCCTCTACAAGTCTTAGCCACGCCCCTAGAAGTCCTGGCCACGCCTCCACGTGTCTAGACCACGCCCATACGTCTTGGCCACGCCTCCACGTGTCTAGACCACGCCCATACGTCTTGGCTACGCCCAAATGCTTTGGACACGCCCCCATGAGTAGTTTTAGCCACGCCCCTAAATGTGCAGACGACGCCCAAACGTCTTTGCTACGCCCCCAGAGCCTAGGCCACGTCCAAATGTTTTGTGATGCCCCGTGACGCCCCGTGACGCCGCGTGACGCCCCGTGACGCCCCGTGACGCCTTGGGACGCCTCGTGACGCCCCGTGACGCCTTGGGACGCCTCGTGACGCCTCGTGACGCCCTGTGACGCCCCGTGACGCCTTGTGACGCCCCGTGACGCCCCGTGACGCCCCGTGACGCCCCGTGACGCCCCGTGACGCCCCGTGACGCCCCGTGACGCCCCGTGACGCCCCGTGACGCCCCGTGACGCCCCGTGACGCCCCGTGACGCCCCGTGACGCCCCTTGACGCCCCGTGACGCCTCGTGACGCCTCGCGACACCCCGCGACGCCTTGGGACCCCTCGTGACGCCTCGCGACGCCCCGCGACGCCTTGCAACGCCCCGTGACGCCTCGTGACGCCCTGTGACGCCGCTTGACGCTCCGTGATGCCCCGTGACGCCCCGTGACCGTATTCGTACCGTATCCGTACCGTATCCGTACCGTATCCGTACCGTATCCGTACCGTATCCGTATCCGTACCGTACCCTTATTTGATAACTTACGTAAAAAATATTTACAGATTCGGTTTCCTAGGAAAATAATGTATAGATTCCATTACGCTTTTTTTTTTTTTTTTTTGAATAATTTTCCAAAAAGTTTTATTTTTTTCTGGAAAAACCAGCCACTTTGGTACCTACACATGTTGCGAATTCGGATCCGGGAGAGAAAACTTTAACGAACTGTGGTCTCAGCTCGAAAAAAAAAAAATCTCGATAATCGACAAAAAATCAAAGGGGTTAACCCCTAAAACTTTTTGGACATTTAATGCGACCTTCGAATTTTGAATTTTTTACTGCGGCGATAGGTTCGTGACCGTAAGAGAAATTGCGGAACCCAAAAGGTTCCTCTAAATGTGCAGACCACGCCTCCAAATGTCTAGACCACGCCCAAATGCTTTGGACACGCCCCCAAAAGTCCAGACCACGCCCAAATGCTTTGGCCACGCCCATATGTTTAGGCCACGCCCCTAAAAGTCCTGGCCTTGCCTCCACGTGTCTAGAACACGCCCATACGTCTTGGCCACGCCCAAATGCTTTGGACACGCCCCCAAGAGTCCAGACCACGCCCAAACGTCTTGGCCACGCCCAAATGCTTTAGCCACGCCCCCAAAAGTCTTTAACCACGCCCAACCGTATTAACCACGCCTCTACAAGTCTTAGCCACGCCCCTAGAAGTCCTGGCCACGCCTCCACGTGTCTAGACCACGCCCATACGTCTTGGCCACGCCCAAATGCTTTGGACACGCCCCCAAAAGTCTTAACCACGCCGAACCGTATTAACCACGCCTCTACAAGTCTTAGCCACGCCCCTAGAAGTCCTGGCCACGCCTCCACGTGTCTAGACCACGCCCATACGTCTTGGCCACGCCTCCACGTGTCTAGACCACGCCCATACGTCTTGGCCACGCCCAAATGCTTTGGACACGCCCCCATGAGTAGTTTTAGCCACGCCCCTAAATGTGCAGACGACGCAGAAACGTCTTTGCTACGCCCCCAAGAGCCTAGGCCACGTCCAAATGTTTTGTGATGCCCCGTGACGCCCCGTGACGCCCCGTGACGCCCCGTGACGCCGCGTGACGCCCCGTGACGCCCCGTGACGCCTTGGGACGCCTCGTGACGCCTCGTGACGCCCTGTGACGCCCCGTGACGCCCCGTGACGCCCCGTGACGCCCCGTGACGCCCCGTGACGCCCCGTGACGCCCCGTGACGCCCCGTGACGCCCCGTGACGCCCCGTGACGCCCCGTGACGCCCCGTGACGCCCCGTGACGCCCCGTGACGCCCCGTGACGCCCCGTGACGCCTCGTGACGCCCCGTGACGCCCCGTGACGCCCCGTGACGCCCCTTGACGCCCCGTGACGCCTCGTGACGCCTCGCGACACCCCGCGACGCCTTGGGACCCCTCGTGACGCCTCGCGACGCCCCGCGACGCCTTGCAACGCCCCGTGACGCCTCGTGACGCCCTGTGACGCCGCTTGACGCCCCGTGATGCCCCGTGACGCCCCGTGACCGTATTCGTACCGTATCCGTACCGTATCCGTAACGTATCCGTACCGTATCCGTACCGTATCCGTACCGTATCCGTACCGTATCCGTACCATATCCGTACCGTATCCGTACCGTATCCGTACCGTATCCGTACCGTATCCGTACCGTATCCGTATTCGTACCGTACCGTACCGTATCCGTTCCGTATCGGGAACGGGAACGGGTACTTTGTTTTTTGCCGTTTTCTCGCTTATTTGATAACTTACGTGAAAAATATTTACAGATTCGGTTTCCTAGGAAAATAATGTATAGATTCCATTACGCTTTTTTTTTTTTTTTTTGAATAATTTTCCAAAAAGTTTTATTTTTTTCTGGAAAAACCAGCCACTTTGGTACCTACACATGTTGCGAATTCGGATCCGGGAGAGAAAACTTTAACGAACTGTGGTCTCAGCTCGAAAAAAAAAAAATCTCGAAAATCGACAAAAAATCAAAGGGGTTAACCCCTAAAACTTTTTGGACATTTAATGCGACCTTCGAATTTTGAATTTTTTACTGCGGCGATAGGTTCGTGACCGTAAGAGAAATTGCGGAACCCAAAAGGTTCCTCTGAAAAAAAAATAGTTTTCGAGATATAACGAAAAGAAGGTGAAAAGTGGTACTTCGTTTTTCACCTTTTTCTCGCTTATTTGACAACTCACCTAAAAAATAATTACAGATTCGGATTCCCTGGAAAAAACTGTATTGATTTCATATGGAAAATAATTTTTAGCATGCTCAATTAAAAAGTTTAAAAATTTACCAACTTTTTTTATTAAGCATGTTAAAAATTATTAGCCACATGCAATCGATAGATTTTCTTCCTAGGAATCCGAATCTGAGATAATTTTTCATATAAGTTATCAAATAAGCGAGAAAACGGCGAAAGACGAAGTACCCGTTCCCGTTCCCGTTCCCGTTCCCGTTCCCGTTCCAGTTCCCGTTCCCGTTCCCGTTCCTTGGGGGCGTTTGGACACGCCCCCAAGAGTCCAGACCACGCCCAAACGTCTTGGCCACGCCCAAATGCTTTGGCCACGCCCCCAAAAGTCTTATCCACGCCCAACCGTCTTGGCCACGCCTTCACAAGTCTTGGCCACGCCCAAATGTTTTAGCCACGCCCCTAAATGTGCAGACCACGCCTCCAAATGTCTAGACCACGCCCAAATGCTTTGGACACGCCCCCAAAATTCTTAACCACGCCTAACCGTATTAACCACGCCTCTACAAGTCTTAGCCACGCCCCTAGAGGTCCTGGCCACGCCTCCACGTGTCTAGACCACGCCCATACGTCTTGGCCACGCCCAAATGCTTTGGACACGCCCCCAAGAGTCCAGACCACGCCCAAACGTCTTGGCCACGCCCAAATGCTTTGGCTACGCCCCCAAAAGTCTTAACCACGCCCAACCGTATTAACCACGCCTCTACAAGTCTTAGCCACGCCCCTAGAGGTCCTGGCCACGATTCCACGTGTCTCGACCACGCCCATACGTCTTGGCCACGCCCAAATGCTTTGGACACGCCCCCAAGAGTCCAGACCACCCCCAAACGACTTGGCCACGCCCAAATGCTTTGGCCACGCCCCCAAAAGTCTCAACCACGCCCAACCGTATTAACCACGCCTCTACAAGTCTTAGCCACGCCCCTAAAAGTCCTGGCCACGCCTCCACGTGTCTAGACCACGCCCATACGTCTTGGCCACGCCCAAATGCTTTGGACACGCCCCCAAGAGTCCAGACCACGCCCAAACGTCTTGGCCACGCCCAAATGCTTTGGACACGCCCCCAAGAGTCCAGACCACGCCCAAACGTCTTGGCCACGCCCAAATGCTTTGGCCACGCCCCCTAAACTCTTAACCACGCCCTACCGTATTAACCACGCCTCTACAAGTGTTAGCCACGCCCCTAGAAGTCCTGGCCACGCCTCCACGTGTCTAGACCACGCCCATACGTCTTGGCCACGCCCAAATGCTTTGGACACGTCCCCAAGAGTCCAGACCACGCCCAAACGTCTTGGCCACGCCCAAATGCTTTGGCCACGCCCCCAAAAGTCTTAACCACGCCCAACCGTATTAACCACGCCTCTACAAGTCTTAGCAACGCCCCTAAAAGTCCTGGCCACGCCTCCACGTGTCTAGACCACGCCCATACGTCTTGGCCACGCCCAAATGCTTTGGACACGCCCCCAAGAGTCCAGACCACGCCCAAACGTCTTGGCCACGCCCAAATGCTTTGGCCACGCCCCCAAAAGTCTTATCCACGCCCAACCGTCTTGGCCACGCCTTCACAAGTCTTGGCCACGCTCAAATGTTTTAGCCACGCCCCTAAATGTGCAGACCACGCCTCCAAATGTCTAGACCACGCCCAAATGCTTTGGACACGCCCCCAAAAGTCCAGACCACGCCCAAATGCTTTGGCCACGCCCATATATTTAGGCCACGCCCCTAAAAGTCCTGGCCTTGCCTCCACGTGTCTAGAACACGCCCATACGTCTTGGCCACGCCCAAATGCTTTGGACACGCCTCCAAGAGTCCAGACCACGCCCAAACGTCTTGGCCACGCCCAAATGCTTTAGCCACGCCCCCAAAAGTCTTAACCACGCCCAACCGTATTAACCACGCCTCTACAAGTCTTAGCCACGCCCCTAGAAGTCCTGGCCACGCCTCCACGTGTCTAGACCACGCCCATACGTCTTGGCCACGCCCAAATGCTTTGGACACGCCCCCAAAAGTCTTAACCACGCCGAACCGTATTAACCACGCCTCTACAAGTCTTAGCCACGCCCCTAGAAGTCCTGGCCACGCCTCCACGTGTCTAGACCACGCCCATACGTCTTGGCCACGCCTCCACGTGTCTAGACCACGCCCATACGTCTTGGCCACGCCCAAATGCTTTGGACACGCCCCCATGAGTAGTTTTAGCCACGCCCCTAAATGTGCAGACGACGCCCAAACGTCTTTGCTACGCCCCCAAGAGCCTAGGCCACGTCCAAATGTTTTGTGACGCCTCGTGACGCCCTGTGACGCCCCGTGACGCCCCGTGACGCCCCGTGACGCCGCGTGACGCCCCGTGACGCCCCGTGACGCCTTGGGACGCCTCGTGACGCCTCATGACGCCCTGTGACGCCCCGTGACACCCCGTGACGCCCCGTGACGCCCCGTGACGCCCCGTGACGCCCCGTGACGCCCCGTGACGCCCCGTGACGCCCCGTGACGCCCCGTGACGCCTCGTGACGCCCCGTGACGATCCGTGACGCCCCGTGACGCCCCTTGACGCCCCGTGACGCCTCGTGACGCCTCGCGACACCCCGCGACGCCTTGGGACGCCTCGTGACGCCTCGCGACGTCCCGCGACGCCTTGCAACGCCCCGCGACGCCTTGCAACGCCCCGTGACGCCTCGTGACGCCCTGTGACGCCGCTTGACGCCCCGTGATGCCCCGTGACGCCCCGTGACCGTATTCGTACCGTATCCGTACCGTATCCGTAACGTATCCGTACCGTATCCGTACCGTATCCGTACCGTATCCGTACCGTATCCGTACCATATCCGTACCGTATCCGTACCGTATCCGTACCGTATCCGTACCGTATCCGTACCGTATCCGTATTCGTACCGTACCGTACCGTATCCGTTCCGTATCGGGAACGGGAACGGGTACTTTGTTTTTTGCCGTTTTCTCGCTTATTTGATAACTTACGTGAAAAATATTTACAGATTCGGTTTCCTAGGAAAATAATGTATAGATTCCATTACGCTTTTTTTTTTTTTTTTTGAATAATTTTCCAAAAAGTTTTATTTTTTTCTGGAAAAACCAGCCACTTTGGTACCTACACATGTTGCGAATTCGGATCCGGGAGAGAAAACTTTAACGAACTGTGGTCTCAGCTCGAAAAAAAAAAAATCTCGAAAATCGACAAAAAATCAAAGGGGTTAACCCCTAAAACTTTTTGGACATTTAATGCGACCTTCGAATTTTGAATTTTTTACTGCGGCGATAGGTTCGTGACCGTAAGAGAAATTGCGGAACCCAAAAGGTTCCTCTGAAAAAAAAATAGTTTTCGAGATATAACGAAAAGAAGGTGAAAAGTGGTACTTCGTTTTTCACCTTTTTCTCGCTTATTTGACAACTCACCTAAAAAATAATTACAGATTCGGATTCCCTGGAAAAAACTGTATTGATTTCATATGGAAAATAATTTTTAGCATGCTCAATTAAAAAGTTTAAAAATTTACCAACTTTTTTTATTAAGCATGTTAAAAATTATTAGCCACATGCAATCGATAGATTTTCTTCCTAGGAATCCGAATCTGAGATAATTTTTCATATAAGTTATCAAATAAGCGAGAAAACGGCGAAAGACGAAGTACCCGTTCCCGTTCCCGTTCCCGTTCCCGTTCCCGTTCCAGTTCCCGTTCCCGTTCCCGTTCCTTGGGGGCGTTTGGACACGCCCCCAAGAGTCCAGACCACGCCCAAACGTCTTGGCCACGCCCAAATGCTTTGGCCACGCCCCCAAAAGTCTTATCCACGCCCAACCGTCTTGGCCACGCCTTCACAAGTCTTGGCCACGCCCAAATGTTTTAGCCACGCCCCTAAATGTGCAGACCACGCCTCCAAATGTCTAGACCACGCCCAAATGCTTTGGACACGCCCCCAAAATTCTTAACCACGCCTAACCGTATTAACCACGCCTCTACAAGTCTTAGCCACGCCCCTAGAGGTCCTGGCCACGCCTCCACGTGTCTAGACCACGCCCATACGTCTTGGCCACGCCCAAATGCTTTGGACACGCCCCCAAGAGTCCAGACCACGCCCAAACGTCTTGGCCACGCCCAAATGCTTTGGCTACGCCCCCAAAAGTCTTAACCACGCCCAACCGTATTAACCACGCCTCTACAAGTCTTAGCCACGCCCCTAGAGGTCCTGGCCACGATTCCACGTGTCTCGACCACGCCCATACGTCTTGGCCACGCCCAAATGCTTTGGACACGCCCCCAAGAGTCCAGACCACCCCCAAACGACTTGGCCACGCCCAAATGCTTTGGCCACGCCCCCAAAAGTCTCAACCACGCCCAACCGTATTAACCACGCCTCTACAAGTCTTAGCCACGCCCCTAAAAGTCCTGGCCACGCCTCCACGTGTCTAGACCACGCCCATACGTCTTGGCCACGCCCAAATGCTTTGGACACGCCCCCAAGAGTCCAGACCACGCCCAAACGTCTTGGCCACGCCCAAATGCTTTGGACACGCCCCCAAGAGTCCAGACCACGCCCAAACGTCTTGGCCACGCCCAAATGCTTTGGCCACGCCCCCTAAACTCTTAACCACGCCCTACCGTATTAACCACGCCTCTACAAGTGTTAGCCACGCCCCTAGAAGTCCTGGCCACGCCTCCACGTGTCTAGACCACGCCCATACGTCTTGGCCACGCCCAAATGCTTTGGACACGTCCCCAAGAGTCCAGACCACGCCCAAACGTCTTGGCCACGCCCAAATGCTTTGGCCACGCCCCCAAAAGTCTTAACCACGCCCAACCGTATTAACCACGCCTCTACAAGTCTTAGCAACGCCCCTAAAAGTCCTGGCCACGCCTCCACGTGTCTAGACCACGCCCATACGTCTTGGCCACGCCCAAATGCTTTGGACACGCCCCCAAGAGTCCAGACCACGCCCAAACGTCTTGGCCACGCCCAAATGCTTTGGCCACGCCCCCAAAAGTCTTATCCACGCCCAACCGTCTTGGCCACGCCTTCACAAGTCTTGGCCACGCTCAAATGTTTTAGCCACGCCCCTAAATGTGCAGACCACGCCTCCAAATGTCTAGACCACGCCCAAATGCTTTGGACACGCCCCCAAAAGTCCAGACCACGCCCAAATGCTTTGGCCACGCCCATATATTTAGGCCACGCCCCTAAAAGTCCTGGCCTTGCCTCCACGTGTCTAGAACACGCCCATACGTCTTGGCCACGCCCAAATGCTTTGGACACGCCTCCAAGAGTCCAGACCACGCCCAAACGTCTTGGCCACGCCCAAATGCTTTAGCCACGCCCCCAAAAGTCTTAACCACGCCCAACCGTATTAACCACGCCTCTACAAGTCTTAGCCACGCCCCTAGAAGTCCTGGCCACGCCTCCACGTGTCTAGACCACGCCCATACGTCTTGGCCACGCCCAAATGCTTTGGACACGCCCCCAAAAGTCTTAACCACGCCGAACCGTATTAACCACGCCTCTACAAGTCTTAGCCACGCCCCTAGAAGTCCTGGCCACGCCTCCACGTGTCTAGACCACGCCCATACGTCTTGGCCACGCCTCCACGTGTCTAGACCACGCCCATACGTCTTGGCCACGCCCAAATGCTTTGGACACGCCCCCATGAGTAGTTTTAGCCACGCCCCTAAATGTGCAGACGACGCCCAAACGTCTTTGCTACGCCCCCAAGAGCCTAGGCCACGTCCAAATGTTTTGTGATGCCCCGTGACGCCCCGTGACGCCCCGTGACGCCCCGTGACGCCCCGTGACGCCGCGTGACGCCCCGTGACGCCCCGTGACGCCTTGGGACGCCTCGTGACGCCTCATGACGCCCTGTGACGCCCCGTGACACCCCGTGACGCCCCGTGACGCCCCGTGACGCCCCGTGACGCCCCGTGACGCCCCGTGACGCCCCGTGACGCCCCGTGACGCCCCGTGACGCCTCGTGACGCCCCGTGACGATCCGTGACGCCCCGTGACGCCCCTTGACGCCCCGTGACGCCTCGTGACGCCTCGCGACACCCCGCGACGCCTTGGGACGCCTCGTGACGCCTCGCGACGTCCCGCGACGCCTTGCAACGCCCCGCGACGCCTTGCAACGCCCCGTGACGCCTCGTGACGCCCTGTGACGCCGCTTGACGCCCCGTGATGCCCCGTGACGCCCCGTGACCGTATTCGTACCGTATCCGTACCGTATCCGTAACGTATCCGTACCGTATCCGTACCGTATCCGTACCGTATCCGTACCGTATCCGTACCGTATCCGTACCGTATCCGTACCGTATCCGTACCGTATCCGTACGGATACGGTTTAACAAAATTCTCCACGTGTCTAGACCACGCCCATACGTCTTGGCCACGCCCAAATGCTTTGGACACGCCCCCAAGAGTCCAGACCACCCCCAAACGACTTGGCCACGCCCAAATGCTTTGGCCACGCCCCCAAAAGTCTCAACCACGCCCAACCGTATTAACCACGCCTCTACAAGTCTTAGCCACGCCCCCAAGAGTCCAGACCACGCCCAAACGTCTTGGCCACGCCCAAATGCTTTGGCCACGCCCCCAAAAGTCTTAACCACGCCCAACCGTATTAACCACGCCTCTACAAGTCTTAGCCACGCCCCTAAAAGTCCTGGCCACGCCTCCACGTGTCTAGACCACGCCCATACGTCTTGGCCACGCCCAAATGCTTTGGACACGCCCCCAAGAGTCCAGACCACGCCCAAACGTCTTGGCCACGCCCAAATGCTTTGGCCACGCCCAAATGCTTTGGCCACGCCCCCAAAAGTCTTATCCACGCCCAACCGTCTTGGCCACGCCTTCACAAGTCTTGGCCACGCTCAAATGTTTTAGCCACGCCCCTAAATGTGCAGACCACGCCTCCAAATGTCTAGACCACGCCCAAATGCTTTGGACACGCCCCCAAAAGTCCAGACCACGCCCAAATGCTTTGGCCACGCCCATATGTTTAGGCCACGCCCCTAAAAGTCCTGGCCTTGCCTCCACGTGTCTAGAACACGCCCATACGTCTTGGCCACGCCCAAATGCTTTGGACACGCCCCCAAGAGTCCAGACCACGCCCAAACGTCTTGGCCACGCCCAAATGCTTTAGCCACGCCCACAAAAGTCTTTAACCACGCCCAACCGTATTAACCACGCCTCTACAAGTCTTAGCCACGCCCCTAGAAGTCCTGGCCACGCCTCCACGTGTCTAGACCACGCCCATACGTCTTGGCCACGCCCAAATGCTTTGGACACGCCCCCAAAAGTCTTAACCACGCCGAACCGTATTAACCACGCCTCTACAAGTCTTAGCCACGCCCCTAGAAGTCCTGGCCACGCCTCCACGTGTCTAGACCACGCCCATACGTCTTGGCCACGCCTCCACGTGTCTAGACCACGCCCATACGTCTTGGCCACGCCCAAATGCTTTGGACACGCCCCCAAGAGTCCAGACCACGCCCAAACGACTTGGCCACGCCCAAATGCTTTGGCCACGCCCCCAAAAGTCTTAACCACGTCCAACCGTATTAACCACGCCTCTACAAGTCTTAGCCACGCCCCTAAAAGTTCTGGCCACGCCTCCACGTGTCTAGACCACGCCCATACGTCTTGGCCACGCATAAATGCTTTGGACACGCCCCCAAGAGTCCAGACCACGCCCAAATGCTTTGGACACGCCCCCAAAAGTCCAGACAACGCCCAAACGTCTTGGCCACGCCCAAATGCTTTGGCCACGCCCCCAAAATTCTTAACCACGCCCTACCGTATCAACCACGCCTCTACAAGTCTTAGCCACGCCCCTAAAAGTCCTGGCCACGCCTCCACGTGTCTAGACCACGCCCATACGTCTTGGCCACGCCCAAATGCTTTGGCCACGCCCCCAAGAGTCCAGACCACGCCCAAACGTCTTGGCCACGCCCAAATGCTTTGGCCACGCCCCCAAAAGTCTTAACCACGCCCTACCGTATTAACCACGCCTCTACAAGTCTCAGCCACGCCCCTAGAGGTCCTGGCCACACCTCCACGTGTCTAGACCACGCCTCCAAAAGTCTTAACCACGCCCAACCGTCTTGGCCACGCCTTCACGAGTCTTGGCCACGCCCAAAAGTTTTAGCCACGCCCCTAAATGTGCAGACGACGCCCAAACGTCTTTGCTGCGCCCCCATGAGACTAGGCCACGTCCAAATGTTTTGTGATGCCCCGTGACGCCCCGTGACGCCCCGTGACGCCCCGTGAAGCCGCGTGACGCCCCGTGACGCCCCGTGACGCCTTGGGACGCCTCGTGACGCCTTGGGACGCCTCGTGACGCCTCGTGACTCCACGTGTCTAGACCACGCCCATACGTCTTGGCCACGCCCAAATGCTTTGGACACGCCCCCAAGGGTCCAGACCACGCCCAAACGTCTTGGCCACGCCCAAATGCTTTGGACACGCCCCCAAAAGTCTTAACCACGCCCAACCGTATTAACCACGCCTCTACAAGTCTTAGCCACGCCCCTAAAAGTCCTGGCCACGCCTTCACGTGTCTAGACCACGCCCATACGTCTTGGCCACGCCCAAATGCTTTGGACACGCCCCCAAGAGTCCAGACCACGCCCAAACGTCTTGGCCACGCCCAAATGCTTTGGCCACGCCCCCAAAAGTCTTATCCCCGCCCAACCGTCTTGGCCACGCCTTCACAAGTCTTGGCCACGCTCAAATGTTTTAGCCACGCCCCTAAATGTGCAGACCACGCCTCCAAATGTCTAGACCACGCCCAAATGCTTTGGACACGCCCCCAAAAGTCCAGACCACGCCCAAATGCTTTGGCTACGCCCATATGTTTAGGCCACGCCCCTAAAAGTCCTGGCCTTGCCTCCACGTGTCTAGAACACGCCCATACGTCTTGGCCACGCCCAAATTCTTTAGACACGCCCCCAAGAGTCCAGACCACGCCCAAACGTCTTGGCCACGCCCAAATGCTTTGGCCACGCCCCCAAAAGTCTTAACCACGCCCAACCGTATTAACCACGCCTCTACAAGTCTTAGCCACGCCCCTAAAAGTCCTGGCCACGCCTCCACGTGTCTAGACCACGCCCATACGTCTTGGCCACGCCCAAATGCTTTGGACACGCCCCCAAAAGTCCAGACCACCCCCAAACGACATGGCCACGCCCTAATGCTTTGGCCACGCCCCCAAAACTCTTAACCACGCCGAACCGTATTAACCACGCCTCTACAAGTCTTAGCCACGCCCCTAGAGGTCCTGGCCACGCCTCCACGTGTCTAGACCACGCCCATACGTCTTGGCCACGCCTCCACGTGTCTAGACCACGCCCATACGTCTTGGCCACGCCCAAATGCTTTGGACACGCCCCCATGAGTAGTTTTAGCCACGCCCCTTAATGTGCAGACGACGCCCAAACGTCTTTGCTACGCCCCCAGAGCCTAGGCCACGTCCAAATGTTTTGTGATGCCCCGTGACGCCCCGTGACGCCGCGTGACGCCCCGTGACGCCCCGTGACGCCTTGGGACGCCTCGTGACGCCCCGTGACGCCTTGGGACGCCTCGTGACGCCTCGTGACGCCCTGTGACGCCCCGTGACGCCCCGTGACGCCCCGTGACGCCCCGTGACGCCCCGTGACGCCCCGTGACGCCCCGTGACGCCCCGTGACGCCCCGTGATGCCCCGTGACGCCCCGTGACCGTATTCGTACCGTATCCGTACCGTATCCGTAACGTATCCGTACCGTATCCGTACCGTATCCGTACCGTATCCGTACCGTATCCGTACCGTATCCGTACCGTATCCGTACCGTATCCGTATTCGTACCGTACCGTACCGTATCCGTTCCGTATCGGGAACGGGAACGGGTACTTTGTTTTTTGCCGTTTTCTCGCTTATTTGATAACTTACGTGAAAAATATTTACAGATTCGGTTTCCTAGGAAAATAATGTATAGATTCCATTACGCTTTTTTTTTTTTTTTTTTGAATAATTTTCCAAAAAGTTTTATTTTTTTCTGGAAAAACCAGCCACTTTGGTACCTACACATGTTGCGAATTCGGATCCGGGAGAGAAAACTTTAACGAACTGTGGTCTCAGCTCGAAAAAAAAAAATCTCGAAAATCGACAAAAAATCAAAGGGGTTAACCCCTAAAACTTTTTGGACATTTAATGCGACCTTCGAATTTTGAATTTTTTACTGCGGCGATAGGTTCGTGACCGTAAGAGAAATTGCGGAACCCAAAAGGTTCCTCTGAAAAAAAATTAGTTTTCGAGATATAACGAAAAGAAGGTGAAAAGTGGTACTTCGTTTTTCACCCTTTTCTCGCTTATTTGACAACTCACCTAAAAAATAATTACAGATTCGGATTCCCTGGAAAAAACTGTATTGATTTCATATGGAAAATAATTTTTAGGATGCTCAATTAAAAAGTTTAAAAATTTACCAACTTTTTTTATTAAGCATGTTAAAAATTATTAGCCACATGCAATCGATAGATTTTCTTCCTAGGAATCCGAATCTGAGATAATTTTTCATATAAGTTATCAAATAAGCGAGAAAACGGCGAAAGACGAAGTACCCGTTCTCGTTCCCGTTCCCGTTCCCGTTCCAGTTCCCGTTCCCGTTCCCGTTCCTTGGGGGCGTTTGGACACGCCCCCAAGAGTCCAGACCACGCCCAAACGTCTTGGCCACGCCCAAATGCTTTGGCCACGCCCCCAAAAGTCTTATCCACGCCCAACCGTCTTGGCCACGCCTTCACAAGTCTTGGCCACGCCCAAATGTTTTAGCCACGCCCCTAAATGTGCAGACCACGCCTCCAAATGTCTAGACCACGCCCAAATGCTTTGGACACGCCCCCAAAATTCTTAACCACGCCTAACCGTATTAACCACGCCTCTACAAGTCTTAGCCACGCCCCTAGAGGTCCTGGCCACGCCTCCACGTGTCTAGACCACGCCCATACGTCTTGGCCACGCCCAAATGCTTTGGACACGCCCCCAAGAGTCCAGACCACGCCCAAACGACTTGGCCACGCCCAAATGCTTTGGCCACGCCCCCAAAAGTCTCAACCACGCCCAACCGTATTAACCACGCCTCTACAAGTCTTAGCCACGCCCCTAGAGGTCCTGGCCACGATTCCACGTGTCTCGGCCACGCCCATACGTCTTGGCCACGCCCAAATGCTTTGGACACGCCCCCAAGAGTCCAGACCACGCCCAAACGTCTTGGCCACGCCCAAATGCTTTGGACACGCCCCCAAGAGTCCAGACCACGCCTAAACGACTTGGCCACGCCCAAATGCTTTGGCCACGCCCCCAAAAGTCTCAACCACGCCCAACCGTATTAACCACGCCTCTACAAGTCTTAGCCACGCCCCTAAAAGTCCTGGCCACGCCTCCACGTGTCTAGACCACGCCCATACGTCTTGGCCACGCCCAAATGCTTTGGACACGCCCCCAAGAGTCCAGACCACGCCCAAACGTCTTGGCCACGCCCAAATGCTTTGGACACGCCCCCAAGAGTCCAGACCACGCCCAAACGTCTTGGCCACGCCCAAATGCTTTGGCCACGCCCCCTAAACTCTTAACCACGCCTTACCGTATTAACCACGCCTCTACAAGTGTTAGCCACGCCCCTAGAAGTCCTGGCCACGCCTCCACGTGTCTAGACCACGCCCATACGTCTTGGCCACGCCCCCAAGAGTCCAGACCACGCCCAAACGTCTTGGCCACGCCCAAATGCTTTGGCCACGCCCCCAAAAGTCTTAACCACGCCCAACCGTATTAACCACGCCTCTACAAGTCTTAGCCACGCCCCTAGAAGTCCTGGCCACGCCTCCACGTGTCTAGACCACGCCCATACGTCTTGGCCACGCCCAAATGCTTTGGACACGCCCCCAAAAGTCCAGACCACGCCCAAATGTCTTGGCCACGTCCAAATGCTTTGGCCACGCCCCCAAAATTCTTAACCACGCCTAACCGTATTAACCACACCTCTACAAGTCTTAGCCACCCCCCTAGAAGTCCTGGCCACGCCTCCACGTGTCTAGACCACGCCCGTACGTCTTGGCCACGCCCAAATGCTTTGGACACGCCCCCAAGAGTCCAGACCACGCCCAAACGTCTTGGCCACGCCCAAATGCTTTGGCCACGCCCCCAAAAGTCTTAACCACGCCCAACCGTATTAACCACGCCTCTACAAGTCTTAGCAATGCCCCTAAAAGTCCTCGCCACGCCTCCACGTGTCTAGACCACGCCCATACGTCTTGGCCACGCCCAAATGCTTTGGACACGCCCCCAAGAGTCCAGACCACGCCCAAACGTCTTGGCCACGCCCAAATGCTTTGGCCACGCCCAAATGCTTTGGCCACGCCCCCAAAAGTCTTATCCACGCCCAACCGTCTTGGCCACGCCTTCACAAGTCTTGGCCACGCTCAAATGTTTTAGCCACGCCCCTAAATGTGCAGACCACGCCTCCAAATGTCTAGACCACGCCCAAATGCTTTGGACACGCCCCCAAAAGTCCAGACCACGCCCAAATGCTTTGGCCACGCCCATATGTTTAGGCCACGCCTCTAAAAGTCCTGGCCTTGCCTCCACGTGTCTAGAACACGCCCATACGTCTTGGCCACGCCCAAATGCTTTGGCCACGCCCCCAAAAGTCTTATCCACGCCCAACCGTCTTGGCCACGCCTTCACAAGTCTTGGCCACGCTCAAATGTTTTAGCCACGCCCCTAAATGTGCAGACCACGCCTCCAAATGTCTAGACCACGCCCAAATGCTTTGGACACGCCCCCAAAAGTCCAGACCACGCCCAAATGCTTTGGCCACACCCATATGTTTAGGCCACGCCCCTAAACGTCCTGGCCTTGCCTCCACGTGTCTAGAACACGTCCAGACCACGCCCAAACGTCTTGGCCACGCCCAAATGCTTTAGCCACGCCCCCAAAAGTCTTAACCACGCCCAACCGTATTAACCACGCCTCTACAAGTCTTAGCCACGCCCCTAGAAGTCCTGGCCACGCCTCCACGTGTCTAGACCACGCCCATACGTCTTGGCCACGCCCAAATGCTTTGGACACGCCCCCAAAAGTCCAGATTACGCCCAAACGACTTGGCCACGCCCTAATGCTTTGGCCACGCCCCCAAAACTCTTAACCACGCCGAACCGTATTAACCACGCCTCTACAAGTCTTAGCCACGCCCCTAGAAGTCCTGGCCACGCCTCCACGTGTCTAGACCACGCCCATACGTCTTGGCCACGCCCAAATGCTTTGGACACGCCCCCATGAGTAGTTTTAGCCACGCCCCTAAATGTGCAGACGACGCCCAAACGTCTTTGCTACGCCCCCAAGAGCCTAGGCCACGTCCAAATGTTTTGTGATGCCCCGTGACGCCCCGTGACGCCGCGTGACGCCCCGTGACGCCCCGTGACGCCTTGGGACGCCTCGTGACGCCTCGTGACGCCCTGTGACGCCCCGTGACGCCCCGTGACGCCCCGTGACGCCCCGTGACGCCCCGTGACGCCCCGTGACGCCCCGTGACGCCCCGTGACGCCCCGTGACGCCCCGTGACGCCCCGTGACGCCTCGTGACGCCCCGTGACGCCCCGTGACGCCCCGTGACGCCCCTTGACGCCCCGTGACGCCTCGTGACGCCTCGCGACACCCCGCGACGCCTTGGGACCCCTCGTGACGCCTCGCGACGCCCCGCGACGCCTTGCAACGCCCCGTGACGCCTCGTGACGCCCTGTGACGCCGCTTGACGCCCCGTGATGCCCCGTGACGCCCCGTGACCGTATTCGTACCGTATCCGTACCGTATCCGTACCGTATCCGTACCGTATCCGTACCGTATCCGTACCGTATCCGTACCGTATCCGTACCGTATCCGTACCGTATCCGTACCGTATCCGTACCGTATCCGTACCGTATCCGTACCGTATCCGTATTCGTACCGTACCGTACCGTATCCGTTCCGTATCGGGAACGGGAACGGGTACTTTGTTTTTTGCCGTTTTCTCGCTTATTTGATAACTTACGTGAAAAATATTTACAGATTCGGTTTCCTAGGAAAATTAATGTATAGATTCCATTACGCTTTTTTTTTTTTTTTTTTGAATAATTTTCCAAAAAGTTTTATTTTTTTCTGGAAAAACCAGCCACTTTGGTACCTACACATGTTGCGAATTCGGATCCGGGAGAGAAAACTTTAACGAACTGTGGTCTCAGCTCGAAAAAAAAAAAATCTCGAAAATCGACAAAAAATCAAAGGGGTTAACCCCTAAAACTTTTTGGACATTTAATGCGACCTTCGAATTTTGAATTTTTTACTGCGGCGATAGGTTCGTGACCGTAAGAGAAATTGCGGAACCCAAAAGGTTCCTCTGAAAAAAAATTAGTTTTCGAGATATAACGAAAAGAAGGTGAAAAGTGGTACTTCGTTTTTCACCTTTTTCTCGCTTATTTGACAACTCACCTAAAAAATAATTACAGATTCGGATTCCCTGGAAAAAACTGTATTGATTTCATATGGAAAATAATTTTTAGGATGCTCAATTAAAAAGTTTAAAAATTTACCAACTTTTTTTATTAAGCATGTTAAAAATTATCAGCCACATGCAATCGATAGATTTTCTTCCTAGGAATCCGAATCTGAGATAATTTTTCATATAAGTTATCAAATAAGCGAGGAAAACGGCGAAAGACGAAGTACCCGTTCCCGTTCCCGTTCCCGTTCCCGTTCCCGTTCCAGTTCCCGTTCCCGTTCCCGTTCCTTGGGGGCGTTTGGACACGCTCCCAAGAGTCCAGACTACGCCCAAACGTCTTGGCCACGCCCAAATGCTTTGGCCACGCCCCCAAAAGTCTTATCCACGCCCAACCGTCTTGGCCACGCCTTCACAAGTCTTGGCCACGCCCAAATGTTTTAGCCACGCCCCTAAAAGTCCTGGCCTTGCCTCCACGTGTCTAGAACACGCCCATACGTCTTGGCCACGCCCAAATTCTTTAGACACGCCCCCAAGAGTCCAGACCACGCCCAAACGTCTTGGCCACGCCCAAATGCTTTGGCCACGCCCCCAAAAGTCTTAACCACGCCCAACCGTATTAACCACGCCTCTACAAGTCTTAGCCACGCCCCTAAAAGTCCTGGCCACGCCTTCACGTGTCTAGACCACGCCCATACGTCTTGGCCACGCCCAAATGCTTTGGACACGCCCCCAAAAGTCCAGACCACCCCCAAACGACATGGCCACGCCCTAATGCTTTGGCCACGCCCCCAAAACTCTTAACCACGCCGAACCGTATTAACCACGCCTCTACAAGTCTTAGCCACGCCCCTAGAAGTCCTGGCCACGCCTCCACGTGTCTAGACCACGCCCATACGTCTTGGCCACGCCTCCACGTGTCTAGACCACGCCCATACGTCTTGGCCACGCCCAAATGCTTTGAACACGCCCCCATGAGTAGTTTTAGCCACGCCCCTAAATGTGCAGACGACGCCCAAACGTCTTTGCTACGCCCCCAGAGCCTAGGCCACGTCCCAATGTTTTGTGATGCCCCGTGACGCCCCGTGACGCCGCGTGACGCCCCGTGACGCCCCGTGACGCCTTGGGACGCCTCGTGACGCCCCGTGACGCCTTGGGACGCCTCGTGACGCCTCGTGACGCCCTGTGACGCCCCGTGACGCCCCGTGACGCCCCGTGACGCCCCGTGACGCCCCGTGACGCCCCGTGACGCCCCGTGACGCCCCGTGACGCCCCGTGACGCCCCGTGACACCCCGTGACGCCCCGTGACGCCCCGTGACGCCCCTTGACGCCCCGTGACGCCTCGTGACGCCTCGCGACACCCCGCGACGCCTTGGGACCCCTCGTGACGCCTCGCGACGCCCCGCGACGCCTTGCAACGCCCCGTGACGCCTCGTGACGCCCTGTGACGCCGCTTGACGCCCCGTGATGCCCCGTGACGCCCCGTGACCGTATTCGTACCGTATCCGTACCGTATCCGTACCGTATCCGTACCGTATCCGTACCGTATCCGTATCCGTACCGTACCCTTATTTGATAACTTACGTGAAAAATATTTACAGATTCGGTTTCCTAGGAAAATAATGTATAGATTCCATTACGCTTTTTTTTTTTTTTTTTGAATAATTTTCCAAAAAGTTTTATTTTTTTCTGGAAAAACCAGCCACTTTGGTACCTACACATGTTGCGAATTCGGATCCGGGAGAGAAAACTTTAACGAACTGTGGTCTCAGCTCGAAAAAAAAAAAATCTCGAAAATCGACAAAAAATCAAAGGGGTTAACCCCTAAAACTTTTTGGACATTTAATGCGACCTTCGAATTTTGAATTTTTTACTGCGGCGATAGGTTCGTGACCGTAAGAGAAATTGCGGAACCCAAAAGGTTCCTCTGAAAAAAAATTAGTTTTCGAGATATAACGAAAAGAAGGTGAAAAGTGGTACTTCGTTTTTCACCTTTTTCTCGCTTATTTGACAACTCACCTAAAAAATAATTACAGATTCGGATTCCCTGGAAAAAACTGTATTGATTTCATATGGAAAATAATTTTTAGGATGCTCAATTAAAAAGTTTAAAAATTTACCAACTTTTTTTATTAAGCATGTTAAAAATTATTAGCCACATGCAATCGATAGATTTTCTTCCTAGGAATCCGAATCTGAGATAATTTTTCATATAAGTTATCAAATAAGCGAGAAAACGGCGAAAGACGAAGTACCCGTTCCCGTTCCCGTTCCCGTTCCCGTTCCCGTTCCAGTTCCCGTTCCCGTTCCCGTTCCTTGGGGGCGTTTGGACACGCCCCCAAGAGTCCAGACCACGCCCAAACGTCTTGGCCACGCCCAAATGCTTTGGCCACGCCCCCAAAAGTCTTATCCACGCCCAACCGTCTTGGCCACGCCTTCACAAGTCTTGGCCACGCCCAAATGTTTTAGCCACGCCCCTAAATGTGCAGACCACGCCTCCAAATGTCTAGACCACGCCCAAATGCTTTGGACACGCCCCCAAAATTCTTAACCACGCCTAACCGTATTAACCACGCCTCTACAAGTCTTAGCCACGCCCCTAGAGGTCCTGGCCACGCCTCCACGTGTCTAGACCACGCCCATACGTCTTGGCCACGCCCAAATGCTTTGGACACGCCCCCAAGAGTCCAGACCACGCCCAAACGTCTTGGCCACGCCCAAATGCTTTGGCCACGCCCCCAAAAGTCTTAACCACGCCCAACCGTATTAACCACGCCTCTACAAGTCTTAGCCACGCCCCTAGAGGTCCTGGCCACGATTCCACGTGTCTCGACCACGCCCATACGTCTTGGCCACGCCCAAATGCTTTGGACACGCCCCCAAGAGTCCAGACCACCCCCAAACGACTTGGCCACGCCCAAATGCTTTGGCCACGCCCCCAAAAGTCTCAACCACGCCCAACCGTATTAACCACGCCTCTACAAGTCTTAGCCACGCCCCTAAAAGTCCTGGCCACGCCTCCACGTGTCTAGACCACGCCCATACGTCTTGGCCACGCCCAAATGCTTTGGACACGCCCCCAAGAGTCCAGACCACGCCCAAACGTCTTGGCCACGCCCAAATGCTTTGGACACGCCCCCAAGAGTCCAGACCACGCCCAAACGTCTTGGCCACGCCCAAATGCTTTGGCCACGCCCCCTAAACTCTTAACCACGCCCTACCGTATTAACCACGCCTCTACAAGTGTTAGCCACGCCCCTAGAAGTCCTGGCCACGCCTCCACGTGTCTAGACCACGCCCATACGTCTTGGCCACGCCCCCAAGAGTCCAGACCACGCCCAAACGTCTTGGCCACGCCCAAATGCTTTGGCCACGCCCCCAAAAGTCTTAACCACGCCCAACCGTATTAACCACGCCTCTACAAGTCTTAGCCACGCCCCTAGAAGTCCTGGCCACGCCTCCACGTGTCTAGACCACGCCCATACGTCTTGGCCACGCCCAAATGCTTTGGACACGCCCCCAAGAGTCCAGACCACGCCCAAACGTCTTGGCCACGCCCAAATGCTTTGGCCACGCCCCCAAAAGTCTCAACCACGCCCAACCGTATTAACCACGCCTCTACAAGTCTTAGCCACGCCCCTAAAAGTCCTGGCCACGCCTCCACGTGTCTAGACCACGCCCATACGTCTTGGCCACGCCCAAATGCTTTGGACACGCCCCCAAGAGTCCAGACCACGCCCAAACGTCTTAACCACGCCCAAATGCTTTGGCCACGCCCCCAAAAGTCTTAACCACGTCCAACCGTATTAACCACGCCTCTACAAGTCTTAGCCACGCCCCTAAAAGTTCTGGCCACGCCTCCACGTGTCTAGACCACGCCCATACGTCTTGGCCACGCCCAAATGCTTTGGACACGCCCCCAAGAGTCCAGACCACGCCCAAACGTCTTGGCCACGCCCAAATGCTTTGGACACGCCCCCAAGAGTCCAGACCACGCCCAAACGTCTTGGCCACGCCCAAATGCTTTGGCCACGCCCCCAAAAGTCTTAACCACGCCCTACCGTATTAACCACGCCTCTACAAGTCTCAGCCACGCCCCTAGAGGTCCTGGCCACGCCTCCACGTGTCTAGACCACGCCCCCAAAAGTCTTAACCACGCCCAACCGTCTTGGCCACGCCTTCACGAGTCTTGGCCACGCCCAAAAGTTTTAGCCACGCCCCTAAATGTGCAGACGACGTCCAAACGTCTTTGCTACGCCCCCATGAGACTAGGCCACGTCCAAATGTTTTGTGATGCCCCGTGACGCCCCGTGACGCCCCGTGACGCCCCGTGAAGCCGCGTGACGCCCCGTGACGCCCGGTGACGCCTTGGGACGCCTCGTGACGCCTTGGGACGCCTCGTGACGCCTCGTGACGCCCTGTGACGCCCCGTGACGCCTCGTGACGCCCCGTGACGCCCCGTGACGCCCCGTGACGCCCCTTGACGCCCCGTGACGCCTCGTGACGCCTCGCCACACCTCGCGACGCCTTGGGACGCCTCGTGACGCCTCGCGACGCCCCGCGACGCCTTGCAACGCCCCGTGACGCCCTTTGACGCCGCGTGACGCCCCGTGATGCCCCGTTACGCCCCGTGACCGTATTCGTACCGTATCCGTAACGTAACCGTACCGTATCCGTACCGTATCCGTACCGTATCCGTACCGTATCCGTATTCGTACCGTACCGTACCGTATCCGTTCCGTATCGGGAACGGGAACGGGTACTTTGTTTTTTGCCGTTTTCTCGCTTATTTGATAACTTACGTGAAAAATATTTACAGATTCGGTTTCCTAGGAAAATAATGTATAGATTCCATCACGCTTTTTTTTTTTTTTTTTTGAATAATTTTCCAAAAAGTTTTATTTTTTTCTGGAAAAACCAGCCACTTTGGTACCTACACATGTTGCGAATTCGGATCCGGGAGAGAAAAGTTTAACGAACTGTGGTCTCAGCTCGAAAAAAAAAAAATCTCGAAAATCGACAAAAAATCAAAGGGGTTAACCCCTAAAACTTTTTGGACATTTAATGCGACCGTATTAACCACGCCTCTACAAGTCTTAGCCACGCCCCTAAAAGTCCTGGCCACGCCTCCACGTGTCTAGACCACGCCCATACGTCTTGGCCACGCCCAAATGCTTTGGACACGCCCCCAAGAGTCCAGACCACGCCCAAACGACTTGGCCACGCCCAAATGCTTTGGCCACGCCCCCAAAAGTCTTAACCACGTCCAACCGTATTAACCACGCCTCTACAAGTCTTAGCCACGCCCCTAAAAGTTCTGGCCACGCCTCCACGTGTCTAGACCACGCCCATACGTCTTGGCCACGCCCAAATGCTTTGGACACGCCCCCAAGAGTCCAGACCACGCCCAAACGTCTTGGCCACGCCCAAATGCTTTGGACACGCCCCCAAGAGTCCAGACCACGCCCAAACGTCTTGGCCACGCCCAAATGCTTTGGCCACGCCCCCTAAACTCTTAACCACGCCCTACCGTATTAACCACGCCTCTACAAGTGTTAGCCACGCCCCTAGAAGTCCTGGCCACGCCTCCACGTGTCTAGACCACGCCCATACGTCTTGGCCACGCCCCCAAGAGTCCAGACCACGCCCAAACGTCTTGGCCACGCCCAAATGCTTTGGCCACGCCCCCAAAAGTCTTAACCACGCCCAACCGTATTAACCACGCCTCTACAAGTCTTAGCCACGCCCCTAGAAGTCCTGGCCACGCCTCCACGTGTCTAGACCACGCCCATACGTCTTGGCCACGCCCAAATGCTTTGGACACGCCCCCAAGAGTCCAGACCACGCCCAAACGTCTTGGCCACGCCCAAATGCTTTGGCCACGCCCCCAAAAGTCTCAACCACGCCCAACCGTATTAACCACGCCTCTACAAGTCTTAGCCACGCCCCTAAAAGTCCTGGCCACGCCTCCACGTGTCTAGACCACGCCCATACGTCTTGGCCACGCCCAAATGCTTTGGACACGCCCCCAAGAGTCCAGACCACGCCCAAACGTCTTAACCACGCCCAAATGCTTTGGCCACGCCCCCAAAAGTCTTAACCACGTCCAACCGTATTAACCACGCCTCTACAAGTCTTAGCCACGCCCCTAAAAGTTCTGGCCACGCCTCCACGTGTCTAGACCACGCCCATACGTCTTGGCCACGCCCAAATGCTTTGGACACGCCCCCAAGAGTCCAGACCACGCCCAAACGTCTTGGCCACGCCCAAATGCTTTGGACACGCCCCCAAGAGTCCAGACCACGCCCAAACGTCTTGGCCACGCCCAAATGCTTTGGCCACGCCCCCAAAAGTCTTAACCACGCCCTACCGTATTAACCACGCCTCTACAAGTCTCAGCCACGCCCCTAGAGGTCCTGGCCACGCCTCCACGTGTCTAGACCACGCCCCCAAAAGTCTTAACCACGCCCAACCGTCTTGGCCACGCCTTCACGAGTCTTGGCCACGCCCAAAAGTTTTAGCCACGCCCCTAAATGTGCAGACGACGTCCAAACGTCTTTGCTACGCCCCCATGAGACTAGGCCACGTCCAAATGTTTTGTGATGCCCCGTGACGCCCCGTGACGCCCCGTGACGCCCCGTGAAGCCGCGTGACGCCCCGTGACGCCCGGTGACGCCTTGGGACGCCTCGTGACGCCTTGGGACGCCTCGTGACGCCTCGTGACGCCCTGTGACGCCCCGTGACGCCTCGTGACGCCCCGTGACGCCCCGTGACGCCCCGTGACGCCCCTTGACGCCCCGTGACGCCTCGTGACGCCTCGCCACACCTCGCGACGCCTTGGGACGCCTCGTGACGCCTCGCGACGCCCCGCGACGCCTTGCAACGCCCCGTGACGCCCTTTGACGCCGCGTGACGCCCCGTGATGCCCCGTTACGCCCCGTGACCGTATTCGTACCGTATCCGTAACGTAACCGTACCGTATCCGTACCGTATCCGTACCGTATCCGTACCGTATCCGTATTCGTACCGTACCGTACCGTATCCGTTCCGTATCGGGAACGGGAACGGGTACTTTGTTTTTTGCCGTTTTCTCGCTTATTTGATAACTTACGTGAAAAATATTTACAGATTCGGTTTCCTAGGAAAATAATGTATAGATTCCATCACGCTTTTTTTTTTTTTTTTTTGAATAATTTTCCAAAAAGTTTTATTTTTTTCTGGAAAAACCAGCCACTTTGGTACCTACACATGTTGCGAATTCGGATCCGGGAGAGAAAAGTTTAACGAACTGTGGTCTCAGCTCGAAAAAAAAAAAATCTCGAAAATCGACAAAAAATCAAAGGGGTTAACCCCTAAAACTTTTTGGACATTTAATGCGACCGTATTAACCACGCCTCTACAAGTCTTAGCCACGCCCCTAAAAGTCCTGGCCACGCCTCCACGTGTCTAGACCACGCCCATACGTCTTGGCCACGCCCAAATGCTTTGGACACGCCCCCAAGAGTCCAGACCACGCCCAAACGACTTGGCCACGCCCAAATGCTTTGGCCACGCCCCCAAAAGTCTTAACCACGTCCAACCGTATTAACCACGCCTCTACAAGTCTTAGCCACGCCCCTAAAAGTTCTGGCCACGCCTCCACGTGTCTAGACCACGCCCATACGTCTTGGCCACGCCCAAATGCTTTGGACACGCCCCCAAGAGTCCAGACCACGCCCAAACGTCTTGGCCACGCCCAAATGCTTTGGACACGCCCCCAAGAGTCCAGACCACGCCCAAACGTCTTGGCCACGCCCAAATGCTTTGGCCACGCCCCCAAAAGTCTTAACCACGCCCTACCGTATTAACCACGCCTCTACAAGTCTCAGCCACGCCCCTAGAGGTCCTGGCCACGCCTCCACGTGTCTAGACCACGCCCCCAAAAGTCTTAACCACGCCCAACCGTCTTGGCCACGCCTTCACGAGTCTTGGCCACGCCCAAAAGTTTTAGCCACGCCCCTAAATGTGCAGACGACGCCCAAACGTCTTTGCTACGCCCCCATGAGACTAGGCCACGTCCAAATGTTTTGTGATGCCCCGTGACGCCCCGTGACGCCCCGTGACGCCCCGTGAAGCCGCGTGACGCCCCGTGACGCCCGGTGACGCCTTGGGACGCCTCGTGACGCCTTGGGACGCCTCGTGACGCCTCGTGACGCCCTGTGACGCCCCGTGACGCCTCGTGACGCCCCGTGACGCCCCGTGACGCCCCGTGACGCCCCTTGACGCCCCGTGACGCCTTGTGACGCCTCACCACACCTCGCGACGCCTTGGGACGCCTCGTGACGCCTCGCGACGCCCCGCGACGCCTTGCAACGCCCCGTGACGCCCTTTGACGCCGCGTGACGCCCCGTGATGCCCCGTTACGCCCCGTGACCGTATTCGTACCGTATCCGTAACGTAACCGTACCGTATCCGTACCGTATCCGTACCGTATCCGTACCGTATCCGTACCGTATCCGTATTCGTACCGTACCGTACCGTATCCGTTCCGTATCGGGAACGGGAACGGGTACTTTGTTTTTTGCCGTTTTCTCGCTTATTTGATAACTTACGTGAAAAATATTTACAGATTCGGTTTCCTAGGAAAATAATGTATAGATTCCATTACGCTTTTTTTTTTTTTTTTTTGAATAATTTTCCAAAAAGTTTTATTTTTTTCTGGAAAAACCAGCCACTTTGGTACCTACACATGTTGCGAATTCGGATCCGGGAGGGAAAAGTTTAACGAACTGTGGTCTCAGCTCGAAAAAAAAAAAATCTCGAAAATCGACAAAAAATCAAAGGGGTTAACCCCTAAAACTTTTTGGACATTTAATGCGACCTTCGAATTTTGAATTTTTTACTGCGGCGATAGGTTCGTGACCGTAAGAAAAATTGCGGAACCCAAAAGGTTCCTCTGAAAAAAAATTAGTTTTCGAGATATAACGAAAAGAAGGTGAAAAGTGGTACTTCGTTTTTCACCTTTTTCTCGCTTATTTGACAACTCACCTAAAAAATAATTACAGATTCGGATTCCCTGGAAAAAACTGTATTGATTTCATATGGAAAATAATTTTTAGGATGCTCAATTAAAAAGTTTAAAAATTTACCAACTTTTTTATTAAGCATGTTAAAAATTATTAGCCACATGCAATCGATAGATTTTCTTCCTAGGAATCCGAATCTGTGATAATTTTTCATATAAGTTATCAAATAAGCGAGAAAACGGCGAAAGACGAAGTACCCGTTCCCGTTCCCGTTCCCGTTCCCGTTCCCGTTCCAGTTCCCGTTCCCGTTCCTTGGGGGCGTTTGGACACGCCCCCAAGAGTCCAGACCACGCCCAAACGTCTTGGCCACGCCCAAATGCTTTGGCCACGCCCCCAAAAGTCTTATCCACGCCCAACCGTCTTGGCCACGCCTTCACAAGTCTTGGCCACGCCCAAATGTGTTAGCCACGCCCCTAAATGTGCAGACCACGCCTCTAAATGTCTAGACCACGCCCAAATGCTTTGGACACGCCCCCAAAATTCTTAACCACGCCTAACCGTATTAACAACGCCTCTACAAGTCTTAGCCACGCCCCTAGAGGTCCTGGCCACGCCTCCACGTGTCTAGACCACGCCCATACGTCTTGGCCACGCCCAAATGCTTTGGACACGCCCCCAAGAGTCCAGACCACGCCCAAACGTCTTGGCCACGCCCAAATGCTTTGGCCACGCCCCCAAAAGTCTTAACCACGCCCAACCGTATTAACCACGCCTCTACAAGTCTTAGCCACGCCCCTAAAAGTCCTGGCTACGCCTCCACGTGTCTAGACCACGCCCATACGTCTTGGCCACGCCCAAATGCTTTGGACACGCCCCCAAGAGTCCAGACCACGCCCAAACGTCTTGGCCACGCCCAAATGCTTTGGCCACGCCCCCAAAAGTCTTATCCACGCCCAACCGTCTTGGCCACGCCTTCACAAGTCTTGGCCACGCTCAAATGTTTTAGCCACGCCCCTAAATGTGCAGACCACGCCTCCAAATGTCTAGACCACGCCCATATGCTTTGGACACGCCCCCAAAAGTCCAGACCACGCCCAAATGCTTTGGCCACACCCATATGTTTAGGCCACGCCCCTAAACGTCCTGGCCTTGCCTCCACGTGTCTAGAACACGTCCAGACCACGCCCAAACGTCTTGGCCACGCCCAAATGCTTTAGCCACGCCCCCAAAAGTCTTAACCACGCCCAACCGTATTAACCACGCCTCTACAAGTCTTAGCCACGCCCCTAGAAGTCCTGGCCACGCCTCCACGTGTCTAGACCACGCCCATACGTCTTGGCCACGCCCAAATGCTTTGGACACGCCCCCAAAAGTCCAGATTACGCCCAAACGACTTGGCCACGCCCTAATGCTTTGGCCACGCCCCCAAAACTCTTAACCACGCCGAACCGTATTAACCACGCCTCTACAAGTCTTAGCCACGCCCCTAGAAGTCCTGGCCACGCCTCCACGTGTCTAGACCACGCCCATACGTCTTGGCCACGCCTCCACGTGTCTAGACCACCCCCATACGTCTTGGCCACGCCCAAATGCTTTGGACACGCCCCCATGAGTAGTTTTAGCCACGCCCCTAAATGTGCAGACGACGCCCAAACGTCTTTGCTACGCCCCTAAGAGCCTAGGCCACGTCCAAATGTTTTGTGATGCCCCGTGACGCCCCGTGACGCCGCGTGACGCCCCGTGACGCCCCGTGACGCCTTGGGACGCCTCGTGACGCCTCGTGACGCCCTGTGACGCCCCGTGACGCCCCGTGACGCCCCGTGACGCCCCGTGACGCCCCGTGACGCCCCGTGACGCCCCGTGACGCCCCGTGACGCCCCGTGACGCCCCGTGACGCCCCGTGACGCCTCGTGACGCCCCGTGACGCCCCGTGACGCCCCGTGACGCCCCTTGACGCCCCGTGACGCCTCGTGACGCCTCGCGACACCCCGCGACGCCTTGGGACCCCTCGTGACGCCTCGCGACGCCCCGCGACGCCTTGCAACGCCCCGTGACGCCTCGTGACGCCCTGTGACGCCGCTTGACGCCCCGTGATGCCCCGTGACGCCCCGTGACCGTATTCGTACCGTATCCGTACCGTATCCGTAACGTATCCGTACCGTATCCGTACCGTATCCGTACCGTATCCGTACCGTATCCGTACCGTATCCGTACCGTATCCGTACCGTATCCGTATTCGTACCGTACCGTACCGTATCCACGTGTCTAGACCACGCCCATACGTCTTGGCCACGCCCAAATGCTTTGGACACGCCCCCATGAGTAGTTTTAGCCACGCCCCTAAATGTGCAGACGACGCCCAAACGTCTTTGCTACGCCCCTAAGAGCCTAGGCCACGTCCAAATGTTTTGTGATGCCCCGTGACGCCCCGTGACGCCCCGTGACGCCCCGTGACGCCGCGTGACGCCCCGTGACGCCCCGTGACGCCTTGGGACGCCTCGTGACGCCTCGTGACGCCCTGTGACGCCCCGTGACGCCCCGTGACGCCCCGTGACGCCCCGTGACGCCCCGTGACGCCCCGTGACGCCCCGTGACGCCCCGTGACGCCCCGTGACGCCCCGTGACGCCCCGTGACGCCCCGTGACGCCTCGTGACGCCCCGTGACGCCCCGTGACGCCCCGTGACGCCCCTTGACGCCCCGTGACGCCTCGTGACGCCTCGCGACACCCCGCGACGCCTTGGGACCCCTCGTGACGCCTCGCGACGCCCCGCGACGCCTTGCAACGCCCCGTGACGCCTCGTGACGCCCTGTGACGCCGCTTGACGCCCCGTGATGCCCCGTGACGCCCCGTGACCGTATTCGTACCGTATCCGTACCGTATCCGTAACGTATCCGTACCGTATCCGTACCGTATCCGTACCGTATCCGTACCGTATCCGTACCATATCCGTACCGTATCCGTACCGTATCCGTACCGTATCCGTACCGTATCCGTATTCGTACCGTACCGTACCGTATCCGTTCCGTATCGGGAACGGGAACGGGTACTTTGTTTTTTGCCGTTTTCTCGCTTATTTGATAACTTACGTGAAAAATATTTACAGATTCGGTTTCCTAGGAAAATAATGTATAGATTCCATTACGCTTTTTTTTTTTTTTTTTGAATAATTTTCCAAAAAGTTTTATTTTTTTCTGGAAAAACCAGCCCCGTGACGCCGCGTGACGCCCCGTGACGCCCCGTGACGCCTTGGGACGCCTCGTGACGCCTCGTGACGCCCTGTGACGCCCCGTGACGCCCCGTGACGCCCCGTGACGCCCCGTGACGCCCCGTGACGCCCCGTGACGCCCCGTGACGCCCCGTGACGCCCCGTGACGCCCCGTGACGCCCCGTGACGCCCCGTGACGCCCCGTGACGCCTCGTGACGCCCCGTGACGCCCCGTGACGCCCCGTGACGCCCCTTGACGCCCCGTGACGCCTCGTGACGCCTCGCGACACCCCGCGACGCCTTGGGACCCCTCGTGACGCCTCGCGACGCCCCGCGACGCCTTGCAACGCCCCGTGACGCCTCGTGACGCCCTGTGACGCCGCTTGACGCCCCGTGATGCCCCGTGACGCCCCGTGACCGTATTCGTACCGTATCCGTACCGTATCCGTAACGTATCCGTACCGTATCCGTACCGTATCCGTACCGTATCCGTACCGTATCCGTACCATATCCGTACCGTATCCGTACCGTATCCGTACCGTATCCGTACCGTATCCGTATTCGTACCGTACCGTACCGTATCCGTTCCGTATCGGGAACGGGAACGGGTACTTTGTTTTTTGCCGTTTTCTCGCTTATTTGATAACTTACGTGAAAAATATTTACAGATTCGGTTTCCTAGGAAAATAATGTATAGATTCCATTACGCTTTTTTTTTTTTTTTTTTTGAATAATTTTCCAAAAAGTTTTATTTTTTTCTGGAAAAACCAGCCACTTTGGTACCTACACATGTTGCGAATTCGGATCCGGGAGAGAAAAGTTTAACGAACTGTGGTCTCAGCTCGAAAAAAAAAAAATCTCGAAAATCGACAAAAAATCAAAGGGGTTAACCCCTAAAACTTTTTGGACATTTAATGCGACCTTCGAATTTTGAATTTTTTACTGCGGCGATAGGTTCGTGACCGTAAGAGAAATTGCGGAACCCAAAAGGTTCCTCTGAAAAAAAATTAGTTTTCGAGATATAACGAAAAGAAGGTGAAAAGTGGTACTTCGTTTTTCACCTTTTTCTCGCTTATTTGACAACTCACCTAAAAAATAATTACAGATTCGGATTCCCTGGAAAAAACTGTATTGATTTCATATGGAAAATAATTTTTAGGATGCTCAATTAAAAAGTTTAAAAATTTACCAACTTTTTTTATTAAGCATGTTAAAAATTATTAGCCACATGCAATCGATAGATTTTCTTCCTAGGAATCCGAATCTGTGATAATTTTTCATATAAGTTATCAAATAAGCGAGAAAACGGCGAAAGACGAAGTACCCGTTCCCGTTCCCGTTCCCGTTCCCGTTCCCGTTCCAGTTCCCGTTCCCGTTCCCGTTCCCGTTCCTTGGGGGCGTTTGGACACGCCCCCAAGAGTCCAGACCACGCCCAAACGTCTTGGCCACGCCCAAATGCTTTGGCCACGCCCCCAAAAGTCTTATCCACGCCCAACCGTCTTGGCCACGCCTTCACAAGTCTTGGCCACGCCCAAATGTTTTAGCCACGCCCCTAAATGTGCAGACCACGCCTCCAAATGTCTAGACCACGCCCAAATGCTTTGGACACGCCCCCAAAATTCTTAACCACGCCTAACCGTATTAACCACGCCTCTACAAGTCTTAGCCACGCCCCTAGAGGTCCTGGCCACGCCTCCACGTGTCTAGACCACGCCCATACGTCTTGGCCACGCCCAAATGCTTTGGACACGCCCCCAAGAGTCCAGACCACGCCCAAACGTCTTGGCCACGCCCAAATGCTTTGGCTACGCCCCCAAAAGTCTTAACCACGCCCAACCGTATTAACCACGCCTCTACAAGTCTTAGCCACGCCCCTAGAGGTCCTGGCCACGATTCCACGTGTCTCGACCACGCCCATACGTCTTGGCCACGCCCAAATGCTTTAGACACGCCCCCAAGAGTCCAGACCACGCCCAAACGTCTTGGCCACGCCCAAATGCTTTGGCCACGCCCCCAAAAGTCTTAACCACGCCTAACCGTATTAACCACGCCTCTACAAGTCTTAGCCACGCCCCTAGAGGTCCTGGCCACGCCTCCACGTGTCTAGACTACGCCCATACGTCTTGGCCACGCCCAAATGCTTTGGACACGTCCCCAAGAGTCCAGACCACGCCCAAACGACTTGGCCACGCCCAAATGCTTTGGCCACGCCCCCAAAAGTCTCAACCACGCCCAACCGTATTAACCACGCCTCTACAAGTCTTAGCCACGCCCCTAAAAGTCCTGGCCACGCCTCCACGTGTCTAGACCACGCCCATACGTCTTGGCCACGCCCAAATGCTTTGGACACGCCCCCAAGAGTCCAGACCACGTCCAAACGTCTTGGCCACGCCCAAATGCTTTGGCCACGCCCCCAAAAGTCTTATCCACGCCCAACCGTCTTGACCACGCCTTCACAAGTCTTGGCCACGCTCAAATGTTTTAGCCACGCCCCTAAATGTGCAGACCACGCCTCCAAATGTCTAGACCACGCCCAAATGCTTTGGACACGCCCCCAAAAGTCCAGACCACGCCCAAATGCTTTGGCCACACCCATATGTTTAGGCCACGCCCCTAAACGTCCTGGCCTTGCCTCCACGTGTCTAGAACACGTCCAGACCACGCCCAAACGACTTGGCCACGCCCAAATGCTTTGGCCACGCCCCCAAAAGTCTCAACCACGCCCAACCGTATTAACCACGCCTCTACAAGTCTTAGCCACGCCCCTAAAAGTCCTGGCCACGCCTCCACGTGTCTAGACCACGCCCATACGTCTTGGCCACGCCCAAATGCTTTGGACACGCCCCCAAGAGTCCAGACCACGCCCAAACGACTTGGCCACGCCCAAATGCTTTGGCCACGCCCCCAAAAGTCTTAACTACGTCCAACCGTATTAACCACGCCTCTACAAGTCTTAGCCACGCCCCTAAAAGTTCTGGCCACGCCTCCACGTGTCTAGACCACGCCCATACGTCTTGGCCACGCCCAAATGCTTTGGACACGCCCCCAAGAGTCCAGACCACGCCCAAACGTCTTGGCCACGCCCAAATGCTTTGGACACGCCCCCAAGAGTCCAGACCACGCCCAAACGTCTTGGCCACGCCCAAATGCTTTGGCCACGCCCCCAAAAGTCTTAACCACGCCCTACCGTATTAACCACGCCTCTACAAGTCTCAGCCACGCCCCTAGAGGTCCTGGCCACGCCTCCACGTGTCTAGACCACGCCCCCAAAAGTCTTAACCACGCCCAACCGTCTTGGCCACGCCTTCACGAGTCTTGGCCACGCCCAAAAGTTTTAGCCACGCCCCTAAATGTGCAGACGACGCCCAAACGTCTTTGCTACGCCCCCATGAGACTAGGCCACGTCCAAATGTTTTGTGATGCCCCGTGACGCCCCGTGACGCCCCGTGACGCCCCGTGAAGCCGCGTGACGCCCCGTGACGCCCGGTGACGCCTTGGGACGCCTCGTGACGCCTTGGGACGCCTCGTGACGCCTCGTGACGCCCTGTGACGCCCCGTGACGCCTCGTGACGCCCCGTGACGCCCCGTGACGCCCCGTGACGCCCCTTGACGCCCCGTGACGCCTTGTGACGCCTCGCCACACCTCGCGACGCCTTGGGACGCCTCGTGACGCCTCGCGACGCCCCGCGACGCCTTGCAACGCCCCGTGACGACCTTTGACGCCGCGTGACGCCCCGTGATGCCCCGTTACGCCCCGTGACCGTATTCGTACCGTATCCGTAACGTAACCGTACCGTATCCGTACCGTATCCGTACCGTATCCGTACCGTATCCGTACCGTATCCGTATTCGTACCGTACCGTACCGTATCCGTTCCGTATCGGGAACGGGAACGGGTACTTTGTTTTTTGCCGTTTTCTCGCTTATTTGATAACTTACGTGAAAAATATTTACAGATTCGGTTTCCTAGGAAAATAATGTATAGATTCCATTACGCTTTTTTTTTTTTTTTTTTGAATAATTTTCCAAAAAGTTTTATTTTTTTCTGGAAAAACCAGCCACTTTGGTACCTACACATGTTGCGAATTCGGATCCGGGAGAGAAAAGTTTAACGAACTGTGGTCTCAGCTCGAAAAAAAAAAAATCTCGAAAATCGACAAAAAATCAAAGGGGTTAACCCCTAAAACTTTTTGGACATTTAATGCGACCTTCGAATTTTGAATTTTTTACTGCGGCGATAGGTTCGTGACCGTAAGAGAAATTGCGGAACCCAAAAGGTTCCTCTGAAAAAAAATTAGTTTTCGAGATATAACGAAAAGAAGGTGAAAAGTGGTACTTCGTTTTTCACCTTTTTCTCGCTTATTTGACAACTCACCTAAAAAATAATTACAGATTCGGATTCCCTGGAAAAAACTGTATTGATTTCATATGGAAAATAATTTTTAGGATGCTCAATTAAAAAGTTTAAAAATTTACCAACTTTTTTTATTAAGCATGTTAAAAATTATTAGCCACATGCAATCGATAGATTTTCTTCCTAGGAATCCGAATCTGTGATAATTTTTCATATAAGTTATCAAATAAGCGAGAAAACGGCGAAAGACGAAGTACCCGTTCCCGTTCCCGTTCCCGTTCCCGTTCCCGTTCCAGTTCCCGTTCCCGTTCCTTGGGGGCGTTTGGACACGCCCCCAAGAGTCCAGACCACGCCCAAACGTCTTGGCCACGCCCAAATGCTTTGGCCACGCCCCCAAAAGTCTTATCCACGCCCAACCGTCTTGGCCACGCCTTCACAAGTCTTGGCCACGCCCAAATGTTTTAGCCACGCCCCTAAATGTGCAGACCACGCCCAAACGTCTTGGCCACGCCCAAATGCTTTAGCCACGCCCCCAAAAGTCTTAACCACGCCCAACCGTATTAACCACGCCTCTACAAGTCTTAGCCACGCCCCTAGAAGTCCTGGCCACGCCTCCACGTGTCTAGACCACGCCCATACGTCTTGGCCACGCCCAAATGCTTTGGACACGCCCCCAAAAGTCTTAACCACGCCGAACCGTATTAACCACGCCTCTACAAGTCTTAGCCACGCCCCTAGAAGTCCTGGCCACGCCTCCACGTGTCTAGACCACGCCCATACGTCTTGGCCACGCCTCCACGTGTCTAGACCACGCCCATACGTCTTGGCCACGCCCAAATGCTTTGGACACGCCCCCATGAGTAGTTTTAGCCACGCCCCTAAATGTGCAGACGACGCAGAAACGTCTTTGCTACGCCCCCAAGAGCCTAGGCCACGTCCAAATGTTTTGTGATGCCCCGTGACGCCCCGTGACGCCCCGTGACGCCCCGTGACGCCGCGTGACGCCCCGTGACGCCCCGTGACGCCTTGGGACGCCTCGTGACGCCTCGTGACGCCCTGTGACGCCCCGTGACGCCCCGTGACGCCCCGTGACGCCCCGTGACGCCCCGTGACGCCCCGTGACGCCCCGTGACGCCCCGTGACGCCCCGTGACGCCCCGTGACGCCTCGTGACGCCCCGTGACGCCCCGTGACGCCCCGTGACGCCCCTTGACGCCCCGTGACGCCTCGTGACGCCTCGCGACACCCCGCGACGCCTTGGGACTCCTCGTGACGCCTCGCGACGCCCCGCGACGCCTTGCAACGCCCCGTGACGCCTCGTGACGCCCTGTGACGCCGCTTGACGCCCCGTGATGCCCCGTGACGCCCCGTGACCGTATTCGTACCGTATCCGTACCGTATCCGTAACGTATCCGTACCGTATCCGTACCGTATCCGTACCGTATCGGTACCGTATCCGTACCGTATCCGTACCGTATCCGTACCGTATCCGTACCGTATCCGTACCGTATCCGTACCGTATCCGTACCGTATCCGTATTCGTACCGTACCGTACCGTATCCGTTCCGTATCGGGAACGGGAACGGGTACTTTGTTTTTTGCCGTTTTCTCGCTTATTTGATAACTTACGTGAAAAATATTTACAGATTCGGTTTCCTAGGAAAATAATGTATAGATTCCATTACGCTTTTTTTTTTTTTTTTTTGAATAATTTTCCAAAAAGTTTTATTTTTTTCTGGAAAAACCAGCCACTTTGGTACCTACACATGTTGCGAATTCGGATCCGGGAGAGAAAACTTTAACGAACTGTGGTCTCAGCTCGAAAAAAAAAAATCTCGAAAATCGACAAAAAATCAAAGGGGTTAACCCCTAAAACTTTTTGGACATTTAATGCGACCTTCGAATTTTGATTTTTTTACTGCGGCGATAGGTTCGTGACCGTAAGAGAAATTGCGGAACCCAAAAGGTTCCTCTGAAAAAAAATTAGTTTTCGAGATATAACGAAAAGAAGGTGAAAAGTGGTACTTCGTTTTTCACCTTTTTCTCGCTTATTTGACAACTCACCTAAAAAATAATTACAGATTCGGATTCCCTGGAAAAAACTGTATTGATTTCATATGGAAAATAATTTTTAGGATACTCAATTAAAAAGTTTAAAAATTTACCAACTTTTTTTATTAAGCATGTTAAAAATTATTAGCCACATGCAATCGATAGATTTTCTTCCTAGGAATCCGAATCTGAGATAATTTTTCATATAAGTTATCAAATAAGCGAGAAAACGGCGAAAGACGAAGTACCCGTTCCCGTTCCCGTTCCCGTTCCCGTTCCCGTTCCCGTTCCCGTTCCAGTTCCCGTTCCCGTTCCCGTTCCTTGGGGGCGTTTGGACACGCTCCCAAGAGTCCAGACTACGCCCAAACGTCTTGGCCACGCCCAAATGCTTTGGCCACGCCCCCAAAAGTCTTAACCACGCCCAACCGTATTAACCACGCCTCTACAAGTCTTAGCCACGCCCCTAGAAGTCCTGGCCACGCCTCCACGTGTCTAGACCACGCCCATACGTCTTGGCCACGCCCAAATGCTTTGGACACGCCCCCAAGAGTCCAGACCACGCCCAAACGACTTGGCCACGCCCAAATGCTTTGGCCACGCCCCCAAAAGTCTCAACCACGCCCAACCGTATTAACCACGCCTCTACAAGTCTTAGCCACGCCCCTAAAAGTCCTGGCCACGCCTCCACGTGTCTAGACCACGCCCATACGTCTTGGCCACGCCCATATGCTTTGGACACGCCCCCAAGAGTCCAGACCACGCCCAAACGTCTTGGCCACGCCCAAATGCTTTGGACACGCCCCCAAGAGTCCAGACCACGCCCAAACGTCTTGGCCACGCCCAAATGCTTTGGCCACGCCCCCTAAACTCTTAACCACGCCCTACCGTATTAACCACGCCTCTACAAGTGTTAGCCACGCCCCTAGAAGTCCTGGCCACGCCTCCACGTGTCTAGACCACGCCCATACGTCTTGGCCACGCCCCCAAGAGTCCAGACCACGCCCAAACGTCTTGGCCACGCCCAAATGCTTTGGCCACGCCCCCAAAAGTCTTAACCACGCCCAACCGTATTAACCACGCCTCTACAAGTCTTAGCCACGCCCCTAGAAGTCCTGGCCACGCCTCCACGTGTCTAGACCACGCCCATACGTCTTGGCCACGCCCAAATGCTTTGGACACGCCCCCAAAAGTCCAGACCACGCCCAAATGTCTTGGCCACGTCCAAATGCTTTGGCCACGCCCCCAAAATTCTTAACCACGCCTAACCGTATTAACCACACCTCTACAAGTCTTAGCCACCCCCCTAGAAGTCCTGGCCACGCCTCCACGTGTCTAGACCACGCCCATACGTCTGGCCACGCCCATATGCTTTGGACACGCCCCCAAGAGTCCAGACCACGCCCAAACGTCTTGGCCACGCCCAAATTCTTTGGCCACGCCCCCAAAAGTCTTAACCACGCCCAACCGTATTAATCACGCCTCTACAAGTCTTAGCAACGCCCCTAAAAGTCCTGGCCACGCCTCCACGTGTCTAGACCACGCCCATACGTCTTGGCCACGCCCAAATGCTTTGGACACGCCCCCAAGAGTCCAGACCACGCCCAAACGTCTTGGCCACGCCCAAATGCTCTGGCCACGCCCAAATGCTTTGGCCATGCCCCCAAAAGTCTTATCCACGCCCAACCGTCTTGGCCACGCCTTCACAAGTCTTGGCCACGCTCATATGTTTTAGCCACGCCCCCAAAAGTCTTAACCACGCCCAACCGTATTAACCACGCCTCTACAAGTCTTAGCCACGCCCCTAGAAGTCCTGGCCACGCCTCCACGTGTCTAGACCACGCCCATACGTCTTGGCCACGCCCAAATGCTTTGGACACGCCCCCAAAAGTCTTAACCACGCCGAACCGTATTAACCACGCCTCTACAAGTCCACGCCACGCCACGCCCCTAGAAGTCCTGGCCACGCCTCCACGTGTCTAGACCACGCCCATACGTCTTGGCCACGCCTCCACGTGTCTAGACCACGCCCATACGTCTTGGCCACGCCCAAATGCTTTGGACACGCCCCCATGAGTAGTTTTAGCCACGCCCCTAAATGTGCAGACGACGCAGAAACGTCTTTGCTACGCCCCCAAAAGCCTAGGCCACGTCCAAATGTTTTGTGATGCCCCGTGACGCCCCGTGACGCCCCGTGACGCCCCGTGACGCCGCGTGACGCCCCGTGACGCCCCGTGACGCCTTGGGACGCCTCGTGACGCCTCGTGACGCCCTGTGACGCCCCGTGACGCCCCGTGACGCCCCGTGACGCCCCGTGACGCCCCGTGACGCTCCGTGACGCCCCGTGACGCCCCGTGACGCCCCGTGACGCCCCGTGACGCCCCGTGACGCCCCGTGACGCCCCGTGACGCCTCGTGACGCCCCGTGACGCCCCGTGACGCCCCGTGACGCCCCTTGACGCCCCGTGACGCCTCGTTTCGCCTCGCGACACCCCGCGACGCCTTGGGACCCCTCGTGACGCCTCGCGACGCCCCGCGACGCCTTGCAACGCCCCGTGACGCCTCGTGACGCCCTGTGACGCCGCTTGACGCCCCGTGATGCCCCGTGACGCCCCGTGACCGTATTCGTACCGTATCCGTACCGTATCCGTAACGTATCCGTACCGTATCCGTACCGTATCCGTACCGTATCGGTACCGTATCCGTACCGTATCCGTACCGTATCCGTACCGTATCCGTACCGTATCCGTACCGTATCCGTATTCGTACCGTACCGTACCGTATCCGTTCCGTATCGGGAACGGGAACGGGTACTTTGTTTTTTGCCGTTTTCTCGCTTATTTGATAACTTACGTGAAAAATATTTACAGATTCGGTTTCCTAGGAAAATAATGTATAGATTCCATTACGCTTTTTTTTTTTTTTTTTGAATAATTTTCCAAAAAGTTTTATTTTTTTCTGGAAAAACCAGCCACTTTGGTACCTACACATGTTGCGAATTCGGATCCGGGAGAGAAAACTTTAACGAACTGTGGTCTCAGCTCGAAAAAAAAAAAATCTCGAAAATCGACAAAAAATCAAAGGGGTTAACCCCTAAAACTTTTTGGACATTTAATGCGACCTTCGAATTTTGAATTTTTTACTGCGGCGATAGGTTCGTGACCGTAAGAGAAATTGCGGAACCCAAAAGGTTCCTCTGAAAAAAAATTAGTTTTCGAGATATAACGAAAAGAAGGTGAAAAGTGGTACTTCGTTTTTCACCTTTTTCTCGCTTATTTGACAACTCACCTAAAAAATAATTACAGATTCGGATTCCCTGGAAAAAACTGTATTGATTTCATATGGAAAATAATTTTTAGGATGCTCAATTAAAAAGTTTAAAAATTTACCAACTTTTTTTATTAAGCATGTTAAAAATTATTAGCCACATGCAATCGATAGATTTTCTTCCTAGGAATCCGAATCTGAGATAATTTTTCATATAAGTTATCAAATAAGCGAGAAAACGGCGAAAGACGAAGTACCCGTTCCCGTTCCCGTTCCCGTTCCCGTTCCCGTTCCAGTTCCCGTTCCCGTTCCCGTTCCTTGGGGGCGTTTGGACACGCCCCCAAGAGTCCAGACCACGCCCAAACGTCTTGGCCACGCCCAAATGCTTTGGCCACGCCCCCAAAAGTCTTATCCACGCCCAACCGTCTTGGCCACGCCTTCACAAGTCTTGGCCACGCCCAAATGTTTTAGCCACGCCCCTAAATGTGCAGACCACGCCTCCAAATGTCTAGACCACGCCCAAATGCTTTGGACACGCCCCCAAAATACTTAACCACGCCTAACCGTATTAACCACGCCTCTACAAGTCTTAGCCACGCCCCTAGAGGTCCTGGCCACGCCTCCACGTGTTTAGACCACGCCCATACGTCTTGGCCACGCCCAAATGCTTTGGACACGCCCCCAAGAGTCCAGACCACGCCCAAACGTCTTGGCCACGCCCAAATGCTTTGGCTACGCCCCCAAAAGTCTTAACCACGCCCAACCGTATTAACCACGCCTCTACAAGTCTTAGCCACGCCCCTAGAGGTCCTGGCCACGATTTCACGTGTCTCGACCACGCCCATACGTCTTGGCCACGCCCAAATGCTTTGGACACGCCCCCAAGAGTCCAGACCACGCCCAAACGTCTTGGCCACGCCCAAATGCTTTGGCCACGCCCCCAAAAGTCTTAACCACGCCTAACCGTATTAACCACGCCTCTACAAGTCTTAGCCAGGCCCCTAGAGGTCCTGGCCACGCCTCCACGTGTCTAGACTACGCCCATACGTCTTGGCCACGCCCAAATGCTTTGGACACGTCCCCAAGAGTCCAGACCACGCCCAAACGACTTGGCCACGCCCAAATGCTTTGGCCACGCCCCCAAAAGTCTCAACCACGCCCAACCGTATTAACCACGCCTCTACAAGTCTTAGCCACGCCCCTAAAAGTCCTGGCCACGCCTCCACGTGTCTAGACCACGCCCATACGTCTTGGCCACGCCCAAATGCTTTGGACACGCCCCCAAGAGTCCAGACCACGCCCAAACGTCTTGGCCACGCCCAAATGCTTTGGCCACGCCCCCAAAAGTCTTATCCACGCCCAACCGTCTTGACCACGCCTTCACAAGTCTTGGCCACGCTCAAATGTTTTAGCCACGCCCCTAAATGTGCAGACCACGCCTCCAAATGTCTAGACCACGCCCAAATGCTTTGGACACGCCCCCAAAAGTCCAGACCACGCCCAAATGCTTTGGCCACACCCATATGTTTAGGCCACGCCCCTAAACGTCCTGGCCTTGCCTCCACGTGTCTAGAACACGTCCAGACCAAACGTCTTGGCCACGCCCAAATGCTTTAGCCACGCCCCCAAAAGTCTTAACCACGCCCAACCGTGTTAACCACGCCTCTACAAGTCTTAGCCACGCCCCTAGAAGTCCTGGCCACGCCTCCACGTGTCTAGACCACGCCCATACGTCTTGGCCACGCCCAAATGCTTTGGACACGCCCCCAAAAGTCCAGATTACGCCCAAACGACTTGGCCACGCCCTAATGCTTTGGCCACGCCCCCAAAACTCTTAACCACGCCGAACCGTATTAACCACGCCTCTACAAGTCTTAGCCACGCCCCTAGAAGTCCTGGCCACGCCTCCACGTGTCTAGACCACGCCCATACGTCTTGGCCACGCCTCCACGTGTCTAGACCACGCCCATACGTCTTGGCCACGCCCAAATGCTTTGGACACGCCCCCATGAGTAGTTTTAGCCACGCCCCTAAATGTGCAGACGACGCCCAAACGTCTTTGCTACGCCCCCAAGAGCCTAGGCCACGTCCAAATGTTTTGTGATGCCCCGTGACGCCCCGTGACGCCGCGTGACGCCCCGTGACGCCCCGTGACGCCTTGGGACGCCTCGTGACGCCTCGTGACGCCCTGTGACGCCCCGTGACGCCCCGTGACGCCCCGTGACGCCCCGTGACGCCCCGTGACGCCCCGTGACGCCCCGTGACGCCCCGTGACGCCCCGTGACGCCCCGTGACGCCCCGTGACGCCCCGTGACGCCCCGTGACGCCCCGTGACGCCTCGTGACGCCCCGTGACGCCCCGTGACGCCCCGTGACGCCCCTTGACGCCCCGTGACGCCTCGTGACGCCTCGCGACACCCCGCGACGCCTTGGGACCCCTCGTGACGCCTCGCGACGCCCCGCGACGCCTTGCAACGCCCCGTGACGCCTCGTGACGCCCTGTGACGCCGCTTGACGCCCCGTGATGCCCCGTGACGCCCCGTGACCGTATTCGTACCGTATCCGTACCGTATCCGTAACGTATCCGTACCGTATCCGTACCGTATCCGTACCGTATCCGTACCGTATCCGTACCGTATCCGTACCGTATCCGTACCGTATCCATACCGTATCCGTACCGTACCGTACCGTATCCGTTCCGTATCGGGAACGGGAACGGGTACTTTGTTTTTTGCCGTTTTCTCGCTTATTTGATAACTTACGTGAAAAATATTTACAGATTCGGTTTCCTAGGAAAATAATGTATAGATTCCATAACGCTTTTTTTTTTTTTTTTGAATAATTTTCCAAAAAGTTTTATTTTTTTCTGGAAAAACCAGCCACTTTGGTACCTACACATGTTGCGAATTCGGATCCGGGAGAGAAAACTTTAACGAACTGTGGTCTCAGCTCGAAAAAAAAAAAATCTCGAAAATCGACAAAAAATTAAAGGGGTTAACCCCTAAAACTTTTTGGACATTTAATGCGACCTTCGAATTTTGAATTTTTTACTGCGGCGATAGGTTCGTGACCGTAAGAGAAATTGCGGAACCCAAAAGGTTCCTCTGAAAAAAAATTAGTTTTCGAGATATAACGAAAAGAAGGTGAAAAGTGGTACTTCGTTTTTCACCTTTTTCTCGCTTATTTGACAACTGACCTAAAAAATAATTACAGATTCGGATTCCCTGGAAAAAACTGTATTGATTTCATATGGAAAATAATTTTTAGGATGCTCAATTAAAAAGTTTAAAAATTTACCAACTTTTTTTATTAAGCATGTTAAAAATTATTAGCCACATGCAATCGATAGATTTTCTTCCTAGGAATCCGAATCTGTGATAATTTTTCATATAAGTTATCAAATAAGCGAGAAAACGGCGAAAGACGAAGTACCCGTTCCCGTTCCCGTTCCCGTTCCCGTTCCCGTTCCAGATCCCGTTCCCGTTCCTTGGGGGCGTTTGGACACGCCCCCAAGAGTCCAGACCACGCCCAAACGTCTTGGCCACGCCCAAATGCTTTGGCCACGCCCCCAAAAGTCTTATCCACGCCCAACCGTCTTGGCCACGCCTTCAGAAGTCTTGGCCACGCCCCTAAATGAGCAGACCACGCCACTAAATGTCTAGACCACGCCCAAATGCTTTGAACACGCCCCCAAAATTCTTAACCACGCCTAACCGTATTAACAACGCCTCTACAAGTCTTAGCCACGCCCCTAGAGGTCCTGGCCACGCCTCCACGTGTCTAGACCACGCCCATACGTCTTGGCCACGCCCAAATGCTTTGGACACGCCCCCAAGAGTCCAGACCACGCCCAAACGTCTTGGCCACGCCCAAATGCTTTGGCCACGCCCCCAAAAGTCTTAACCACGCCCAACCGTATTAACCACGCCTCTACAAGTCTTAGCCACGCCCCTAAAAGTCCTGGCCACGCCTCCACGTGTCTAGACCACGCCCATACGTCTTGGCCACGCCCAAATGCTTTGGACACGCCCCCAAGAGTCCAGACCACGTCCAAACGTCTTGGCCACGCCCAAATGCTTTGGCCACGCCCCCAAAAGTCTTATCCACGCCCAACCGTCTTGGCCACGCCTTCACAAGTCTTGGCCACGCTCAAATGTTTTAGCCACGCCCCTAAATGTGCAGACCACGCCTCCAAATGTCTAGACCACGCCCAAATGCTTTGGACACGCCCCCAAAAATCCAGACCACGCCCAAATGCTTTGGCCACACCCATATGTTTAGGCCACGCCCATAAAAGTCCTGGCCTTGCCTCCACGTGTCTAGAACACGCCCATACGTCTTGGCCACGCCCAAATGCTTTGGACACGCCCCCAAGAGTCCAGACCACGCCCAAACGTCTTGGCCACGCCCAAATGCTTTGGCCACGCCCCCAAAAGTCTTAACCACGCCCAACCGTATTAACCACGCCTCTACAAGTCTTAGCCACGCCCCTAAAAGTCCTGGCCACGCCTCCACGTGTCTAGACCACGCCCATACGTCTTGGCCACGCCCAAATGCTTTGGACACGCCCCCAAAAGTCCAGACCACGCCCAAACGACTTGGCCACGCCCTAATGCTTTGGCCACGCCCCCAAAACTCTTAACCACGCCGAACCGTATTAACCACGCCTCTACAAGTCTTAGCCACGCCCCTAGAAGTCCTGGCCATGCCTCCACGTGTCTAGACCACGCCCATACGTCTTGGCCACGCCTCCACGTGTCTAGACCACGCCCATACGTCTTGGCCACGCCCAAATGCTTTGGACACGCCCCCATGAGTAGTTTTAGCCACGCCCCTAAATGTGCAGACGACGCCCAAACGTCTTTGCTACGCCCCCAGAGCCTAGGCCACGTCCAAATGTTTTGTGATGCCCCGTGACGCCCCGTGACGCCCCGTGACGCCCCGTGACGCCGCGTGACGCCCCGTGACGCCCCGTGACGCCTTGGGACGCCTCGTGACGCCTCGTGACGCCCTGTGACGCCCCGTGACGCCCCGTGACGCCCCGTGACGCCCCGTGACGCCCCGTGACGCCTTGTGACGCCCCGTGACGCCCCGTGACGCCCCGTGACGCCCCGTGACGCCCCGTGACGCCCCGTGACGCCCCGTGACGCCCCGTGACGCCCCGTGACGAGCCGTGACGCCCCGTGACGCCCCGTGACGTCCCTTGACGCCCCGTGACGCCTCGTGACGCCTCGCGACACCCCGCGACGCCTTGGGACCCCTCGTGACGCCTCGCGACGCCCCGCGACGCCTTGCAACGCCCCGTGACGCCTCGTGACGCCCTGTGACGCCGCTTGACGCCCCGTGATGCCCCGTGACGCCCCGTGACCGTATTCGTACCGTATCCGTACCGTATCCGTAACGTATCCGTACCGTATCCGTACCGTATCCGTACCGTATCCGTACCGTATCCGTACCGTATCCGTACCGTATCCGTATTCGTACCGTACCGTACCGTATCCGTTCCGTATCGGGAACGGGAACGGGTACTTTGTTTTTTGCCGTTTTCTCGCTTATTTGATAACTTACGTGAAAAATATTTACAGATTCGGTTTCCTAGGAAAATAATGTATAGATTCCATTACGCTTTTTTTTTTTTTTTTTTTAATAATTTTCCAAAAAGTTTTATTTTTTTCTGGAAAAACCAGCCACTTTGGTACCTACACATGTTGCGAATTCGGATCCGGGAGAGAAAACTTTAACGAACTGTGGTCTCAGCTCGAAAAAAAAAAAAATCTCGAAAATCGACAAAAAATCAAAGGGGTTAAAACTTTTTGGACATTTAATGCGACCTTCGAATTTTGAATTTTTTACTGCGGCGATAGGTTCGTGACCGTAAGAGAAATTGCGGAACCCAAAAGGTTCCTCTGAAAAAAAATTAGTTTTCGAGATATAACGAAAAGAAGGTGAAAAGTGGTACTTCGTTTTTCACCTTTTTCTCGCTTATTTGACAACTCACCTAAAAAATAATTACAGATTCGGATTCCCTGGAAAAAACTGTATTGATTTCATATGGAAAATAATTTTTAGGATGCTCAATTAAAAAGTTTAAAAATTTACCAACTTTTTTTATTAAGCATGTTAAAAATTATTAGCCACATGCAATCGATAGATTTTCTTCCTAGGAATCCGAATCTGTGATAATTTTTCATATAAGTTATCAAATAAGCGAGAAAACGGCGAAAGACGAAGTACCCGTTCCCGTTCCCGTTCCCGTTCCCGTTCCCGTTCCAGTTCCCGTTCCCGTTGCCGTTCCTTGGGGGCGTTTGGACACTCCCCCAAGAGTCCAGACCACGCCCAAACGTCTTGGCCACGCCCAAATGCTTTGGCCACGCCCCCAAAAGTCTTATCCACGCCCAACCGTCTTGGCCACGCCTTCACAAGTCTTGGCCACGCCCAAATGTTTTAGCCACGCCCCTAAATGTGCAGACCACGCCTCCAAATGTCTAGACCACGCCCAAATGCTTTGGCCACGCCCCCAAAAGTCTTAACCACGCCTAACCGTATTAACAACGCCTCTACAAGTCTTAGCCACGCCCCTAGAGGTCCTGGCCACGCCTCCACGTGTCTAGACCACGCCCATACGTCTTGGCCACGCCCAAATGCTTTGGGCACGCCCCCAAGAGTCCAGACCACGCCCAAATGACTTGGCCACGCCCAAATGCTTTGGCCACGCCCCCAAAAGTCTTAACCACGTCCAACCGTATTAACCACGCCTCTACAAGTCTTAGCCACGCCCCTAAAAGTTCTGGCCACGCCTCCACGTGTCTAGACCACGCCCATACGTCTTGGCCACGCCCAAATGCTTTGGACACGCCCCCAAGAGTCCAGACCACGCCCAAACGTCTTGGCCACGCCCAAATGCTTTGGACACGCCCCCAAAAGTCCAGACAACGCCCAAACGTCTTGGCCACGCCCAAATGCTTTGGCCACGCCCCCAAAATTCTTAAACACGCCCTACCGTATTAACCACGCCTCTACAAGTCTTAGCCACGCCCCTAAAAGTCCTGGCCACGCCTCCACGTGTCTAGACCACGCCCATACGTCTTGGCCACGCCCAAATGCTTTGGACACGCCCCCAAGAGTCCAGACCACGCCCAAACGTCTTGGCCACGCCCAAATGCTTTGGCCACGCCCCCAAAAGTCTTAACCACGCCCTACCGTATTAACCACGCCTCTACAAGTCTCAGCCACGCCCCTAGAGGTCCTGGCCACGCCTCCACGTGTCTAGACCACGCCCCCAAAAGTCTTAACCACGCCCAACCGTCTTGGCCACGCCTTCACGAGTCTTGGCCACGCCCAAAAGTTTTAGCCACGCCCCTAAATGTGCAGACGACGCCCAAACGTCTTTGCTACGCCCCCATGAGACTAGGCCACGTCCAAATGTTTTGTGATGCCCCGTGACGCCCCGTGACGCCCCGTGACGCCCCGTGAAGCCGCGTGACGCCCCGTGACGCCCCGTGACGCCTTGGGACGCCTCGTGACGCCTTGGGACGCCTCGTGACGCCTCGTGACGCCCTGTGACGCCCCGTGACGCCTCGTGACGCCACGTGACGCCCCGTGACGCCCCGTGACGCCCCTTGACGCCCCGTGACGCCTCGTGACGCCTCGCGACACCCCGCGACGCCTTGGGACGCCTCGTGACGCCTCGCGACGCCCCGCGACGCCTTGCAACGCCCCGTGACGCCCTTTGACGCCGCGTGACGCCCCGTGATGCCCCGTTACGCCCCGTGACCGTATTCGTACCGTATCCGTAACGTAACCGTACCGTATCCGTACCGTATCCGTACCGTATCCGTACCGTATCCGTACCGTATCCGTACCGTATCCGTATTCGTACCGTACCGTACCGTATCCGTTCCGTATCGGGAACGGGAACGGGTACTTTGTTTTTTGCCGTTTTCTCGCTTATTTGATAACTTACGTGAAAAATATTTACAGATTCGGTTTCCTAGGAAAATAATGTATAGATTCCAATTCCTTTTTTTTTTTTTTTTGAATAATTTCCCAAAAAGTTTTTTTTTTTTCTGGAAAAACCAGCCACTTTGGTACCTACACATGTTGCGAATTCGGATCCGGGAGAGAAAACTTTAATGAACTGTGGTCTCAGCTCGAAAAAAAAAAAATCTCGAAAATCGACAAAAAATCAAAGGGGTTAACCCCTAAAACTTTTTGGACATTTAATGCGACCTTCGAATTTTGAATTTTTTACTGCGGCGATAGGTTCGTGACCGTAAGAGAAATTGCGGAACCCAAAAGGTTCCTCTGAAAAAAAATTAGTTTTCGAGATATAACGAAAAGAAGGTGAAAAGTGGTACTTCGTTTTTCACCTTTTTCTCGCTTATTTGACAACTCACCTAAAAAATAATTACAGATTCGGATTCCCTGGAAAAAACTGTATTGATTTCATATGGAAAATAATTTTTAGGATGCTCAATTAAAAAGTTTAAAAATTTACCAACTTTTTTTATTAAGCATGTTAAAAATTATTAGCCACATGCAATCGATAGATTTTCTTCCTAGGAATCCGAATCTGTGATAATTTTTCATATAAGTTATCAAATAAGCGAGAAAACGGCGAAAGACGAAGTACCCGTTCCCGTTCCCGTTCCCGTTCCCGTTCCAGTTCCCGTTCCCGTTCCCGTTCCTTGGGGGCGTTTGGACACTCCCCCAAGAGTCCAGACCACGCCCAAACGTCTTGGCCACGCCCAAATGCTTTGGCCACGCCCCCAAAAGTCTTATCCACGCCCAACCGTCTTGGCCACGCCTTCACAAGTCTTGGCCACGCCCAAATGTTTTAGCCACGCCCCTAAATGTGCAGACCACGCCTCCAAATGTCTAGACCACGCCCAAATGCTTTGGCCACGCCCCCAAAAGTCTTAACCACGCCTAACCGTATTAACAACGCCTCTACAAGTCTCAGCCACGCCCCTAGAGGTCCTGGCCACGCCTCCACGTGTCTAGACCACGCCCCCAAAAGTATTAACCACGCCCAACCGTCTTGGCCACGCCTTCACGAGTCTTGGCCACGCCCATAAGTTTTAGCCACGCCCCTAAATGTGCAGACGACGCCCAAACGTCTTTGCTACGCCCCCATGAGACTAGGCCACGTCCAAATGTTTTGTGATGCTCCGTGACGCCCCGTGACGCCCCGTGACGCCCCGTGAAGCCGCGTGACGCCCCGTGACGCCCCGTGACGCCTTGGGACGCCTCGTGACGCCTTGGGACGCCTCGTGACGCCTCGTGACGCCCTGTGACGCCCCGTGACGCTTCGTGACGCCACGTGACGCCCCGTGACGCCCCGTGACGCCCCTTGACGCCCCGTGACGCCTCGTGACGCCTCGCGACACCCCGCGACGCCTTGGGACGCCTCGTGACGCCTCGCGACGCCCCGCGACGCCTTGCAACGCCCCGTGACGCCCTTTGACGCCGCGTGACGCCCCGTGATGCCCCGTTACGCCCCGTGACCGTATTCGTACCGTATCCGTAACGTAACCGTACCGTATCCGTACCGTATCCGTACCGTATCCGTACCGTATCCGTACCGTATCCGTATTCGTACCGTACCGTACCGTATCCGTTCCGTATCGGGAACGGGAACGGGTACTTTGTTTTTTGACGAGAAAACGGCAGAGAAAACGGCGAAAGACAAAGTACCCGTTCCCGTTCCCGTTCCCGTTCCCGTTCCCGTTCCAGTTCCCGTTCCCGTTCCCGTTCCTTGGGGGCGTTTGGACACGCCCCCAAAATTCTTAACCACGCCCTACCGTATTAACCACGCCTCTACAAGTCTTAGCCACGCCCCTAAAAGTCCTGGCCACGCCTCCACGTGTCTAGACCACGCCCATACGTCTTGGCCACGCCCAAATGCTTTGGACACGCCCCTAAAAGTCCGGACCACGCCCAAACGTCTTGGCCACGGCCAAATGCTTTGGCCACGCCCCCAAAAGTCTTAACCACGCCCAACCGTCCTGGCCACGCCTCTACAAGTCTTAGCCACGCCCCTAAAAGTCCTGGCCACGCCTCCACGTGTCTAGACCACGCCCATACGTCTTGGCCACGCTCAAATGCTTTGGACACGCCCCCAAAAGTCCAGACCACGCCCAAACGTCTTGGCCACGCCCAAATGATTTGGCCACGCCCCCAAAATTCTTAACCACGCCTAACCGTATTAACCACGCCTCTACAAGTCTTAGCCACTCCCCTAGAGGTCCTGGCCACGTCTCCACGTGTCTAGACCACGCCCATACGTCTTGGCCACGCCCAAATGCTTTGGACACGCCCCCAAGAGTCCAGACCACGCCCAAACGTCTTGGCCACGCCCAAATGCTTTGGCCACGCCCCCAAAAGTCTTAACCACGCCCAACCGTATTAACCACGCCTCTGCAAGTCTTAGCCACGCCCCTAAAAGTCCTGGCCACGCCTCCACGTGTCTAGACCACGCCCATACGTCTTGGCCACGCCCAAATGCTTTGGACACGCCCCCAAGAGTCCAGACCACGCCCAAACGTCTTGGCCACGCCCAAATGCTTTGGCCACGCCCCCAAAACTCTTAACCACGCCCTTCCGTATTAACCACGCCTCTACAAGTGTTAGCCACGCCCCTAGAAGTCCTGGCCACGCCTCCACGTGTCTAGACCACGCCCATACGTCTTGGCCACGCCCCCAAGAGTCCAGACCACGCCCAAACGTCTTGGCCACGCCCAAATGCTTTGGACACGCCCCCAAAAGTCCAGACCACGCCCAAACGTCTTGGCCACGTCCAAATGCTTTGGCCACGCCCCCAAAAGTCTTAACCACGCCCAACCGTATTAACCACGCCTCTACAAGTCTTAGCCACGCCCCTAAAAGTCCTGGCCACGCCTCCACGTGTCTAGACCACGCCCATACGTCTTGGCCACGCCCAAATGCTTTGGACACGCCCCCAAGAGTCCAGACCACGCCCAAACGTCTTGGCCACGCCCAAATGCTTTGGCCACGCCCCCAAAACTCTTAACCACGCCCTACCGTATTAACCACGCCTCTACAAGTGTTAGCCACGCCCCTGGAAGTCCTGGCCACGCCTCCACGTGTCTAGAACACGCCCATACGTCTTGGCCACGCCCCCAAGAGTCCAGACCACGCCCAAACGTCTTGGCCACGCCCAAATGCTTTGGACACGCCCCCAAAAGTCCAGGCCACGCCCAAACGTCTTGGCCACGTCCAAATGCTTTGGCCACGCCCCCAAAAGTCTTAACCACGCCCAACCCGTATCCGTACCGTATCCGTATTCGTACCGTACCGTACCGTATCCGTTCCGTACCGGGAACGGGAACGGGTACTTGGTTTTTTGCCGTTTTCGCGCTTATTTGATAACTTACGTGAAAAATATTTACAGATTCGGTTTCCTAGGAAAATAATGTATAGATTCCAATACGCTTTTTTTTTTTTTTTTGAATAATTTTCCAAAAAGTTTTATTTTTTTCTGGAAAAACCAGCCACTTTGGTACCTACACATGTTGCGAATTCGGATCCGGGAGAGAAAACTTTAACGAACTGTGGTCTCAGCTCGAAAAAAAAAAAATATAGAAAATCGACAAAAAATCAAAGGGGTTAACCCCTAAAACTTTTTGGACATTTAATGCGACCTTCGAATTTTGAATTTTTTACTGCGGCGATAGGTTCGTGACCGGAAGAGAAATTGCGGAACCCAAAAGGTTCCTCTGAAAAAAAATTAGTTTTCGAGATATAACGAAAAGAAGGTGAAAAGTGGTAATTCGTTTTACACCTTTTTCTCGCTTATTTGACAACTCACCTAAAAAATAATTACAGATTCGGATTCCCTGGAAAAAACTGTATTGATTTCATATGGCAAATAATTTTTAGGATGCTCAATTAAAAAGTTTAAAAATTTACCAACTTTTTTTATTAAGCAAGTTAAAAATTATTAGCCACATGCAATCGATAGATTTTCTTCCTAGGAATCCGAATCTGTGATAATTTTTCATATAAGTTATCAAATAAGCGAGAAAACGGCGAAAGACGATGTTCCCGTTCCCGTTCCCGTTCCCGTTCCCGTTCCCGTTCCCGTTCCCGTTCCCGTTCCCGTTCCCGTTCCCGTTCCCGTTCCCGTTCCCGTTCCCGTTCCCGTTCCTTGGGGGCGTTTGGACACGCCCCCAAGAGTCCAGACCACGCCCAAACGTCTTGGCCACGCCCAAATGCTTTGGCCACGCCCCCAAAAGTCTTATCCACGCCCATCCGTCTTGGCCACGCCTTCACAAGTCTTGGCCACGCCCAAATGTTTTAGCCACGCCCCTAAATGTGCAGACCACGCCTCCAAATGTCTAGACCACGCCCAAATGCTTTGGCCACGCCCCCAAAAGTCTTAACCACGCCTAACCGTATTAACAACGCCTCTACAAGTCTTAGCCACGCCCCTAGAGGTCCTGGCCACGCCTCCACGTGTCTAGACCACGCCCATACGTCTTGGCCACGCCCAAATGCTTTGGACACGCCCCCAAGAGTCCAGACCACGCCCAAACGTCTTGGCCACGCCCAAATGCTCTGGCCACGCCCCCAAAAGTCTTAACCACGCCCAACCGTATTAACCACGCCTCTACAAGTCTTAGCCACGCCCCTAAAAGTCCTGGCCACGCCTCCACGTGTCTAGACCACGCCCGTACGTCTTGGCCACGCCCAAATGCTTTGGACACGCCCCCAAGAGTCCAGACCACGCCCAAACGTCTTGGCCACGCCCAAATGCTTTGGCCACGCCCCCAAAACTCTTAACCACGCCCTACCGTATTAACCACGCCTCTACAAGTGTTAGCCACGCCCCTAGAAGTCCTGGCCACGCCTCCACGTGTCTAGACCACGCCCATACGTCTTGGCCACGCCCCCAAGAGTCCAGACCACGCCCAAACGTCTTGGCCACGCCCAAATGCTTTGGACACGCCCCCAAAAGTCCAGACCACGCCCAAACGTCTTGGCCACGTCCAAATGCTTTGGCCACGCCCCCAAAAGTCTTAACCACGAATAACCGTATTAACCACGCCTCTACAAGTCTTAGCCACGCCCCTAGAGGTCCTGGCCACGCCTCCACGTGTCTAGACCACGCCCATACGTCTTGGCCACGCCCCCAAGAGACCAGACCACGCCCAAACGTCTTGGCCACGCCCAAATGCTTTGGACACGCCCCCAAAAGTCCAGACCACGCCCAAATGTCTTGGCCACGTCCAAATGCTTTGGCCACGCCCCCAAAATTCTTAACCACGCCTAACCGTATTAACCACGCCTCTACAAGTCTTAGCCACCCCCCTAGAAGTCCTGGCCACGCCTCCACGTGTCTAGACCACGCCCATACGTCTTGGCCACGCCCAAATGCTTTGGACACGCCCCCACGAGTCCAGACCACGCCCAAACGTCTTGACCACGCCCAAATGCTTTGGCCACGCCCCCAAAAGTCTTAACTACGCCCAACCCGTATCCGTACCGTATCCGTATTCGTACCGTACCGTACCGTATCCGTTCCGTACCGGGAACGGGAACGGGTACTTGGTTTTTTGCCGTTTTCGCGCTTATTTGATAACTTACGTGAAAAATATTTACAGATTCGGTTTCCTAGGAAAATAATGTATAGATTCCAATACGCTTTTTTTTTTTTTTTTGAATAATTTTCCAAAAAGTTTTATTTTTTTCTGGAAAAACCAGCCACTTTGGTACCTACACATGTTGCGAATTCGGATCCGGGAGAGAAAAGTTTAACGAACTGTGGTCTCAGCTCGAAAAAAAAAAAATCTCGAAAATCGACAAAAAATCAAAGGGGTTAACCCCTAAAACTTTTTGGACATTTAATGCGACCTTCGAATTTTGAATTTTTTACTGCGGCGATAGGTTCGTGACCGTAAGAGAAATTACGGAGCCCAAAAGGTTCCTCTGAAAAAAAATTAGTTTTCGAGATATAACGAAAAGAAGGTGAAAAGTGGTACTTCGTTTTACACCTTTTTCTCGCTTATTTGACAACTCACCTAAAAAATAATTACAGATTCGGATTCCCTGGAAAAAACTGTATTGATTTCATATGGAAAATAATTTTTAGGATGCTCAATTAAAAAGTTTAAAAATTTACCAACTTTTTTTATTAAGCATGTTAAAAATTATTAGCCGCATGCAATCGGTAGATTTTCTTCCTAGGAATCCGAATCTGTGATAATTTTTCATATAAGTTATCAAATAAGCGAGAAAACGGCGAAAGACGAAGTACCCGCTCCCGTTCCCGTTCCCGTTCCCGTTCCCGTTCCTTGGGGGCGTTTGGACACGCCCCCAAGAGTCCAGACCACGCCCAAACATCTTGGCCACGCCCAAATGCTTTGGCCACGCCCCCAAAAGTCTTATCCACGCCCAACCGTCTTGGCCACGCCTTCACAAGTCTTGGCCACGCCCAAATGTTTTAGCCACGCCCCTAAATGTGCAGACCACGCCTCTAAATGACTAGACCACGCCCAAATGCTTTGGACACGCCCCCAAAATTCTTAACCACGCCTAACCGTATTAACAACGCCTCTACAAGTCTTAGCCACGCCCCTAGAGGTCCTGGCCACGCCTCCACGTGTCTAGACCACGCCCATACGTCTTGGCCACGCCCAAATGCTTTGGACACGCCCCCAAGAGTCCAGACCACGCCCAAACGTCTTGGCCATGCCCAAATGCTTTGGCCACGCCCCCAAAAGTCTTAACCACGCCTCTACAAGTCTCAGCCACGCCCCCAAAAGTCTTAACCACGCCCAACCGTCTTGGCCACGCCTTCACGAGTCTTGGCCATGCCCAAAAGTTTTAGCCACGCCCCTAAATGTGCAGACGACACCCAAACGTCTTGGCCACGCCCAAATGCTTTGGACACGCCCACAAAAGTCCAGACCACGCCCAAACGTCTTGGCCACGTCCAAATGCTTTGGCCACGCCCCCAAAAGTCTTAAGCACGCCTAACCGTATTAACCACGCCTCTACAAGTCTTAGCCACGCCCCTAGAGGTCTTAACCACGCCTCTACAAGTCTCAGCCACGCCCCTAGAGGTCCTGGCCACGCCTCCACGTGTCTAGACCACGCCCCCAAAAGTCTTAACCACGCCCAACCGTCTTGGCCACGCCTTCACGAGTCTTGGCCACGCCCAAAAGTTTTAGCCACGCCCCTAAATGTGCAGACGACGCCCAAACGTCTTGGCCACGCCCAAATGCTTTGGACACGCCCCCAAAAGTCCAGACCACGCCCAAACGTCTTGGCCACGTCCAAATGCTTTGGCCACGCCCCCAAAAGTCTTAAGCACGCCTAACCGTATTAACCACGCCTCTACAAGTCTTAGCCACGCCCCTTGAGGTCCTGGCCACGCCTCCACGTGTCTAGACCACGCCCATACGTCTTGGCCACGCCCAAATGCTTTGGACACGCCCCCAAGAGTCCAGACCACGCCCAAACGTCTTGGCCACGCCCAAATGCTTTGGCCACGCCCCCAAAAGTCTTAACCACGCCCAACCGTATTAACCACGCCTCTACAAGTCTTAGCCACGCCCCTAAAAGTCCTGGCCACGCCTCCACGTGTCTAGACCACGCCCATACGTTTTGGCCACGCCCAAATGCTTTGGACACGCCCCCAAGAGTCCAGACCACGCCCAAACGTCTTGGCCACGCCCAAATGCTTTGGCCACGCCCCCAAAAGTCTTATACACGCCCAACCGTCTTGGCCACGCCTTCACAAGTCTTGGCCACGCTCAAATGTTTTAGCCACGCCCCTAAATGTGCAGACCACGCCTCCAAATGTCTAGACCACGCCCAAATGCTTTGGACACGCCCCCAAAAGTCCAGACCACGCCCAAATGCTTTGGCCACGCCCATATGTTTAGGCCACGCCCCTAAAAGTCCTGGCCTTGCCTCCACGTGTCTAGAACACGCCCATACGTCTTGGCCACGCCCAAATGCTTTGGACACGCCCCCAAGAGTCCAGACCACGCCCAAACGTCTTGGCCACGCCCAAATGCTTTGGCCACGCCCCCAAAAGTCTTAACCACGCCCAACCGTATTAACCACGCCTCTACAAGTCTTAGCCACGCCCCTAAAAGTCCTGGCCACGCCTCCACGTGTCTAGACCACGCCCATACGTCTTGGCCACGCCCAAATGCTTTGGACACGCCCCCAAAAGTCCATAACACGCCCAAACGACTTGGCCACGCCCAAATGCTTTGGCCACGCCCCAAAAATTCTTAACCACGCCCTACCGTATTAACCACGCCTCTACAAGTCTTAGCCACGCCCCTAGAAGTGCTGGCCACGCCTCCACGTGTCTAGACCACGCCCATACGTCTTGGCCACGCCCAAATTATTTGGACACGCCCCCAAGAGTCCAGACTACGCCCAAACGTCTTGGCCACGCCCCCAAAAGTCTTAACCACGCCCAACCGTATTAACCACGCCTTTACAAGTCTTAGCCACGCCCCTAGAGGTCCTGGCCACGCCTCCACGTGTCTCGACCACGCCCATACGTCTTGGCCACGCCCAAATGCTTTGGACACGCCCCCAAGAGTCCAGACCACGCCCAAACGTCTTGGCCACGCCCAAATGCTTTAGCCACGCCCCCAAAAGTCTTAACCACGCCCTACCGTATTAACCACGCCTCTACAAGTCTTAGCCACGCCCCTAGAAGTCCTGGCCACGCCTCCACGTGTCTAGACCACGCCCATACGTCTTGGCCACGCCCAAATGCTTTGGACACGCCCCCAAAAGTCCAGACCACGCCCAAACGACTTGGCCACGCCCTAATGCTTTGGCCACGCCCCCAAAACTCTTAACCACGCCGAACCGTATTAACGACGCCTCTACAAGTCTTAGCCACGCCCCTAGAAGTCCTGGCCACGCCTCCACGTGTCTAGACCACGCCCATACGTCTTGGCCACGCCTCCACGTGTCTAGACCACGCCCATACGTCTTGGCCACGCCCAAATGCTTTGGACACGCCCCCATGAGTAGTTTTAGCCACGCCCCTAAATGTGCAGACGACGCCCAAACGTCTTTGCTACGCCCCCAAGAGCCTAGGCCACGTCCAAATGTCTTGTGATGCCCCGTGACGCCCCGTGACGCCCCGTGACGCCGCGTGACGCCCCGTGACGCCCCGTGACGCCTTGGGACGCCTCGTGACGCCTCGTGACGCCCTGTGACGCCCCGTGACGCCCCGTGACGCCCCGTGACGCCCCGTGACGCCCCGTGACGCCCCGTGACGCCCCGTGACGCCCCGTGACGCCCCGTGACGCCCCGTGACGCCCCGTGACGCCTCGTGACGCCCCGTGACGCCCCGTGACGCCCCGTGACGCCCCTTGACGCCCCGTGACGCCTCGTGACGCCTCGCGACACCCCGCGACGCCTTGGGACCCCTCGTGACGCCTCGCGACGCCCCGCGACGCCTTGCAACGCCCCGTGACGCCTCGTGACGCCCTGTGACGCCGCTTGACGCCCCGTGATGCCCCGTGACGCCCCGTGACCGTATTCGTACCTTATCCGTACCGTATCCGTAACGTATCCGTACCGTATCCGTACCGTAACCGTATTCGTACCGTACCGTACCGTATCCGTTCCGTATCGGGAACGGGAACGGGTACTTTGTTTTTTGCCGTTTTCTCGCTTATTTGATAACTTACGTGAAAAATATTTACAGATTCGGTTTCCTAGGAAAATAATGTATAGATTCCATTACGCTTTTTTTTTTTTTTTTTGAATAATTTTCCAAAAAGTTTTATTTTTTTCTGGAAAAACCAGCCACTTTGGTACCTACACATGTTGCGAATTCGGATCCGGGAGAGAAAACTTTAACGAACTGTGGTCTCAGCTCGAAAAAAAAAAAATCTCGAAAATCGACAAAAAATCAAACCCCTAAAACTTTTTGGACATTTAATGCGACCTTCGAATTTTGAATTTTTTACTGCGGCGATAGGTTCGTGACCGTAAGAGAAATTGCGGAACCCAAAAGGTTCCTCTGAAAAAAAATTAGTTTTCGAGATATAACGAAAAGAAGGTGAAAAGTGGTACTTCGTTTTTCACCTTTTTCTCGCTTATTTGACAACTCACCTAAAAAATAATTACAGATTCGGATTCCCTGGAAAAAACTGTATTGATTTCATATGGAAAATAATTTTTAGGATGCTCAATTAAAAAGTTTAAAAATTTACCAACTTTTTTTATTAAGCATGTTAAAAATTATTAGCCACATGCAATCGATAGATTTTCTTCCTAGGAATCCGAATCTGTGATAATTTTTCATATAAGTTATCAAATAAGCGAGAAAACGGCGAAAGACGAAGTACCCGTTCCCGTTCCCGTTCTCGTTCCCGTTCCCGTTCCAGTTCCCGTTCCCGTTCCCGTTCCTTGGGGGCGTTTGGACACGCCCCCAAGAGTCCAGACCACGCCCAAACGTCTTGGCCACGCCCAAATGCTTTGGCCACGCCCCCAAAAGTCTTATCCACGCCCAACCGTCTTGGCCACGCCTTCACAAGTCTTGGCCACGCCCAAATGTTTTAGCCACGCCCCTAAATGTGCAGACCACGCCTCCAAATGTCTAGACCACGCCCAAATGCTTTGGACACGCCCCCAAAATTCTTAACCACGCCTAACCGTATTAACCACGCCTCTACAAGTCTTAGCCACGCCCCTAGAGGTCCTGGCCACGCCTCCACGTGTCTAGACCACGCCCATACGTCTTGGCCACGCCCAAATGCTTTGGACACGCCCCCAAGAGTCCAGACCACGCCCAAACGTCTTGGCCACGCCCAAATGCTTTGGCCACGCCCCCAAAAGTCTTAACCACGCCCAACCGTATTAACCACGCCTCTACAAGTCTTAGCCACGCCCCTAGAGGTCCTGGCCACGATTCCACGTGTCTCGACCACGCCCATACGTCTTGGCCACGCTCAAATGCTTTGGACACGCCCCCAAGAGTCCAGACCACGCCCAAACGTCTTGGCCACGCCCAAATGCTTTGGCCACGCCCCCAAAAGTCTTAACCACGCCTAACCGTATTAACCACGCCTCTACAAGTCTTAGCCACGCCCCTAGAGGTCCTGGCCACGCCTCCACGTGTCTAGACTACGCCCATACGTCTTGGCCACGCCCAAATGCTTTGGACACGTCCCCAAGAGTCCAGACCACGCCCAAACGACTTGGCCACGCCCAAATGCTTTGGCCACGCCCCCAAAAGTCTTAACCACGCCCAACCGTATTAACCACGCCTCTACAAGTCTTAGCCACGCCCCTAAAAGTCCTGGCCACGCCTCCACGTGTCTAGACCACGCCCATACGTCTTGGCCACGCCCAAATGCTTTGGACACGCCCCCAAGAGTCCAGACCACGCCCAAACGTCTTGGCCACGCCCAAATGCTTTGGACACGCCCCCAAGAGTCCAGACCACGCCCAAACGTCTTGGCCACGCCCAAATGCTTTGGCCACGCCCCCAAAAAGTCTTAACCACGCCTAACCGTATTAACTACGCCTCTACAAGTCTTAGCCACGCCCCTAGAGGTCCTGGCCACGCCTCCACGTGTCCAGACCACGCCCAAACGTCTTGGCCACGCCCAAATGCTTTGGACACGCCCCCAAGAGTCCAGACCACGCCTTCACAAGTCTTGGCCACGCCCAAATGTTTTAGCCACGCCCCTAAATGTGCAGACCACGCCTCCAAATGTCTAGACAACGCCCAAATGCTTTGGACACGCCCCCAAAAGTCCAGACCACGCCCAAATACTTTGGCCACGCCCATATGTTTAGGCCACGCCCCTAAAAGTCCTGGCCATGCCTCCACGTGTCTAGAACACGCCCATACGTCTTGGCCACGCCCAAATGCTTTGGACACGCCCCCAAGAGTCCAGACCACGCCCAAACGTCTTGGCCACGCCCAAATGCTTTGGCCACGCCACCAAAAGTCTTAACCACGCCTAACCGTATTAACCACGCCTCTACAAGTCTTAGCCACGCCCCTAGAGGTCCTAACCACGCCTCCACGTGTCTAGACCACGCCCATACGTCTTGGCCACGCCCAAATGCTTTGGACACGCCCCCAAGAGTCCAGACCACGCCCAAACGTCTTGGCCACGCCCAAATGCTTTAGCCACGCCCCCAAAAGTCTTAACCACGCCCAACCGTATTAACCACGCCTCTACAAGTCTTAGCCACGCCCCTAGAGGTCCTGGCCACGATTCCACGTGTCTCGACCACGCCCATACGTCTTGGCCACGCTCAAATGCTTTGGACACGCCCCCAAGAGTCCAGACCACGCCCAAACGTCTTGGCCACGCCCAAATGCTTTGGCCACGCCCCCAAAAGTCTTAACCACGCCTAACCGTATTAACCACGCCTCTACAAGTCTTAGCCACGCCCCTAGAGGTCCTGGCCACGCCTCCACGTGTCTAGACTACGCCCATACGTCTTGGCCACGCCCAAATGCTTTGGACACGTCCCCAAGAGTCCACACCACGCCCAAACGACTTGGCCACGCCCAAATGCTTTGGCCACGCCCCCAAAAGTCTTAACCACGCCCAACCGTATTAACCACGCCTCTACAAGTCTTAGCCACGCCCCTAAAAGTCCTGGCCACGCCTCCACGTGTCTAGACCACGCCCATACGTCTTGGCCACGCCCAAATGCTTTGGACACGCCCCCAAGAGTCCAGACCACGCCCAAACGTCTTGGCCACGCCCAAATGCTTTGGACACGCCCCCAAGAGTCCAGACCACGCCCAAACGTCTTGGCCACGCCCAAATGCTTTGGCCACGCCCCCAAAAAGTCTTAACCACGCCTAACCGTATTAACTACGCCTCTACAAGTCTTAGCCACGCCCCTAGAGGTCCTGGCCACGCCTCCACGTGTCCAGACCACGCCCAAACGTCTTGGCCACGCCCAAATGCTTTGGACACGCCCCCAAGAGTCCAGACCACGCCCAAACGTCTTGGCCACGCCCAAATGCTTTGGCCACGCCCCCAAAAAGTCTTAACCACGCCTAACCGTATTAACCACGCCTCTACAAGTCTTAGCCACGCCCCTAGAGGTCCTAACCACGCCTCCACGTGTCCAGACCACGCCCAAACGTCTTGGCCACGCCCAAATGCTTTGGACACGCCCCCAAGAGTCCAGACCACGCCCAACCGTCTTGGCCACGCCTTCACAAGTCTTGGCCACGCCCAAATGTTTTAGCCACGCCCCTAAATGTGAAGACCACGCCTCCAAATGTCTAGACCACGCCCAAATGCTTTGGACACGCCCCCAAAAGTCCAGACCACGCCCAAATACTTTGGCCACGCCCATATGTTTAGGCCACGCCCCTAAAAGTCCTGGCCATGCCTCCACGTGTCTAGAACACGCCCATACGTCTTGGCCACGCCCAAATGCTTTGGACACGCCCCCAAGAGTCCAGACCACGCCCAAACGTCTTGGCCACGCCCAAATGCTTTGGCCACGCCACCAAAAGTCTTAACCACGCCTAACCGTATTAACCACGCCTCTACAAGTCTTAGCCACGCCCCTAGAGGTCCTAACCACGCCTCCACGTGTCTAGACCACGCCCATACGTCTTGGCCACACCCAAATGCTTTGGACACGCCCCCAAGAGTCCGGACCACGCCCAAACGTCTTTGCCACGCCCAAATGCTTTGGCCACGCCCCCAAAAGTCTTAACCACGCCCAACCGTATTAACCACGCCTCTACAAGTCTTAGCCACGCCCCTAAAAGTCCTGGCCACGCCTCCACGTGTCTAGACCACGCCCATACGTCTTGGCCACGCCCAAATGCTTTGGACACGCCCCCAAGAGTCCAGACCACGCCCAAACGTCTTGGCCACGCCCAAATGCTTTGGCCACGCCCCCTAAACTCTTAACCACGCCCTACCGTATTAACCACGCCTCTACAAGTGTTAGCCACGCCCCTAGAAGTCCTGGCCACGCCTCCACGTGTCTAGACCACGCCCATACGTCTTGGCCACGCCCCCAAGAGTCCAGACCACGCCCAAATGCTTTGGCCACGCCCCCAAAACTATTAACCACGCCCAACAGTATTAACCACGCCTCTACAAGTCTTAGTCACGCCCCTAGAAGGCCTGGCCACGCCTCCACGTGTCTAGACCACGCCCATACGTCTTGGCCACGCCCAAATACTTTGGACACGCCCCCAAAAGTCCAGACCACGCCCAAATGTCTTGGCCTCGTCCAAATGCTTTGGCCACGCCCCCAAAATTCTTAACCACGCCTAACCGTATTAACCACGCCTCTACAAGTCTTAGCCACCCCCCTAGAGGTCCTGGCCACGCCTCCACGTGTCTAGACCACGCCCATACGTCTTGGCCACGCCCAAATGCTTTGGACACGCCCCCACGAGTCCAGACCACGCCCAAACGTCTTGACCACGCCCAAATGCTTTGGCCACGCCCCCAAAAGTCTTAACCACGCCCAACCCGTATCCGTACCGTATCCGTATTCGTACCGTACCGTACCGTATCCGTTCCGTACCGGGAACGGGAACGGGTACTTGGTTTTTTGCCGTTTTCGCGCTTATTTGATAACTTACGTGAAAAATATTTACAGATTCGGTTTCCTAGGAAAATAATGTATAGATTCCAATACGCTTTTTTTTTTTTTTGAATAATTTTCCAAAAAGTTTTATTTTTTTCTGGAAAAACCAGCCGCTTTGGTACCTATACATGTTGCGAATTCGGATCCGGGAGAGAAAACTTTAACGAACTGTGGTCTCAGCTCGAAAAAAAAAAATCTCGAAAATCGACAAAAAATCAAAGGGGTTAACCCCTAAAACTTTTTGGACATTTAATGCGACCTTCGAATTTTGAATTTTTTACTGCGGCGATAGGTTCGTGACCGGAAGAGAAATTGCGGAACCCAAAAGGTTCCTCTGAAAAAAAATTAGTTTTCGAGATATAACGAAAAGAAGGTGAAAAGTGGTACTTCGTTTTTCACCTTTTTCTCGCTTATTTGACAACTCACCTAAAAAATAATTACAGATTCGGATTCCCTGGAAAAAACTGTATTGATTTCATATGGCAAATAATTTTTAGGACGCTCAATTAAAAAGTTTAAAAATTTACCAACTTTTTTTATTAAGCATGTTAAAAATTATTAGCCACATGCAATCGATAGATTTTCTTCCTAGGTATCCGAATCTGTGATAATTTTTCATATAAGTTAGCAAATAAGCGAGAAAACGGCGAAAGACGAAGTACCCGTTCCCGTTCCCGTTTCAGTTCCCGTTCCCGTTCCCGTTCCCGTTCCCGTTCCTTGGGGGCGTTTGGACACGCCCCTAAGAGTCCAGACCACGCCCAAACGTCTTGGCCACGCCCAAATGCTTTGGACACGCCCCCAAGAGTCCAGACCACGTCCTGGCCACGCCTCCACGTGTCTAGACCACGCCCATACGTCTTGACCACGCCCCCAAGAGTCCAGACCACGCCCAAACGTCTTGGCCACGCCCAAATGCTTTGGCCACGCCCCCAAAAGTCTTAACCACGCCCAACCGTATTAACCACGCCTCTACAAGTCTTAGCCACGCCCCTAAAAGTCCTGGCCACGCCTCCACGTGTCAAGACCACGCCCATACGTCTTGGCCACGCCCAAATGCTTTGGACACGCCCCCAAGAGTCCAGACCACGCCCAAACGTCTTGGCCACGCCCAAATGCTTTGGACACGCCCCCAAGAGTCCAGACCACGCCCAAACGTCTTGGCCACGCCCAAATGCTTTGGCCACGCCCCCAAAAAGTCTTAACCACGCCTAACCGTATTAACTACGCCTCTACAAGTCTTAGCCACGCCCCTAGAGGTCCTGGCCACGCCTCCACGTGTCCAGACCACGCCCAAACGTCTTGGCCACGCCCAAATGCTTTGGACACGCCCCCAAGAGTCCAGACCACGCCTTCACAAGTCTTGGCCACGCCCAAATGTTTTAGCCACGCCCCTAAATGTGCAGACCACGCCTCCAAATGTCTAGACCACGCCCAAATGCTTTGGACACGCCCCCAAAAGTCCAGACCACGCCCAAATACTTTGGCCACGCCCATATGTTTAGGCCACGCCCCTAAAAGTCCTGGCCATGCCTCCACGTGTCTAGAACACGCCCATACGTCTTGGCCACGCCCAAATGCTTTGGACACGCCCCCAAGAGTCCAGACCACGCCCAAACGTCTTGGCCACGCCCAAATGCTTTGGCCACGCCACCAAAAGTCTTAACCACGCCTAACCGTATTAACCACGCCTCTACAAGTCTTAGCCACGCCCCTAGAGGTCCTAACCACGCCTCCACGTGTCTAGACCACGCCCATACGTCTTGGCCACGCCCAAATGCTTTGGACACGCCCCCAAGAGTCCAGACCACGCCCAAACGTCTTGGCCACGCCCAAATGCTTTAGCCACGCCCCCAAAAGTCTTAACCACGCCCAACCGTATTAACCACGCCTCTACAAGTCTTAGCCACGCCCCTAGAGGTCCTGGCCACGATTCCACGTGTCTCGACCACGCCCATACGTCTTGGCCACGCTCAAATGCTTTGGACACGCCCCCAAGAGTCCAGACCACGCCCAAACGTCTTGGCCACGCCCAAATGCTTTGGCCACGCCCCCAAAAGTCTTAACCACGCCTAACCGTATTAACCACGCCTCTACAAGTCTTAGCCACGCCCCTAGAGGTCCTGGCCACGCCTCCACGTGTCTAGACTACGCCCATACGTCTTGGCCACGCCCAAATGCTTTGGACACGTCCCCAAGAGTCCACACCACGCCCAAACGACTTGGCCACGCCCAAATGCTTTGGCCACGCCCCCAAAAGTCTTAACCACGCCCAACCGTATTAACCACGCCTCTACAAGTCTTAGCCACGCCCCTAAAAGTCCTGGCCACGCCTCCACGTGTCTAGACCACGCCCATACGTCTTGGCCACGCCCAAATGCTTTGGACACGCCCCCAAGAGTCCAGACCACGCCCAAACGTCTTGGCCACGCCCAAATGCTTTGGACACGCCCCCAAGAGTCCAGACCACGCCCAAACGTCTTGGCCACGCCCAAATGCTTTGGCCACGCCCCCAAAAAGTCTTAACCACGCCTAACCGTATTAACTACGCCTCTACAAGTCTTAGCCACGCCCCTAGAGGTCCTGGCCACGCCTCCACGTGTCCAGACCACGCCCAAACGTCTTGGCCACGCCCAAATGCTTTGGACACGCCCCCAAGAGTCCAGACCACGCCCAAACGTCTTGGCCACGCCCAAATGCTTTGGCCACGCCCCCAAAAGTCTTAACCACGCCTAACCGTATTAACCACGCCTCTACAAGTCTTAGCCACGCCCCTAGAGGTCCTGGCCACGCCTCCACGTGTCTAGACCACGCCCATACGTCTTGGCCACGCCCAAATGCTTTGGACACGCCCCCAAGAGTCCAGACCACGCCCAAACGTCTTGGCCACGCCCAAATGCTTTGGCCACGCCCCCAAAAGTCTTATCCACGCCCAACCGTCTTGGCCACGCCTTCACAAGTCTTGGCCACGCCCAAATGTTTTAGCCACGCCCCTAAATGTGCAGACCACGCCTCCAAATGTCTAGACCACGCCCAAATGCTTTGGACACGCCCCCAAAAGTCCAGACCACGCCCAAATACTTTGGCCACGCCCATATGTTTAGGCCACGCCCCTAAAAGTCCTGGCCATGCCTCCACGTGTCTAGAACACGCCCATACGTCTTGGCCACGCCCAAATGCTTTGGACACGCCCCCAAGAGTCCAGACCACGCCCAAACGTCTTGGCCACGCCCAAATGCTTTGGCCACGCCACCAAAAGTCTTAACCACGCCTAACCGTATTAACCACGCCTCTACAAGTCTTAGCCACGCCCCTAGAGGTCCTAACCACGCCTCCACGTGTCTAGACCACGCCCATACGTCTTGGCCACACCCAAATGCTTTGGACACGCCCCCAAGAGTCCGGACCACGCCCAAACGTCTTTGCCACGCCCAAATGCTTTGGCCACGCCCCCAAAAGTCTTAACCACGCCCAACCGTATTAACCACGCCTCTACAAGTCTTAGCCACGCCCCTAAAAGTCCTGGCCACGCCTCCACGTGTCTAGACCACGCCCATACGTCTTGGCCACGCCCAAATGCTTTGGACACGCCCCCAAGAGTCCAGACCACGCCCAAACGTCTTGGCCACGCCCAAATGCTTTGGCCACGCCCCCTAAACTCTTAACCACGCCCTACCGTATTAACCACGCCTCTACAAGTGTTAGCCACGCCCCTAGAAGTCCTGGCCACGCCTCCACGTGTCTAGACCACGCCCATACGTCTTGGCCACGCCCCCAAGAGTCCAGACCACGCCCAAATGCTTTGGCCACGCCCCCAAAACTATTAACCACGCCCAACAGTATTAAAAACGCCTCTACAAGTCTTAGTCACGCCCCTAGAAGGCCTGGCCACGCCTCCACGTGTCTAGACCACGCCCATACGTCTTGGCCACGCCCAAATACTTTGGACACGCCCCCAAAAGTCCAGACCACGCCCAAATGTCTTGGCCTCGTCCAAATGCTTTGGCCACGCCCCCAAAATTCTTAACCACGCCTAACCGTATTAACCACGCCTCTACAAGTCTTAGCCACCCCCCTAGAGGTCCTGGCCACGCCTCCACGTGTCTAGACCACGCCCATACGTCTTGGCCACGCCCAAATGCTTTGGACACGCCCCCACGAGTCCAGACCACGCCCAAACGTCTTGACCACGCCCAAATGCTTTGGCCACGCCCCCAAAAGTCTTAACCACGCCCAACCCGTATCCGTACCGTATCCGTATTCGTACCGTACCGTACCGTATCCGTTCCGTACCGGGAACGGGAACGGGTACTTGGTTTTTTGCCGTTTTCGCGCTTATTTGATAACTTACGTGAAAAATATTTACAGATTCGGTTTCCTAGGAAAATAATGTATAGATTCCAATACGCTTTTTTTTTTTTTTGAATAATTTTCCAAAAAGTTTTATTTTTTTCTGGAAAAACCAGCCGCTTTGGTACCTATACATGTTGCGAATTCGGATCCGGGAGAGAAAACTTTAACGAACTGTGGTCTCAGCTCGAAAAAAAAAAATCTCGAAAATCGACAAAAAATCAAAGGGGTTAACCCCTAAAACTTTTTGGACATTTAATGCGACCTTCGAATTTTGAATTTTTTACTGCGGCGATAGGTTCGTGACCGGAAGAGAAATTGCGGAACCCAAAAGGTTCCTCTGAAAAAAAATTAGTTTTCGAGATATAACGAAAAGAAGGTGAAAAGTGGTACTTCGTTTTTCACCTTTTTCTCGCTTATTTGACAACTCACCTAAAAAATAATTACAGATTCGGATTCCCTGGAAAAAACTGTATTGATTTCATATGGCAAATAATTTTTAGGACGCTCAATTAAAAAGTTTAAAAATTTACCAACTTTTTTTATTAAGCATGTTAAAAATTATTAGCCACATGCAATCGATAGATTTTCTTCCTAGGTATCCGAATCTGTGATAATTTTTCATATAAGTTAGCAAATAAGCGAGAAAACGGCGAAAGACGAAGTACCCGTTCCCGTTCCCGTTTCAGTTCCCGTTCCCGTTCCCGTTCCCGTTCCCGTTCCTTGGGGGCGTTTGGACACGCCCCTAAGAGTCCAGACCACGCCCAAACGTCTTGGCCACGCCCAAATGCTTTGGACACGCCCCCAAGAGTCCAGACCACGCCCAAACGTCTTGGCCACGCCCAAATGCTTTGGCCACGCCCCCTAAACTCTTAACCACGCCCTACCGTATTAACCACGCCTCTACAAGTGTTAGCCACGCCCCTAGAAGTCCTGGCCACGCCTCCACGTGTCTAGACCACGCCCATACGTCTTGACCACGCCCCCAAGAGTCCAGACCACGCCCAAACGTCTTGGCCACGCCCAAATGCTTTGGCCACGCCCCCAAAAGTCTTAACCACGCCCAACCGTATTAACCACGCCTCTACAAGTCTTAGTCACGCCCCTAGAAGTCCTGGCCACGCCTCCACGTGTCAAGACCACGCCCATACGTCTTGGCCACGCCCAAATGCTTTGGACACGCCCCCAAAAGTCCAGACCACGCCCAAATGTCTTGGCCACGTCCAAATGCTTTGGCCACGCCCCCAAAATTCTTAACCACGCCTAATAGTATTAACCACGCCTCTACAAGTCTTAGCCACGCCCCTAGAAGTCCTGGCAACGCCTCCACGTGTCTAGACCACGCCCATACGTCTTGGCCACGCCCAAATGCTTTGGACACGCCCCCAAGAGTCCAGACCACGCCCAAACGTCTTGACCACGCCCAAATGCTTTGGCCACGCCCCCAAAAGTCTTAACCACGCCCAACCCGTACCCGTACCGTATCCGTATTCGTACCGTACCGTACCGTATCCGTTCCGTACCGGGAACGGGAACGGGTACTTGGTTTTTTGCCGTTTTCGCGCTTATTTGATAACTTACGTGAAAAATATTTACAGATTCGGTTTCCTAGGAAAATAATGTATAGATTCCAATACGCTTTTTTTTTTTTTTTTTTGAATAATTTTCCAAAAAGTTTTATTTTTTTCTGGAAAAACCAGCCACTTTGGTACCTACACATGTTGCGAATTCGGATCCGGGAGAGAAAACTTTTACGAACTGTAGTCTCAGCTCGAAAAAAAAAAAATCTCGAAAATCGACAAAAAATCAAAGGGGTTAACCCCTAAAACTTTTTGGACATTTAATGCGACCTTCGAATTTTGAATTTTTTACTGCGGCGATAGGTTCGTGACCGGAAGAGAAATTGCGGAACCCAAAAGGTTCCTCTGAAAAAAAATTAGTTTTCGAGATATAACGAAAAGAAGGTGAAAAGTGGTACTTCGTTTTACACCTTTTTCTCGCTGATTTGACAACTCACCTAAAAAATAATTACAGATTCGGATTCCCTGGAAAAAACGGTATTGATTTCATATGGCAAATAATTTTTAGGATGCTCAATTAAAAAGTTTAAAAATTTACCAACTTTTTTTATTAAGCATGTTAAAAATTATTAGCCACATGCAATCGATAGATTTTCTTCCTAGGAATCCGAATCTGTGATAATTTTTCATATAAGTTATCAAATAAGCGAGAAAACGGCGAAAGACGATGTACCCGTTCCCGTTCCCGTTCCCGTTCCCGTTCCCGTTCCCGTTCCCGTTCCCGTTCCTTGGGGGCGTTTGGACACGCCCCCAAGAGTCCAGACCACGCCCAAACGTCTTGGCCACGCCCAAATGCTTTGGTCACGCCCCCAAAAGTCTTATCCACGCCCAACCGTCTTGGCCACGCCTTCACAAGTCTTGGCCACGCCCAAATGTTTTAGCCACGCCCCTAAATGTGCAGACCACGCCTCCAAATGTCTAGACCACGCCCAAATGCGTTGGACACGCCCCTAAAAGTCCAGACCATGCCCAAACGTCTTGGCCACGCCCAAATGCTTTGGCCACGCCCCCAAAATTCTTAACCACGCCCTACCGTATTAACCACGCCTCTACAAGTCTTAGCCACGCCCCTAAAAGTCCTGGCCACGCCTCCACGTGTCTAGACCACGCCCATACGTCTTGGCCACGCCCAAATGCTTTGGACACGCCCCTAAAAGTCCAGACCACGCCCAAACGTCTTGGCCACGGCCAAATGCTTTGGCCACGCCCCCAAAAGTCTTAACCACGCCCAACCGTCCTGGCCACGCCTCTACAAGTCTTAGCCACGCCCCTAAAAGTCCTGGCCACGCCTCCACGTGTCTAGACCACGCCCATAGGTCTTGGCCACGCCCAAATGCTTTGGACACGCCCCCAAGAGTCCAGACCACGCCCAAACGTCTTGGCCACGCCCAAATGCTTTGGCCACGCCCCCAAAAGTCTTAACCACGCCTAACCGTATTAACCACGCCTCTACAAGTCTTAGCCACTCCCCTAGAGGTCCTGGCCACGTCTCCACGTGTCTAGACCACGCCCATACGTCTTGGCCACGCCCAAATGCTTTGGACACGCCCCCAAGAGTCCAGACCACGCCCAAACGTCTTGGCCACGCCCAAATGCTTTGGCCACGCCCCCAAAAGTCTTAACCACGCCCAACCGTATTAACCACGCCTCTACAAGTCTTAGCCACGCCCCTAAAAGTCCTGGCCACGCCGTCACGTGTCTAGACCACGCCCATACGTCTTGGCCACGCCCAAATGCTTTGGACACGCCCCCAAGAGTCCAGACCACGCCCAAACGTCTTGGCCACGCCCAAATGCTTTGGCCACGCCCCCAAAACTCTTAACCACGCCCTACCGTAATAACCACGCCTCTACAAGTGTTAGCCACGCCCCTAGAAGTACTGGCCACGCCTCCACGTGTCTAGAACACGCCCATACGTCTTGGCCACGCCCCCAAGAGTCCAGACCACGCCCAAACGTCTTGGCCACGCCCAAATGCTTTGGACACGCCCCCAAAAGTCCAGACCACGCCCAAACGTCTTGGCCACGTCCAAATGCTTTGGCCACGCCCCCAAAAGTCTTAACCACGCCTAACCGTATTAACCACGCCTCTACAAGTCTTAGCCACGCCCCTAGAGGTCCTGGCCACGCCTCCACGTGTCTAGACCACGCCCATACGTCTTGGCCACGCCCCCAAGAGTCCAGACCACGCCCAAACGTCTTGGCCACGCCCAAATGCTTTGGACACGCCCCCAAAAGTCCAGACCACGCCCAAATGTCTTGGCCACGTCCAGATGCTTTGGCCACGCCCCCAAAATTCTTAACCACGCCTAACCGTATTAATTACGCCTCTACAAGTCTTAGCCATTCCCCTAGAAGTCCTGGCCACGCCTCCACGTGTCTAGACCACGCCCATACGTCTTGGCCACGCCCAAATGCTTTGGACATGCCCCCACGAGTCCAGACAACGCCCAAACGTCTTGACCACGCCCAAATGCTTTGGCCACGCCCCCAAAAGTCTTAACCACGCCCAACCCGTATCCGTACCGTATCCGTATTCGTACCGTACCGTACCGTACCGTATCCGTTCCGTACCGGGAACGGGAACGGGTACTTGGTTTTTTGCCGTTTTCGCGCTTATTTGATAACTTACGTGAAAAATATTTACAGATTCGGTTTCCTAGGAAAATAATGTATAGATTCCAATACGCTTTTTTTTTTTTTTTTTTGAATAATTTTCCAAAAAGTTTTATTTTTTTCTGGAAAAACCAGCCACTTTGGTACCTACACATGTTGCGAATTCGGATCCGGGAGAGAAAAGTTTAACGAACTGTGGTCTCAGCTCGAAAAAAAAAAATCTCGAAAATCGACAAAAAATCAAAGGGGTTAACCCCTAAAACTTTTTGGACATTTAATGCGACCTTCGAATTTTGAATTTTTTACTGCGGCGATAGGTTCGTGACCGTAAGAGAAATTGCGGAACCCAAAAGGTTCCTCTGAAAAAAAATTAGTTTTCGAGATATAACGAAAAGAAGGTGAAAAGTGGTACTTCGTTTTACACCTTTTTCTCGCTTATTTGACAACTCACCTAAAAACTAATTACAGATTCGGATTCCCTGGAAAAAACTGTATTGATTTCATATGGCAAATAATTTTTAGGATGCTCAAATAAAAAGTTTAAAAATTTACCAACTTTTTTTATTAAGCATGTTAAAAATTATTATCCACATGCAATCGATAGATTTTCTTCCTAGGAATCCGAATCTGTGATAATTTTTCATATAAGTTATCAAATAAGCGAGAAAACGGCGAAAGACGAAGTACCCGTTCCCGTTCACGTTCCCGTTCCCGTTCCCGTTCCAGTTCCCGTTCCCGTTCCTTGGGGGCGTTTGGACACGCCCCCAAGAGTCCAGACCACGCCCAAACGTCTTGGCCACACCCAAATGCTTTGGCCACGCCCCCAAAAGTCTTATCCACGCCCTACCGTATTAACCACGCCTCTACAAGTCTTAGCCACGCCCCTAGAAGTGCTGGCCACGCCTCCACGTGTCTAGACCACGCCCATACGTCTTGGCCACGCCCAAATGCTTTGGACACGCCCCCAAGAGTCCAGACCACGCCCAAACGTCTTGGCCACGCCCCCAAAAGTCTTAACCACGCCCAACCGTATTAACCACGCCTCTACAAGTCTTAGCCACGCCCCTAGAAGTCCTGGCCACGCCTCCACGTGTCTAGACCACGCCCATACGTCTTGGCCACGCCCAAATGCTTTGGACACGCCCCCAAAAGTCCAGACCACGCCCAAACGACTTGGCCACGCCCAAATGCTTTGGCCACGCCCCCAAAAGTCTTAACCACGCCGAACCGTATTAACCACGCCTCTACAAGTCTTAGCCACGCCCCTAGAAGTCCTGGCCACGCCTCCACGTGTCTAGACCACGCCCATACGTCTTGGCCACGCCTCCACGTGTCTAGACCACGCCCATACGTCTTGGCCACGCCCAAATGCTTTGGACACGCCCCCATGAGTAGTTTTAGCCACGCCCCTAAATGTGCAGACGACGCCCAAACGTCTTTGCTACGCCCCCAAGAGCCTAGGCCACGTCCAAATGTTTTGTGATGCCCCGTGACGCCCCGTGACGCCCCGTGACGCCCCGTGACGCCGCGTGACGCACCGTGACGCCCCTTGACGCCTTGGGACGCCTTGGGACGCCTCGTGACGCCTCGTGACGCCCTGTGACGCCCCGTGACGCCCCGTGACGCCTCGTGACGCCCCGTGACGCCCCGTGACGCCCCGTGACGCCCCGTGACGCCCCGTGACGCCCCGTGACGCCCCGTGACGCCACGTGACGCCCCGTGACGCCCCGTGACGCCCCGTGACGCCCCTTGACGCCCCGTGACGCCTCGTGACGCCTCGCGACACCCCGCGACGCCTTGGGACCCCTCGTGACGCCTCGCGACGCCCCGCGACGCCTTGCAACGCCCCGTGACGCCTCGGGACGCCCTGTGACGCCGCGTGACGCCCCGTGATGCCCCGTGACGCCCCGTGACCGTATTCGTACCGTATCCGTACCGTATCCGTAACGTATCCGTACCGTATCCGTACCGTATCCGTACTGTATCCGTACCGTATCCGTACCGTATCCGTATTCGTACCGTACCGTACCGTATCCGTTCCGTATCGGGAACGGGAACGGGTACTTTGTTTTTTGCCGTTTTCTCGCTTATTTGATAACTTACGTGAAAAATATTTACAGATTCGGTTTCCTAGGAAAATAATGTATAGATTCCATTACGCTTTTTTTTTTTTTTTTTTTAATAATTTTCCAAAAAGTTTTATTTTTTTCTGGAAAAACCAGCCACTTTGGTACCTACACATGTTGCGAATTTGGATCCGGGAGAGAAAACTTTAACGAACTGTGGTCTCAGCTCGAAAAAAAAAAACTCGAAAATCGACAAAAAATCAAAGGGGTTAACCCCTAAACTTTTTGGACATTTAATGCGACCTTCGAATTTTGAATTTTTACTGCGGCGATAGGTTCGTGACCGGAAGAGAAATTGCGAAACCCAAAAGGTTCCTCTGAAAAAAAATTAGTTTTCGAGATATAGCGAAAAGAAGGTGAAGAGTGGTACTTCGTTTTTCACCTTTTTCTCGCTTATTTGACAACTCACCTAAAAAATAATTACAGATTCGGATTCCCAGGAAAAAACGGTATCGATTTCATATGGCAAATAATTTTTAGGATGCTTAATTAAAAAGTTAAAAATTTTACCAACTTTTTTTATTAAGCATATTAAAAATTATTAGCCGCATGGAATCGATAGATTTTCTTCCTAGGAATCCGAATCTGTGATAATTTTTCACATAAGTTATCAAATGAGCGAGAAAACGGCGAAAGACGAAGTACCCGTTCCCGTTTCCGTTCCCGTTCCCGTTCCCGTTCCCGTTCCCGTTCCCGTTCCAGTTCCCGTTCCCGTTCCCGTTCCCGTTCCCTTCCCTGTTCCCGTGTACGTTCCCATTCCGTACCACGCCCAACCGTATTAACCACGCCTCTACAAGTCTTAGCCACGCCCAAATGTTTTGGCCACGCCCCTAAAAGTCCTGGCCACGCCTCCACGTGTCTTGACCACGCCCATACGTCTTGGCCACGCCCAAATGCTTTGGACACGCCCCCAAAAGTCCAGACCACGCCCAAACGTCTTGGAAACGCCCAAATGCTTTGGACACGCCCTTAAAAGTCCAGACCACGCCCAAACGTCGTGGCCACGCCCCCAAGAGTCCAGGACCCGCCCATACGTCTAGGCCACGCCCCCAAGAGTACAGACCACGCCCAAACGTCTAGGCCACGAACCTAAGAGTCTTGACCACTCCGAAATGATCAGCTACGCCCCCTTGAGGGGGACGCCCAAATGTCTTGGCCACGCCCCCTCAAGTCTTGGCCACGCCCAAATGTTTTAGCAACGCCCCCAAACGCCTCTAAAAGTCCTGGCCACACCTCCAAGTGTCTAGACCACGCCCAAACGTCTTGGCCACGCCCAAATGCTTTGGCCACGCCCAAATGCTTTGGCCACGCCCCCAAAATTCTTAACCACGCCCAACCGTATTAACCGCGCCTCTACAAGTCTTAGCCCCGCCCAAATGTTTTGGCCACGCCCCTAGAAGTCCTGGCCACGCTTCCACGTGTCTAGACCACGCCCATACGTCTTGGTTACGCCCAAATGCTTTGGACACGCCCTTTAAAGTCCAGACCACGCCCAAACGTCGTGGCCACGCCCCCAAGAGTCCAGGACCCGCCCATACGTCTAGGCCACTCCCCTAAGAGTCTTGGCTACACCGAAATGTTCAGCCACGCCCCCTTGAGGGGGGCGCCCCAAATATCTCGGCCACGCCCCCAAAAGTCTTAACCACGCCCAACCGTCTTGGGCACGCCTTCGCGAGTCTTGGCCACGCCCAAAAGTTTTAGCCACGCCCCTAAATGTGCAGACGACGCCCAAACGTCTTGGCTACGCCCCCAAGAGCCTAGGCCACGTCCAAATGTTTTGCTATGCCCCGTGACGCCCCGTGACGCCCCGTGACGCCCCGTGAGGCCGCGTGACGCCCCGTGAAGCCGCGTGACGCCCCGTGATGCCCCGTGACGCCCCGTGACGCCCCGTGACGCCCCGTGACGCCTCGTGACGCCGCGCGACGGGTATTATGACTTTTTCATATTTTATACGATTATTCCAGATTCGAACTTTTGTAGCATTAATGGTGTATTCTACCTGAGATCCATGTAGGAACGATTAATTAGCATAATAAGATCTAATTATGTAACTTTAAATAAAAAATCAGATATGAAAAAGTTCGCGGGGGGGGGGGGGTATTGTGACTTTTTCATATTTTATACGATTATTCCAAATTCGAACTTTTGTAGCATTAATGGTGTATTCTACCTGAGATCCATGTAGAAACGATTAATTAGCATAATAAGATCTAATTATGTAACTTTAAAAAAAAATCAGAAATGAAAAACTTCACGGCGGGGGGGTATTGTGACTTTTTCATATTTTATACGATTATTCCAAATTCGAACTTTTGTAGCATTAATGGTGTATTCTACCTGAGATCCATGTAGAAACGATTAATTAGCATGACAAAACAAAAATTTGGGAAAAAAAATTTGACAAAAAAAATTTAGAAAATGTTGACAAAAAAAATTTTGGGAAAAAAAACAAAAAAAAATTGAAAAAAAAAATTGAAATAAAAAAGTTTGACAAAAGAAATGTTTGAAAAAACAATTTTGGCACCGACAAATTTTTGGAAAACAAAATTTTGGAAAAAAAAATTGACATTTTTTTTTTTTTTAAGTTATTGAAAGAAGAAAAAAATTTGTTTCATGTCAATTTTATATATTACCAACGATATACATAATGTAACAATAAAAATACAATTTTAATTTTTAGAGAAATTGTTATAAATGAAGGAAATAGAAAATATTTTTTTAATGAAAATAATACTGAAATGTTCAAATTCCGACTAATTAACAATTTGGCAATGACCAGAATGGGAGACATGGTAAAAACTGAAAAAACAAAATAATAAATTTTATGCAAGTTAACAGAATTATTTTTGAAAAAAAACGTTTTAATTGGAAATAATTAAGACTAAATTGTAACACAAATGTTAAAAGAAGTTTCCAATTTCATTGAAATTACGTTTAATAATCGATTTATGTTGTCCCATGTAAAATGTGTTAGCTGTTTTACACGGTCAAACAAATTGATGAAGAAATTCATGAATTTATTCGTGGACAAATGTTTGCCAACTGTAAACTTGGAACTTCTGCACTGCCAATGTGTTGCCAAGTTTCAGTGATACTTTCTTCTCATCTTGTCTCTATTTGTGTGTTAAAAATTAAAGTAGGAAAAGTAACAATAAAACATTGTGCTGCCTTGTATGCGTTAACAGTAGCTGCATATGATTAACTCATCAAAAGGAAGTTGTAGTAAAACGGCACGTGCACATGTCACTTTCCATTAGGTTGGTATAAATTTAAAAACCGAAATGTAACTAGAATTCCCCAAAAAATGCCTAAAACCAACCTAAAACCATGGAGCAGGGGGGGGACATGCATATGGGACCCCCGGTCCCCCCGTTAAAACATTCTAGTCTCCTTAATAGATGTCGCATGAGTGCCGGAGGTTGTCACACGTGCGGACAGATGTCCCTTCGGTCCCATAAAATATGCACAACGAGTCACATGACAGCGATGCTCACTTTGAGACCTGTCAATACGCAACGCCTGAGAGGAAAACTCTGAATCGAAATGTGGTTCCTAGAATTAACCTTCCACTGCACAATGTCCATATGCAAGCAGAAAATTCTTCTACCACAGGTCCACAGCCTGTTTCACTACTGCGCGATACAACACCACCACTTGGAATTGTCTCACCTGAGCCTCATCGCCGGACACCAGGTATTGAATTCAGCAAAATTTAACTTTAATAGTAACAATGTGTTATCAATTGTCCCTCTTCTAGGAAAGAACAATGTATTGTTTAACATATGTAGTTATTTTGTAGCATAATGTATATGAGTGTGTATATGCTTTTATTGTTTCTTTTGTAGATATTCCCCCAGTTAAAATAAGACGTTCAACGCAGCCTGGTATTTTGAAACGAATTGGTGTGAATCGACAACGTCTATTAAGCCCACGGAAAAAAATTATGTATGTAGAGTCTGTTAAAAAAACCAGAATGGTATCTAGGTTAAAACGCCTGCTCACTAGTAAAAAGCTACTTACCGATAATAATCTGATTCCTTTGTTAGAAAATATGACAGTTTCTACAGTTGCTCAAACATTTATAATGTCACAGTTTAGAAAAGATAAGAGACACTGGTCACTGAAAGAAAAAGCTTTGTTTCTGGCTTTGTTTAAAAAGTCCTCCAAAGCGTATAAATTTCTGGGCAAAATTCTAGACCTTCCCTCACGACGAACATTAACAAGGTCGTTGGCACAGTTTCAGTTTGATGTAGGTATTAGTACTTCAATTATCAGGCATTTGTCCACAATTAGCCATAAAATGAAATCGTTACAACGACATTGTGTTCTTATTTTTGACGAGATGGCAATAATGCCACATTTAGACTTCCATGCCCCATCAGGAACTATTTCGGGTTTTGTTAATTATGGGCAGGGAATGAATAGGAAAATTGCAGACCACGCTTTGTGTTTCATGATTAAAGGCATTAATAGCAGATGGAAGCAACCCGTAGCATATTATTTTGTTCAATCAACTTGTCCCGCATCAGAATTGGGTGTTATCATTAAATCTGTTATTAAACGAATTCATGATGAGACACAATTAATTATCCTTGCGACTGTCAGTGACCAGGGCTCTACCAACAGGGGGGCAATTCGTAGTTTAGGGGAAAATTACCGATTTAATGTTGATGGTAAAGAAATTTTACATATTTTTGATCCCCCTCATTTAATAAAATGTCTTAGGAATAATTTTTTAACTAAGGATATTATGTTTGATGGGAATATCGCGAAGTTTAGTGACATTATTGATATGTATCGTGCAGACAAAGAAAGTGTTGATGGCATTAAGGTTTGTCAAAGATTAACAAATGCACATATAAATCCAGAGGGCCGGGCAAAAATGAAAGTTAAGTTAGCTGTGCAGATATTTTCTACATCAGTAGCTCGTGGTTTACATAATGCTGCTTTAAATAAAATTGTTGAAAATGCCGTCAACACTTACAAATTGGTCATATTTTTTGATAAATTATTTGATTCATTAAATTCAATTTGCCGCGCTGCAAAACCCCTTAACAGACCTCTTAGCGAACGTTCACCCCATTTAGAATTTTGGAAAGACGCTAAAGTTAAAATTAGCAAAATTGTTTTTATAAAAGATTCCAAACCTTGTACCAATCCTCCGTCCATTAACAACTTCATTGTCACTATTACAAATATGGAACTTTTATGGAACAAAATGAAAGCGGCGGGATTTACATATTTTTGTACCCGCTCCGTTAATCAGGACCCAATAGAAAATATATTTGGTGTGGTAAGGGGTTTGTGTGGTAATAACTCGTCTCCTACCACTTCTCAATTTGGAAGTTCCTTGAAAACTGCCATGATTAATAATTTAGTTTCCCATAGCGCAGCTTCTAATTGTGAGGATGATGACGGAAATTTTTTGTTGCCACTTGAAGAGCTCTTATCCCATCCTGAAGCCCCACTATCTACATCACTTCCGTCTACTTCTTCATCGTCTCCTGTAGCCCTTCTCCTTGAACAAAGTGTCCGAAATTCCTACAGCGAACTTAGTGAAGCTACAAAAAATATTCGTACACATGTCAGTACATACATTGCTGGTTTTATAGCTAGACGGATTATTAAAAGAGTTCCAAATTGTCAAAATTGTAAACAATATTTCATTACTGACACTCCAGGCCCCAAACACTTGTTAATTACATTGAAAGATTACGGAAATAAATTGTGCTACCCTACTGAAATATTAATACATGGAGTAGAGTTTTCAATTAAAGAAATAACTTCAATTTTTATTTCACATTGCAATAATAAATTTATTATAAAATTAATTACTGAACAATTGAAGTCACCTTTTGGTAGTAGTTATACTATGGGGTTTCTAGATCGCCCCCCGCGAAGATTTCGATTAATTTAATCCGCGGTTTTTATTGGCGGATTAATCAATTACCGCGGGCAGTAACAATGGGTTGATTGCGGAAATCGCGAGTAATTTAATCACAAATACAGGATAACAATGGAATAATTGCAGATGCATTACTTTAATTACAGGTGCATTACTGCAATTACAGGTACTTTAATTGCAGGTTAATTGACGATCCGCGCATTTAATTGGCAGTCTAATCACCGCGAGCAGTAACAATAGATTGATTGCGAGTAATTTAATCACAATTGCAGGATAACAATGGAATAATTACATCAATTGTAGGTACTTTAACTACAGGTTAATTGACGATCCGCGCATTTAATTGGCAGTCTAATCACCGCGGATCAAATTGATATCATAGATCGCTAGACTGAGGATCGCCACATAGTCGCCGCCCCCGATACCACCGCCCCCGACCTCGCCGCCCCCAGACCACCCACGAGGCCAGAGGCCGCCGCCCCCGCGCCGCCCCCCGCGCCGCCCCCACCCGCCCCCCGGGCCCCGTGGTCCACTGTCACACCGCCCCCGATGCGGCCGTGCGGCGAGTTGAACCAGCGATCTGATAAGGCCGGGGTCAGCCGAAGGGTCGCCCCACCCGCGGTATGTAATGCGATACACGATTCGGCAGGAAGTAATCACTCAAACCGGCAGGCCATAAACACATCAATTTTATCATTATGATTAAAATAAAACTGCCGGTTCCCAGACGGCTATAAAAAAGAAATAGTGGCAGAGTCTGGAGATTAAGACAGCTGATAAACACGGATGTCACCCGATACGGGGTTTTCGGGCGCAGCTATAATCATATCATTACAATTAAGTCACCGGGGCATTCAGACGCGATAACAAAAGGTCGGGGAGATAAGACAGACATGATAAATATATCAATTTTAACGATGTCGTAAATTGAATACTAATGGAAAATATAAAAAATTAGGCGGATGCAGCTGTGAATTAAGATTATATATCTAACGAAATATGCACGTGCACCAATTAACTTGATGTCGCAACAAGTCGAGACTAGAACATTCCTGTCTGTGTGAAGAAGCACGCCATCACACCCCACCCCTGCGAGGGTTATTTAAACGAAAAACTTCATGCCACGAGCATCAGTCTACTCCGACCAGTGTCGAAGCTCACATCTAGCCCTTCAAGTTTCTTGTGTTACCCTCTGTGCCAGCACCGATCTCCTAGTGAGTGTTATCGTGTTTTGATCAGGTAAGCTAATAAAAATTTAAATAAAAATTATTGCTGCGGGCAATAAATAAATAAATAAAGGATAAATACATCATGGAATTATCAAATATATCTCTAGCTTAGATTGAAAGCAGAACAGATCAGCCCGCTCGCAACGCTTATAATAATTAAATAGGTGAGTCTGCAGCATTAAATCCAGAAACAAATACCAACAATATTTACAAATATAGGAGAACCGTAAATATTAATTTATCCTATTTCCAGATATATCTGCAATATTTATATCACACCGCTAATTTTCACGCACGCCGCAGCTAATCCAAGTATGTTATATCAAAGTTAAATGTATGCACGCGATAAAATGATTATTATTATTTTAAGAAATGTCTATTATGGAGACAGCAACCACGCTTGTCAGAGGCGTGGACACCTTCTGCAGGCAGGATGTTCGAGATCCTCGCATAATCGAGAGCTGGCTGGGGGCAATCCGCAGGAATGTGGCGGCGCTCAATATAGCTGTCACACAGCTGAAGGGAACCCCCGCCGGAACTCTCGGCCTCCTCAACGGCTTGACCAGCGCCATCACCAAGATGCAGCGTAGGCGGACGCAGCTCAAGGCGAGGCTCATCCGAGGAGGTGGAGGAGCGAGACTCCCCGCTGCCATAGATTATGTGGACCTCAAGTCGGCGTTCGCTGGGCGGATCCGCACGGGGGCGTACCTCAACCGGACCCACAAAGACCCCATCAACTTCCTGGAGGATTGCGGCCCCAGGGTTGCGACGAGGACCCGGAACGCTCTGGCCAAGGAACCGTTCCTAAAAATTAACACCACATTCTGCGGAGAGTTCACCAAGATGGCGGGCGGTGAGGAGGTGTTGGAGTACAAACACTTCAACACCAAGAATGTGGTGATTGATTTGGATACGGACTTGGCCGAGTGGTTCATGCTCCACGTCATGGTGCCGCTATTGGAGCAGATGGAAGAATTTCAGGTTTGTACACCCCGCTAAATTTACTTTAATTTTCTATATATCCATGTTTATTACAGGAGCGTGAGTCTGGCTGGGCCCTTGCAAGCGTGGTAAGCCTCAATGTGAACACCAACAAGTATACGCCGCTGCTGGGATCCTCGTACATTGAGCTGCCGCCGCAGATAAAATTAAGACGTGCCTGCGTCAATGTACGAAACAGCGATGAGGCTTGCTTCGCTTGGGCGGTCACCTCAGCGCTACATCCAGCCCTCACCAATGTCGATAGGATGCTGTCCTATCCACGGTATGAGAGCGTCCTGAACCTGGAGGGGATCACGATGCCCATGCAAAGGCCTCAGATAGAGAAATTCGAGCGGCAGAATTCTCTATCAATAAACGTATATATCTTGACTAAGAATAGAGGTAAATTTACAGTTAGCCCGTCGCGTCTCACCCGGGATAAGCGTGATAGACACGTAAATCTCCTGCTTATTCAGAATGTATACGTTGATGAGGCCAATGATGAAGACGATGATACAAACGCCGTCCCCGTCAGATATCATTATGTGTGGGTGAAAAACCTCTCCAGGCTGCTCTCATCCCAGCTGAGCAAGCACAAGATGGCAAAATTCGTCTGCGACCGATGCCTGCACTATTTTGGGACTCAGGGCAAGCTGGCGGCCCATATCAAGGACTGTGAGAAGATGAACGCCTTTAAGGTGAATCTTTCCCCGGGGGGGAAGATCGCCTTTAAGGCGCATAAGAACAAAGAGCGGTGCCCGTTCATTGTATATGCGGACTTTGAGAGCATCTTAAAGTCTACGGCAATCAAATTTGGCAGCACAGGTAAGAAATATTCCAATCGTGCTAATAATACAAAATACTAATAATAATCTTGTTTTGCAGGAGAAAAGTATCAGGAGCACGAGGCGTATAGCGTTGGTTATTACGTCAAGTGCTCCTACGATGATGCTCTTTCTTACTATCGGAGCTATAGGGGCGAAAACTGTGCTGCCTGGTTCATCGCCGAGCTAAAGCAGTTTGCCGAGGATGTCGAGACGGTGTTCAAATGTCCCCTGCCGATGAACATGCTGACTGCCGAACAAGAGTGCAAGTTTCGGCAAGCGTCATCCTGCCACATATGTGAAAAGCCGCTGGGACAGGACCGTGTGCGTGATCATGACCATCTGACCGGAGCATTCAGAGGAGCCGCTCACAACGAATGTAATCTGGAGTTCCAGGATTCACGCACCGTCCCGGTAGTATTCCACAACTTCAGCGGCTATGATTCGCATTTCCTAATCCGGTATGTCGCGAGAGGATTAGAGGGCAGGATGACGCTGATCCCCAACAACACAGAAAAGTTCATCTCGTTCTTTAAGAGCATGGCAGGGACAGACATCAAATACAAGTTTATAGATTCCTGTAGATTCATGGCATCATCCCTGGATAAGTTGAGCTCCTACCTCGAAGTCAAGAAGATAGTGCACAGCCAATTCCCGCTGTACAACGACGAGAAGATTGACCTGCTCACCCGTAAGGGAGTATTCCCCTACGAGTACGTACAGAGTTGGGTCAATCTTGACGAGACTGACCTCCCGAGCCGAGAATCCTTCCGGAGTCAGCTGACTGACTCCGAGATCAGCAGCGAGGATTATGCGCACGCTCAGAAAGTATGGCGGGAATTCAACATCACCACGCTGGGCGAGTATAGCGATCTATACCTTAAGACTGATGTGCTACTCTTGGCTGATGTCTTCGAGGCCTTCAGGGATGTCTGCCTGAATAATTACCACCTCGATCCAGCCCACTACATGACCGCACCGTCATTGAGCTGGGACGCCATGCTGAAGAACACGGGGGTCCAGCTTGACATGATTGGCGACGTGGATATGTTGATGTTCTTCGAGCGAGGTATTCGAGGAGGACTCACCCAATGCTCGAAAAGGCATGCCCGAGCAAACAATCAGTACATGAGTGGCCATGATTCAGCTTCACCGACTAACTACCTCATGTACTATGATATTAATGCCATGTATGCTTGGGCAATGTCGCAGCACCTGCCTGCAGGAGAGCTGAAGTGGGTAGAGGGTGATGTCTCCTCTTTTAACTTCAACCTCCCAGACGATACCCCTACAGGATATGTCTTGGAGGTCGATCTGGACTACCCGATGCATATCCACGACCGCCATAGTGACCTCCCTATGGCGCCATCGAAAGGCAGGGCTCCCGGTTCGAAGCAGGATAAGATGCTTGCCACGCTAGAGGGCAAGCGTAATTATATAATTCACTACAGGAATCTCAAACAGTATGTAGCAGAGGGCCTGATTGTATCGAAAATACATAGGGTGATACAGTTTAAGCAGTCTCCATGGTTAAGAAAGTACATTGACCTGAATGCAGAGCTCCGGCGAAACTCTCGAAATGAGTTTGAGAAGAATTTCTTCAAACTCATGAGCAACGCCGTATTCGGGAAGACCATGGAGAATGTCCGGAACCGACGAGTAATGAAGCTCGTACACAAGTGGCATGGGAGATATGCGGCAGAGTCGCTGATATCAAAGCCGAATTTCCACAGCACCAGTATCATCGAGGATGACCTGGTGCTAATCGAGCTATTGAAGACGGAGGTCTTCTTCGATAAGCCTATTTACGTGGGGATGGCTATATTAGACATCTCCAAAACCGCTCTGTACGAGTTTCACTACTCGTATATGAAGAATAAATACGGTAAGGACTGTACCCTCTGCTATACGGACACCGATTCTCTGATATATGACATCAGGACTGCTGATATCTATCAGGACATCAGGATGGATATCAGCAGATTCGATACCTCCGATTATAGCCCCGACAATCCCTATGGCATACCGCTAGCAAATAAAAAGATCCCGGGTCTAATGAAGGATGAGAATTGCGGTAAGTAATTGAGTGTTGAAATCGATATGCTTGAAACGAATGTGCTATTTCTCTATTACAGGCCGCATCATGGAGGAGTTTGTAGGACTCCGGGCAAAGATGTATGCGTGCCGAGTGACATCATCTGCGGACACCAAGAAGGCCAAGGGCATCAAAGGGTATGTTGTCAAGAAACACATATCCTTTGCTGCCTACCTGACCTGCCTCAACAATGGTGTCGAGATGGTGCACGAGCAGAGCTCTATCCGATCCTTCAACCACCAGGTGTTCACCATCAGGCAGAAGAAAATCAGTCTCAGTCCACGCGATGACAAGCGTCATCTTCTGCCAGGATCCCACGAGACGCTGCCCTGGGGGCATTATTCGCTAGCGGTCATGGACATTTAGTGTAGTTTTTAATATGTATATGTGCGTGTGTATATATTTTTTATCTATTTTATAGTTCATTTATTTATGTATTTTTACCGTTTTTATTCATTATCTTGTATATTTCTTATGTTTTTATTTATTATCTTGTATATTTTGTATGATTTTATTTATTATCTTGTATATTTTACATATTGTGTGTATATATTTTTTGATGATTTTTCTTTATTTAATATGATGTTCTCTCTATGCACTGTGGAGGGGGTGAATAAAATAAAGTTTTTTACATTGTATTATTATTTTTTATTACCATATAAAATATCCATTACATACTCGTACAGAACTACAACATTCCTATAACTACAAGCTACATTCTTATCATTAAGTACATGAAGTCTACAACAATCTCGGGTTTTTAGCAGTTTAGGGCAGGTATCATACTCTTCTAAATTAACAACGTTATCAAAAAAATTACTGAGGTATACAGCCTTTGGAGCGCCCTTGACATAGACAACATCAACTGGATATCTCCTAAATAAGTTTCCAATGTTGGATAGATTTGAATAACCTCCGCTGTAGGGCAGTCCATGGTGCATCCTCTCCAGCCACACAATCTCTTTCTGGCAGCTCCGGCTCAGCGCGATGAATGGTTTGGGCGGCTTGAATAGGAATGTCTTTATCCCCTCTCCATCAAATATTAGAGCCACTTCCTTGGGTGTAAATTCAGGTGTGCAAAAGCCTTGTATATCAACGACCAGCACTCGCAGCGTTGAAGCAATATGCTTGCGTAGAACAGGTTCCAGCATTCTCCCAGCTTCAGCTATGCGCCTCTCGAAACGTAGCCTATCAGCAACAATATGTTTCCACTGTGTATGCTGATCACCCTCATGAGGTCTATACATCAACGTTATGGGGCATAAATCAAAGCTTACTCTCTTTGGCATTTAAGTGAGCTTTTTAACCTCTCCTGTTAGAGGTCTGTACTCAACGATGCTATCGTACATAATGAGGCAATATGCTCGAGTACCGGCAGCAAATGCTGCGGTCGCCTCCAACTCGATATTCAAGTCGACTGTAGATGTTTTAATGCTATCATTCTGCTTTGATACGTCAAATAGAAAGATCATCTGATCTCTAAACTGAGTATAATCCAGCATAGGCATAGCATCAGCGCGGTCATAATAACTTTTTTGAAACTCGACATACATATGGTACGCACGCGTGTAATCGCCATCTGCGATATCGAGATTTAATGCATCGTAAGGATAAGTTTCCGAGTTTAGATGAACTCGAATATTTTTAATATTGCAATGATCAAATCTCGCGCAGTCTACGCCAACATTATTTCTCCTATTTTGCTGCAATACAATACCGATATAGCGAGGCTTCTCAAGATTACTCGAAGTCTTTACGGGCCAGATTTCTTTTTCAGTCTGTCGTAAAGCTGTAAGTTCACGCAGTTCACATCCGCGAAATGCTACACGAATCGGTGCATTCTTGTGAATATTTTGATAGAGAGCTAATCTATTCGCAGAACTTGGCTGTATATGAGGGACGTGCCATTCAACTTTATTGAGTCTAAGGACAGCTCCGGCAGTACCGGTATAGCAGTTAGTATCAGTGGCAGATCGCAAAAGTATTAATTCTTGCTTGATATTCGTAATCACTTTACGATAATCCTCTGCAAATCCGAGCCAGTACTTGAGCGGAATTATAGCGAAAAATTTGTTATTATTGACGACAAAGGTTTTCAAATGTCCGGTGGGACACCATCCTGCCATCTCAGCAGCGTTTATATCCTCACCTCGCATTGAGAGCAGCCCTTTGATTGTACTAGTTATGCCAACATTGCGAATTTTATCTACCTCAATGCCATTCAATTCATATCGCACCTCCTCAAATAAAAAACTGAATGCATTTTGTGTAAGAGAAAATTGGATGGGAATACCGCCTGCTCCTGCAGGAGGCTCGACCTCACCGCTAATATAGATGTAGCTATCGTGAGGCAAAGTCAGAATATCCTGCTGCTGGATCGTAATGCGGATTTCATCATTATTACCGAAATTTGCCGATCTGGGATGATATGCATGATGCTGCGTCTTTATGATATCGTCTTGGAAAACCACATCTTCAAAAATATTCAGCTCAGTCATTTCGTTAGCTTCTTTTTTAGATTATAGCCGATTTTAAGGAGCTTGCGCTTAACAGCAGATGATGTCGCGGCTGCGGTTCTTCGCCTACTACTGATTGATATTGAGCTCGTCTTCGTATTTATACTCCCGAAGCAGATGCCCATGTTAGCGCTGTCTCAGCTCCAATCGAACTAATATTTTCTCGCCTCTAAAGTTAACCGGATCGCCGCTCTGGTCCACTATCCTAATGATTATACTATCGATGCTGCTTGTGTTAATGACGGGTAGGTATAAAATGTTTCTGGGTTCTATATTTATAGCATAGCCCGGATCTACGGCAGGTGAGAACTCGAATAGCGTATGAGATAGTCTGTTATCGTAATAGGATCCTGTGATGATGTTGCACTCTACCCTGATGCTCGATACTTTAATTATCTGTACAGGTATATCAGATGTATGCTGTGATCCTGCCTCTAATATACGCTCTCCCGAAAACCCTAATAAACTCCCGATAGTGCCTTTATCAGACGAAAAATCAACGCTGAATATACTTTTAAGCTCGCACTTTAGCGTATTATTGTTTGGCTTGAGCGAAAAAATATTATCGGCGAGCTGATCCCCACTGTCGGATAATAACTGCTGCTGCAAGTACGCCTCAATATCGCTAATTTCGTATGAGCCTGATGGTATTACAATTTCCTTACCTCCGTTATATATAAACTTATTACACCCTTCCTCAATATTCGGTATCGTATTATATGTATGTAGCCCTATTAAACCCAAGCAATAAGATGACCTATCATCGAGCTCGATCGGCGGATAATAATCAGCGCTGAGGATGTTATCTGTATCTTGCAAGGTGAATGTCTGAGACATGACTGAGATATGTCGGTACATGCAAGGCTATTTATACAAAAATTCCAAGCACAGATGACCACAATTATAAGTGTTGAACCTCTGATAGCGCTGTCTATTATATGTGATTTTGCTATCGCCCAGGTAGCATACAAGTTCTGGGGGCGGGGTCAAATCCCCAAAACTATCAAAATACTCGACTGATCTGCCGCGCTTTCTATAGGCCACCCAATGCGTGCCTTCTCCATCCCTGACATCCAAATTAACGATTGCTGATTCATTGTAATGAGGTTTAACAGGCAATGTATCTCGCATGAATACTCCACGGAAATATTTTATATTTTTAGCATGCTCGTTTAGATCGATGTTTGTGAGGGCGCGCTTGGGCAGCTTAATTAGTTTTTTGGTGCAGCCAGGAATAGACCCATGCCTTTCCGATATGGCTTTAAAAATAGCCCCTTACCGTTTTTACCTAAAGCTATAGTTTTAGCGGACGCTCGAGCATCTCCCACCGACTTCACAGCCTTATATATGCCGGCCGCGCCTCCAGCCAGAGAGCCTAGAGCACTAAGTCCGGCGAATATGGGTATTAGCGGCAGGATACCTCCTCTCTTTGGGATTGGGATTATCCTCGGTACGCGGATTTTTTTCTTACCGCCAGCCTCGCGAACGGCCATTTTTGCTGCAGCTAGTGCAACTCGACTCCCCTCCTTAAATGCCTGAGAGCTACCGATTTTACGCTTAAACTTTTTTATAGCCTTTCTAGCCTTCATGACCACCCCACTTCGCATAGCTGTCTTCGGGAGACCCATCCCCATCTTCCTTTTCGCCTTCATCATGTTCGTCACTATCCACGCAGCGCTCTTCTCACCTAGCTTTGCGTTTTGCGACTTGACTCTGGCCCAGGCGGCCTCTTCGAGCTCCTTATCAGCTATATGACGCTCGCTCAAGCTTTTGTTCTGCGAGTAGCGGATGTCGTGTTGTTTACAGGCGCTGTCTAGAGGATTTATGCCAGAATCTCCTCGTTTTAACCTCTTTTCCAACTTTGTACCAGGACCACAGTACTGATAGCCTGGTATGTGTGCCTCGAACGGGAGTGCGTTTATTACTGAATTGATGATGCCTCGACCTTGATACATATTCATCTGAACCTTTCGATCCGCTCGACCCCTATATATATAGCACATCCGCGGTGCAGGAGGTTTAGTACGATGAAGGTCGTCAAGCAGCAACAATCGCTGGAGGTGATCAATATGGATCAATGGACGGGTGATGGGTTTGAGGCGAGCTTCACAAGACACAGCAAATTGCTACCCAATACAATCAGGGCGCTAGTATGCGGACCCTCTAATTGCGGCAAATCAAACGTCATGTTCTCATTACTGTTCGCCGACAATGGCTTGCGCTTTGAGAATATCTATATCTTTTCCAAATCGCTATATCAGCCTAAGTATAGAATGCTAGAGCGATTAATGGCCAATATTCCAGAGATAGGATATTTTGCATATAAGGAAAACGAAGAAATAATCGACCCTTCCGAAGCCGAACCACATTCAGTATTTATTTTCGATGATGTTGCCTGTGATAAGCAGGAAAAAATCAGAGAATATTTCAGCATGGGTCGACACAGTCAAGTCGATTCATTTTACCTCTGCCAGACTTATTCTAGAATACCGAAACACCTTATCCGAGATAATGCAAACTTTATCATGCTATTTAAGCAAGATGATCTAAATCTCAGGCATGCATATGAGGATCATGTTAGTGCCGATATGAAGTTCGAGCAGTTTAAGGCTATGTGTATGGCGTGCTGGGATGGGAGATATTCCTTCATAACGATAGATAAGGATAGCGATATAGCTGAGGGCAGATATAGGAAAGGTCTGGATGAGTTTATATTACTCGATTCGCGCGTCTAGACAGGTTTTGACGTGTTTAAACTTGTCTCGACAGGTCGAAACACTCTCGCTGACAGCTAATTAGTATAAATTACGACCGCATCTGGTAACGCTTCATTGTGAATTCTACCTTGGTACAGTACACATCATGAGCGATTTAATAGAGCGGCAGCTGGTTGATATTGAGAATGCGATACGTCGTAAAGTATTTGCATTAAAATTAGAACGCGGTGATAATAGCACGATGCTGGAGCGTCGCTATAAGCCAATCACAGATCCTCTTAAGAAGTTAACCCTGGCTCAGGCTCCAGTGTCGCCGGCAATGCAGGCTCAACCCTTAGTACGACCACCGCCACCAATACAGGCTCAACCCCCCGTACGTTCACCGCCTCCAATGCAGCCTCGACCCGCAGCACGTTCTGCTCTACATCAACCGTCCACATTCAACATATCCTATACACCGACAACTCCTCCAACACGTTCTGCTCTGTTTCAACCGCCTGCAACCAGCATGTCTACACCCATCATTCTCCCGCCTTTACAGGCAACACCTGCAACCCCTGTTATACGTTCCACACCGAAAGCAGAAGTACAACGCCATATCGTCAAGCTACAAAAGGCTTCGAGGGATCTAAAGTTTTCGGAGTATGGTAGTGAGGCTGACGATGAGCAAGATATGGATACATCGTCTAGAGGGGATGAGCTCTTACATTTACTGGACGGCATGCTGCCTACACCTAGAAAATATTTCACCATGTTAGTTAGGGGTGATGATAAGGACTTAGATAAGACATTCGGTGTAGTCTATAATCGTCATACTGGCGGATTTCATCTGGGTAACTCACCTATTAACCCAGATGGGAAGGATCTTTTAGTCGGGCGAAGTATCTATGCGGGGACCCCTGGCCTCTATGATCTGATTTTTAGTAAGAAGCCAAAATCATTTAGCGACACAGATGTGACCAATTATGCTGATATCATCGATAAAACCAAAATCGCATATTTCAATTTCGATGAAAACAGCCGCGTTCGAGGAAATAACACACATAAATATAAGAAGTTTATCGCACCTTTATTAAAGAGCACGAGTTCGCCAGCTCTAACTAGATCTCGCGTTAAAACTACTGGAGGTCTAGGGTTCGACTCTGAGATGCAGTGCGACTTAAAAACCCCAGTACAATATCGTTATTGGGATAATATAGAAGAGCTGGTGGATAGGCTATGTCTGCTACATGCTGCTAGGAATGCTGGGAATAGTAGCGTCGGTAATGAGATTCTGGCTATTGAAGAGGAGCTCCGCGATGCTGATATAATTGAATAAAACGAACGACATGTGCGCTACCTGCTCAAATATACGATGAGCGTCGACAAGTTCGGACGTTTCTTTAGAGCGGGAGGTACGCGAAAATGCTCTCGAGGTCGCGATGGCATAGGATTTATGCTAACGCCGAGCGGTCATTATGATTTAAATAATAGACGCCTCACACGCATAAAGGAGCCCGCGGATTTGGACGATGCGGCTAGCAGGAGGTTCGTGGAAGATTCTTTGAACAAGATGGAGGCTGATATTTTAGAGCGTGCGGCTGGTGCTGCTCGCAAGAAACTGGCACTTTATTCGCAGGCTGCTGCGCATAATATGCAAAATCTGCAGAAAAATGTCGATGCGAAACTATCTGATCTGAAGAAGCAGCAGGAGGAAAAACTGCAGGCTAATGTGTGGGAGTTAGCTATCCTGAAAAAGCAGCAGGAAGATAAGCTGCATGCTTATGGCGCTACTATTAAGCAGGAATTGGATGCTCTGAAGAAGCAGCAGGAAGAAAGACTACAGATCCATGATGTAATTGCTGCTCGTGAGTTAGCCGATCTGAAGAAGAAGAGTAAGGATAGCGATGTAAAACTGAGAGAGATGGTGTTCACCAGAGTAGAGCAGCTGCGCGAGTTATTTGTTCAGTTGTCGGCTGAGAGAGAAATACTTCAGGCTTATGGCGCTGCTTTTAAGCAGGAATTGGATGATGCAAAGAAGCAGCAGGAAGAAAGAATGCAGGCTCACGATGCGCTTGTTATAGGCGAGTTAGCCGACCTGAAGAAAAAGCGCCAGGATGATGATGTACATTTGCGAGAGCTGATACATACCAAAGTACAGCAGACTATAAGAGAGAGCAGACGTACTCCGGGCGTTACTCCTCGCAAGCCCGTAGCCGCACATAAATAATGAGTGCTATTAAGAGCGGTATCGTTGATGAGCTCCATAGACCCGCTCGTGTTAACTTTGGGAGAAGGAGGACTATCATTAAAGGACTTGATGATCTATGGCAAGCTGACTTGGCGGAATTCTCCTTTTACGCTCGAGATAATAAGGGGCACAGATTCATTCTGGTGGTGATTGACTGCTTCTCCAAGTTCCTATGGACTCGTCCACTAAAGGATAAAACTGCTAAATGCGTTAGTGCCGCTTTCGCTGATATTTTTCGCGGGCGTCGTACTCCGAAGAATTTGCAGACTGACAATGGTACTGAATTTTACAACTCTACGATGAAGGCGCTGCTAGCTAAATATAAAGTGAATCATTATTCATCCTATACTAAAATCAAGGCATCCATGGCTGAGCGCGTGATACGTACTATAAAAAATAGTCTTTATCGATCGTTTAGTTTGAGGGGGACATATTCATGGATAGACATTCTCACCGATGCCGTCGCCGAATATAATGCCAGGAAACATCGTACTATTGGCATGAGACCCTGTGACGTCACCAAGAAGCATGAACAACATCTTCTAGATACCGTTTATTCGCACGTTAAAATGTCCGGTGTGCGAAAGTTTAGCGTTAATGATGTAGTTCGAATAAGCAGACAGAAAACGTTATTCGAGAAGGGGTACACGCCAAATTGGTCGGCTGAATTATTTAAAATTAAGCAGGCTCAAATCACAGATCCTGCCTCATATCTGCTCGAGGACATGCATGGGACCCCCATACGCGGAGCATTCTATAATGAAGAGCTGCAGCTGACGAAACATCCTGATACCTACCTCGTTGAGAAGGTCTTGAAGCGGAAGGGCAGCAAAGTCTTTGTCAAGTGGCTGGGCCATGATAATGTATTTAATTCCTGGATAGATAGTACAAATGTATTGTAATATATGTAATTCCCTGATAGAGATGCAACATGATGAGCAATAAATCTGTATTATTATTATCCGTTGTTTTTATTTTTCTTTATTTATTACAGGTGGTTAATAAGACACATAAATAGATATAGGAGATATTTATTTTAAACTTTCATATGTTGACAGTATAGCATCATTATACATGTACAAATATTCTAACATTATTTGTGCTCGAAACAATTTTTTATGTGGCTCTATTAACATCATAATATTATCCATTAAATCACCATTATTCATTTTTGCACACGCGCACAGCAGACTATTGTAATAGTCTTTAAATGCGCACTCTGATAAAATATCCAATTTAGAGTCTATTAGTTTTTTAATGCGCACCAGGGTATGTACAGCCTCTTCAGACAGAGCCATCTTGAACTCTCTCTGTTCGATCCACAGTGAGGCCTCTCTATATATGTCGAACTGCTCCATCAAGATGGGCTCTGTCAATCCTCCAATGTTGAGGGCGGTAAACTGCTTCCACTCGTCCGCTGTGAAGAATATCGAGGCGAATGGACCCCATATTTTGACGATGGGTATGAAACCCGCAGTAGGACTTATCCCAATGCTCACGTGCTTTGTTTGGGATTTATTGAGTGAGAATGTAGAGCTGCCCAGAAGCGTCTCCTCCAATGTGAATTCTCTGTCAAACCTCTTCATAAGGATATCGATGCGATCCATCTCTTTGTGCTGACATTAAAAGACTAAACACTTATTTTTTTTAATGATGCCATCTGCTTGATGATTTCGAAGCTGCGCTTGCGCGTCTCGATCATCTTTTTAACCTCGGCGATTTTACGCTTCATCAACAACGTCCTATCGCGCAGCTCTCTCTGCATCACTCTCAAATGACAGTTTATTGTTCGACCCCCTGCTGATGTAGAGGCCTCGTGCGATCGTCTCCCCAAACTCATCGCTACTGATGCTGGCGAACTGCTTTGGTAGGAACATTATACCCTGCTCCAGCTCGACCGTTTGCTTCTCGCCAAATTTGGTGGTTATCTTCCTGCCTTCGATGATGCGATAGCGAGCGTCCTGCTGCAGCTCACCGATCTTGATGAAAGCTTTTGGCTCTTTGGCCCCAATCTTATTCAGCTTACTTACGAAGTCCATATCTGTGAGCAATAAAATCCAATCTATTAATTCATGCTGATTCAAAAAGCTGCATTAAATTACGATGTGAGGCATCTGCTATATATCCAGGATAATGCATTCAAATTGATTAAGTTTACACAGCTACACGAATAATTTTTATTTAAATTTTTATTAGCTTACCTGATCAAAACACGATAACACTCACTAGGAGATCGGTGCTGGCACAGAGGGTAACACAAGAAACTTGAAGGGCTAGATGTGAGCTTCGACACTGGTCGGAGTAGACTGATGCTCGTGGCATGAAGTTTTTCGTTTAAATAACCCTCGCAGGGGTGGGGTGTGATGGCGTGCTTCTTCACACAGACAGGAATGTTCTAGTCTCGACTTGTTGCGACATCAAGTTAATTGGTGCACGTGCATATTTCGTTAGATATATAATCTTAATTCACAGCTGCATCCGCCTAATTTTTTATATTTTCCATTAGTATTCAATTTACGACATCGTTAAAATTGATATATTTATCATGTCTGTCTTATCTCCCCGACCTTTTGTTATCGCGTCTGAATGCCCCGGTGACTTAATTGTAATGATATGATTATAGCTGCGCCCGAAAACCCCGTATCGGGTGACATCCGTGTTTATCAGCTGTCTTAATCTCCAGACTCTGCCACTATTTCTTTTTTATAGCCGTCTGGGAACCGGCAGTTTTATTTTAATCATAATGATAAAATTGATGTGTTTATGGCCTGCCGGTTTGAGTGATTACTTCCTGCCGAATCGTGTATCGCATTACATACCGCGGGTGGGGCGACCCTTCGGCTGACCCCGGCCTTATCAGATCGCTGGTTCAACTCGCCGCACGGCCGCATCGGGGGCGGTGTGACAGTGGACCACGGGGCCCGGGGGGCGGGTGGGGGCGGCGCGGGGGGCGGCGCGGGGGCGGCGGCCTCTGGCCTCGTGGGTGGTCTGGGGGCGGCGAGGTCGGGGGCGGTGGTATCGGGGGCGGCGACTATGTGGCGATCCTCAGTCTAGCGATCTATGATATCAATTTGATCCGCGGTGATTAGACTGCCAATTAAATGCGCGGATCGTCAATTAACCTGTAGTTAAAGTACCTACAATTGATGTAATTATTCCATTGTTATCCTGCAATTGTGATTAAATTACTCGCAATCAATCTATTGTTACTGCTCGCGGTGATTAGACTGCCAATTAAATGCGCGGATCGTCAATTAACCTGCAATTAAAGTACCTGTAATTGCAGTAATGCACCTGTAATTAAAGTAATGCATCTGCAATTATTCCATTGTTATCCTGTATTTGTGATTAAATTACTCGCGATTTCCGCAATCAACCCATTGTTACTGCCCGCGGTAATTGATTAATCCGCCAATAAAAACCGCGGATTAAATTAATCGAAATCTTCGCGGGGGGCGATCTAGAAACCCCATAGTATAACTACTTTTGGTATTTATTGTTTGACACATGAAGTGCAAAATGCCAATGAATTTAAAAATAGTTTAAGTATAATCATGGTTAAACAATTAGTTTCAGTAATTAATAGAAAAATGTCGAGAAAGGAAATTCTTCATGACACTCCTATCGACAAATATTTAAAACAGTTTGGGCCCAAAATTTTTAAAAAGTAGCTTTTTATATTGTGGTACTAATTGAGGCGAGTCAAAATTGACTGACTATATACTTATATTTCTGTGTTATTAGAATCTCTTTTACATTTGAGGTCTTTCACAACATTTTGTTTCGTACCATACAGCTGACGTGACTACCAGCATTTTGTAAGTGGTAGGATGGGTGATTTTAGGTGGTGGGATGTCGTAAATGCTTCATATGGTCAGGTGCAGTGTAACCTATTATGAGGTGACACATGAATTGAAATTGCAATTAGTTAGTCTGATTTATACAATTGTGTTTTGATATTATACAGGGATGGTAAAAGTAATTTATCTTAGAATTAAATGTTTCCCCATTTGTTTATTGTTTAGGAGGAATGATAATTGTCATTTTCAAAACATGTGTCTACGGATGACCGTTGCATTATTAAATGCATTTGTAATTTCTTTAATAATCTAAGTTGTGCAGCAATAGATAAAGTTCTTCCATTTCCATTATAATATTGTTATTAAATCAGTCATATTAAATGTTCAGTGTGTTGGTTTACATTTGATTATTATTTTTTTAAATTTATTGTGTCAACTTAGATTTATTTTAAGGTAAAGCCGTACTGATGAGATATAAATATCGAAACATGTGTTACTTTAAAAGGATTGTTAGTATTAGTTTATTCATATTGTAGTCAAGTATTGTTTATTGTTTGTAATTAGATGTAATTTGTATTATTATTGTATTGTGTATATTCTGTGCAAATAAATTAATTGTGTATACACTTGCACTCTTTCTATCCTACCCAAACAAAAAAAGTGATTTACGTAATTAGTAAATTGTTTAAAAAATTAGTCTTTTAATTTTTTAAACAATTCACTAATTTGATAATGAATATTAATTTCAACACAATTCAGAACTGTAGTATAGATATTTACCCCTATCCAAGTTCCGAACCCAATTAGTTTATGGTCTCTAGTGTAGTGGGCGCAGCTGAGACGGTTCATCCGATAAACACACTCATGCCCTTTCTTTCTTTAGTATATTCTCTGCCATGGAGGTACACTACCTCGATGCCTAAAACGAAAAACGAAAAAAAAAGCTAAAACTTAGAGCAAATTCTATTGTGACAATTTATTCAAGAATTTATTGTCGTCAATTTATTCACGACAATTGTGTGTATTACACGCAACAATAACTTCAAGGTTTCAAAATTCATCAATTTCTTTGACCGTGAAAAACAGCCATTTTATATCTGTTTTAAAAAAGAATGCGTCAATGTGTTCCCTGCGTTTTGACATAACCTCAAGATTTAATGATTTTTTTTAACAACTGAAGCATCTGAAACTCTTTTAAGATAGTAAGGTACTGATAGTCACCATACAGGCATAAAATGGATTATCATAAATTTGGAGATCAAGCAGATTTAGTTCATCCGAGCATTCAGATTAAAACTGAAAACAACTCTTCTGAGGAGATTGAGGATCTAATCGAAGGGGTTGATTCCAAACAGGGTAAGTGTATTGAAGTTAAATTGAAAAGCAGTTTTCAAATACTCGAATAATATTGCACACAAGTCAAATTATTGATACACACTTCAAATTGTTTTTTACCTTACGCACAACTGTATGTAAATCAGTTGTTTACAACATGGTAACAAAGGCGGAAACTACAACTTTACGAGAGGCAGGCGGTAAAGACTTGACTGCCCGCCTCTTGCAAAGTGCCGACATTTATACAATACCATAGTAACCTGGTGCTCAATGCGCATATGAATTAGGAGTGATCGGCAGATGTCTCGAATCACTATGGTAACCAATTATTGTGTTTGAAATTCCACATAACCACGATTAAGGATAAAAATTTATTTTGTGGTCGACTTAAGCTCAGTTGTGGGTAAAATGTATGTTTATATAATCCAACAAAATAATGCTAAAATCTCTAGAAAGAGAAAAGTACGTCAAATAAATTTTGGTGTGACACTTATAATTTATTTGACGTTGTTTTTAAACTTCCGTCTCCAAAAATCAATCGAGATGTTTGATCATCGTCATCAATCATTGAGACTGGCTAGTTTTGAAATGTACACCCGGTATAGTATATTAAGTGTTATTATATTTAGGGTAACTTGGTAACACATGGAGTGAAAGTTGCAGCATAAGCCGAAGGCAAATGATGTCATTATAGTGTAATTAATTAATATTGACTGTACTTTACACTATTTATGTCATTTACATATAATGTGTAGAAATTAATGTTAATAAGAATGGCGTACAAAATGATATACCTAATAACGAGGCGATTAAACCATTCCCATTTATTTCAGTGTTGCCACCACCGAGAAGCTTTTCTAATTGCACAAATAACCGGAGGTCAGATGAAGAAAGTGATCCGCAGGTACGTAGAAGACTAGATGAGAATTATATATATATATATATGTATTTTAACAGCCCTCATTTTCAGGACTATTCATGTACAGTCAAGATAGAAGAGGAGGCTGTGCAGTTCAATGAGGTCACACCATACACATGTGAAATGTGTAATGCTACCTATGATGGCTTAGCAAGTTACGAGGTGCACTTAGAAGAAAAACATGGTCGCTATCAAAGAGACGCCAAGCAATGTGAAATGTAAGAAAAGATTAAAAACCTATGCCTGCTAGTATACATACAGACCTACTGCTTAATTTTATAAAGTAATTATAAGCTGTGACTCTGAAGAAAATGTCTTTATTTTTGTATCATGTATTATGAAATGGATGAAATATTTTTACGTTTCGTTTCAGCTTGAATGAAAACAAAAAAATCCTATTGATATAGGGTGTCTGGAAAAGCCCATGTGCCAATTTTGTTGGTATCTAGGATTTTATTTTTGTTGGTACTGTTCAGTGGTGTGCAGGGTAATTTCAACGGGGTCATATAACATAACCAAGAAATATCGCGAATCAATTAAAAACACAATTGAATCCATGATACGCTTGGGTTTTGAGTTGCACTCCTAAAATGGGCTGTAAAGATGTATGCATTTTGTTCTAGTGTAAACATTTTGGGATAGTCTAGAAGCTGGTTTTTAATAATGCTATCTGCACGCCACTGCAAGCTGTCATAATGACAACCAAACTGCCAAAACGTCAATGTTGACAACTGTAATTGGAAACATTGGATCGCTACTAACATATTTTGGTAGTTCTAATTTCGTATTTAAAACCTTGTGTCAGTTCTAAGTAACTTTTCTAAATAACATGTTATACCTCGTATACACAAGCAGATAATATTACTTCGATGATTGCTTATTAAGTTTGAAACAATGCAGAAACTTTTTGAAAGAATTAAATTTTCCCAGAAGTTAATAATAAAATATTTTTCCATATCTGCCAAACTTTCTGGTGGACACTGTATGTAATAATAACTTTTGAAAACCAGTTGAGCATGTTTTATAGTGATTAATACTCATGTATGTAAAATTTTTGTTTTCGACGAGTAAGATTTATTATAACTGTATTGCAGGATTGAAACATTAATTTTTACTGGGAACAGTATTATTACACATTTATTATACAGAAAAAATAGGCTTGACCCGCTTGAAAGATGCTATATTCGTATGTGGACTTCCTGCCAGAAAGTTGGGGAACCCTGGAATGGTCTATTCAAATTCAATTCAACATACAAAACATTACAAGTGTAATATCGTCAGATTTTACATAATATTATTTTTACAGGTTCAGCATCACCCCTAACACAGGTGAAAAATCGTACAAATCTGATAAGTGCACTTCAGGTTTCACTACAACAAAAGTTTTGAAGAGACACAAAATGAGCCACACCGGGGAAAGGTCTTACAAATGTGATGAATGCACCTCAGGTTTCACTAATAAAGGAGATTTGAAGAGACACAAAATGATCCACACAGGGGAAAGGCCATACAAATGTGATGAATGCTCCTCAGGTTTCACTTCAACAGGAGATTTGAAGAAACACAAACTGATCCACACAGGGGAAAAGCCTTACAAATGTGATGAATGCACCTTAAGTTTCAATCAAAGAGGTAATTTGAAGACACACAAAATGAACCACTCAAGGCAAAGGCCTTACAAATGTGATGAATGCACCTCAGGTTTCACTAATAAAGGAGGTTTGAAGAGACACAAAATGATCCACACAGGGGAAAGGCCATACAAATGTGATGAATGCACCTCTGGTTTCACATCAACAGGACATTTGAAGAATCACAAACTGATCCACACTGGGAAAAAGCCTTACAAATGTGATGAATGCACCCTAAGTTTCAATCAAAGAGGTAATTTGAAGACACACAAAATGAGCCACACAAGGGAAAGGCCTTACAAATGTGATGAATGCACCTCAGGTTTCACTTCAACATCAGATTTGAAGAAACACAAACTGATCCACACAGGGGAAAAGCCTTACAAATGTGATGAATGCACCCTAAGTTTCAATCAAAGAGGTAATTTGAAGACACACAAAATGAGCCACACAAGGGAAAGGCCTTACAAATGTAATGAATGCACCTTGAGTTTCAATCAGAGAAGTAGTTTGAAGACACACATAATGATCCACACAGGGGAAAGGCCTTTCAAATGTGATGAATGCACCCTAAGTTTCAATCAAACAGGTCATTTGAAGAAACACAAAATGAGCCACTCAAGGGAAAGGCCATACAAATGTGATGAATGCACCTCAGGTTTCACTTCAACAGGAGATTTGAAGAGGCACAAAGTGAGCCACACAGGGGAAAGGCGTTACAAATGTGATGAATGCACATCAACTTTCACTGAAAATGGTAGTCTGCAAAATCACAAGAGGATCCACACAGGTAAAAAACCATACAAATGTGATCAATGCACCTTAAGTTTCAGTCAGAGAGCTACTTTGAACCAACACATAATGCGCCACTCAGGGGAAAGGCCATACAAATGTGATGAATGCACCTTAAGGTTCGATCGAAGAGATTATTTGAAGAAACACATAATGATCCACACAGGGGAAAGGCCTTACAAATGTGATGAATGCACATCAGGTTTCACTTCAACAGGAGATTTGAAGAGGCACAAAGTGAGCCACACAGGGGAAAGGCGTTACAAATGTGATGAATGCACATCAACTTTCACTGAAAATGGTAGTCTGAAAAATCACAAGAGGATCCACACAGGAGAAAAACCATACAAATGTGATCAATGCACCTTAAGTTTCAGTCAGAGAGCTACTTTGAACCAACACATAATGCGCCATTCAGGGGAAAGGCCATACAAATGTGATGAATGCACCTTAAGGTTCGATCGAAGAGATTATTTGAAGAGACACATAATGATCCACACAGGAGAAAGGCCTTACAAATGTGATGAATGCACCTCAGGTTTCACTTCAGCACGACATTTGAAGAATCACAAACTGATCCACACAGGGGAGAAACCTTACAAATGTGATGAATGCACCTTAAGTTTCAATCAAATAGGTAATTTGAAGACACACAAAATGTGCCACACAAGGGAAAGGCCATACAAATGTAATGAATGCACCTTAAGTTTCAATCGAAGTGATATTTTGAAGAGACACATAATGATCCACACAGGGGAAAGGCCTTACAAATGTGATGAATGCACCTCAGGTTTCACTTCAACAGGAGATTTGAAGAGACACAAAGTGATCCACACAGGGGAAAGGCCTCATAAATGTGATGAATGCACCTCAAGTTTTACCACACCAAGTTATTTGAAGAGACACATAATGATTCACACAGGGGAAAGGCCTTACAAATGTAATGAGTGCATCTTAAGTTTCACTCAGGGAAGTAGTTTGAAGACACACGTAATGATCCACACAGGGGAAAGACCTTTCACATGTGATGAATGCCCCCTAAGTTTCAATCAAAGAGGTCATTTGAAGAGACACAAAGTGATCCACAAAGAGGTCATTTGAAGAGACACAAGTGATCCACACAGGGGAAAGGCCTTACAAATGTGATGAGTGCACCTTAGGTTTCACTTCAACAGGAAGTTTGAAGAAACACAAAATGATCCACACAGGAAAGGCCTTACAAATTTGATGAGTGCATTTCGAGTTTTACTGCAATAACAGATTTGAGGTGAAACAAAATGATCTGCACAACAAGAAAGCATTGAGGAGCATTGTCATAGAAGGCGACTTGCTGGATATTATTAAAGTATAGGGTGCAGGTTTTGAATTGTTTGGCATTTTTTGGTTTGAAGGTTGTCAGTACTGTTCTTTTCATTTTCATTATATATTATCATTCTGATTAATTATTATAAATTATAATATATATATATATATACCAGGCTTTTTTTTCTCTATGACACATAACATTGACAATGTATAACTGGTTGCCTGCACCTACCTGCAAGGGTAACTTGTGTAACTTTAAAATTAAAATGTCAACCGTATATCTAGGTGCAGGCAACCAGTTGTACATAGATTTCACGATGTAACATAAATCACATACAGGTAATAAAGAAATCACAAAAATTCAGTTACAATGAAGAAATTCCAACAGTATATTTCAAACAGTTTGACTACATCTAAAAGCGATCCTGTGGGCCTTTAGTGTACACAATATAGGATATTCAGTTTCATCTCTTCTGTTAAAACACGGTTGGTTTAATAACGTGCAAATATGTCACTTGGATGAACTAGTAAACCATATACTTACTGCATAAGCCCACAATTCATTACAAATGCTCTGCGTTGATTCCAAGACCCTGCCTTGTGTATTGCCTTGAAATCGGATTCAACCACACTTAACCTTTTATGTTGTTTTGTTTACCGTTAAAATTGTTTCAATGAATTTATTTCTTCATTTAAAACTAAATGTGTGTGATTCCTTTATTGTTAAAAACATAACCTATCTGTGAAACGGTGTATATATGCCAAAATGGTGGCAGTAGACGACAGTGTATAACTGGTTGCCTACGCATACACCGCTATATTCGTTTAATATTTTTTAGTAAGTTACACATAGGAATGTAATGTGTAATAAAAGCCCGGTATATACAGGGTCCGTCATTTCACCTCCTGTCTTCCATAGCTCAGTTACTAATTGAGTTAGGATTTTGGTATTTTGCAGACTTTACTTGCATTCTGGGGCGTATTTCAGGAAAATATTTTTTATTATACACGGTGTCCCAAGAAAGTGACGTCATGATGATGTATATTTTTACATTGCATGGTATATTTTTTGTTGCTTATTAGGGTGCCCTTTAAGGATGCCTACATACCTATAAAATTTTATTAAAATCGGTTGAGTGATTTTAGCACAAAACAATAAAAACGCAACTGTCGGACCTTATTTAATGAGTACCTTGTATGGTTTTATTAACGACGCACAATTTTTATCCCTTATTAATTTTCTTAACCAATGGTTCAAAACTGATTTTTTTGAAAGGGCACCCAAATAAGCAACAAAAAATATAGCATGCAATCTAAAAATATACATCATGATGACGTCACGCTTTTTTGGGACACCCACCCTGTATAATCAAAAATATTTTCCTAAAATACACCCCAGAATGTAAGTAAAGTCTGCAAAATATCAAAATCCTAACTCAATTAGTAACTGAGCTATAGAAGACGGGAGGTGAAATGACGTGATATATATATATATACAGAAGTTTCAAATTAAACCACCCAAGTCGCCATTTCGATCCTCCAGATTGTGCTTCGCCATCAAGTGTAAATGATGCTTTGTCTGTAGGTACTATTTATTCTGATATTTCTTCATTGTTATTTATTAAATTAAACATACTTTCACAAAAATTAGTTCTTTTCATTTTGTCTTCAGTTAGTTGGTAGCTGGTGATTTATAAATTTGTAAGATTAATATCTATTTATTATTTAAAAACTTTTTTGATTGAAGAACACATAACTCCAAAATAGTTGCTGGTCATTCTTAATGAAAACATCGGGTTTTCTTCTGCATAGCATAAGATGTTTATCATAGTTTGTTCTAATTCGTTTGCGGTGTTTATACTCAGCGCATCTGTGGTTGTTAAACCTGGAATAATCAGGTATATTGTGTATCAAAAAATGTTAGCAGTAACTTGTAAGTTCTTGACAGCAGCACATTCGAATGTCAGATGCATTCATAACATAAATGTATCTGCATTTGAATGTGATGATGTCAAGTAACGTATGCGTTAATGCTATCGTTTTTTTGAACTACACAATAATTGTGAATAACACAATTTTACATTGTTTTTAAACTTCCCCCTCCAAAAGTCAATCAACGTGTTTTTTTAAAATTTGTATCACGTTAGCTTGCATTCAAAAGTTATTGGGACTGGATAGTTATTAAATGTGCACCCGGTATAGCAAAATACGTAAGTAAATAACTCTTAATATATACATATCAAATAACTGAAACACTTATTTCAGAATTGATTTTACTTTCTATTACCAAAATTAATACCCCCAAAAATGATTTTTAATTTATATCAATACTAACAAATTACATAAATACTAAATAATTTATACATACTACAACAATAAACACATAACAAATATTATTATAATTTATATTTAAACACTTTTATAACAAACTTAATGCTAATTTATATTTAACCTAATTATTGTATTCTTTGTAGACATATCACGAATCTGATGATGTTTGTTAAAAACTGAAACTAGTCGAGCAAAATAAAATAAAATAAAAATGACGCTCCCAGTAAGTGCAAAATAATAATATAATAATATAATATAATAATAATATATACCTTAGATAATTATTGTAATATCACTTCAAATTTGTAATCACGTTTATTGGATTCAGTTTTCCTCAGGATTTGTCAATTATTGTTTCACAATGCGCACCAAATTGTTTTTTTAAAATTATTTCTCATGAAAATAAGCTTTCTGTTTCCTAAAAGTGTACGCCACTGACGCTGCCACATTTAGTTTTCCAAACCACTGCTGCCAATGTGTTAAATGGGTTGCCTACATTTCAGTGATCATGATCTTTGGGTTTTTTGCTGGTTCTATAGTATAGACACAGTATAACTATGTACTACTTCTCGGTAGTAGTCATACTGTAATATAGAGTTCACTGTTGGTAACTGACTTGTCACTTTTTTAAGTACACTGTAAAAAAAAAATTAAAAGCAAAGCCTGCCCTGTATGAAATTCCTGCTTCAAACTTAAGAAAAAAATATCTTTACCACAAGTGGATCGTGAATGGATAATATTTCTGTGTGCTTTGTGCGGGTTTGTAAAAAATCTAGGTTGGAATCATTACCTGTGTTCTTTTTAGCGCCACGCATGAGCGGATAACGGATTGAGGTGTTAACGGTATTCGAATTAAATTTACTTCGTGCCGCAGATACAAAATGTAATTGGCGTTCCATTTAAACCGCCAATTTTCACCTCGGTAAAATTGAGGCGCATGTGCAGTGGCCTTTTCCTATCGCGTGTGTTGTGCGATCCTGACTGATCTGTTCCGTAACGAATCGAAGAGAAATATCGTCGCAGTGTGGTGTCCTAACGTAGAAAATGTGCGTATGAATGTCAGAGACCATGTCGTCGATGATATACATTACATTCTTGGAGCGGGAGGGCTCGTACATCAAGATATGGGGCCAAACGGACAAAATTCTCCCCATAGGCTTAGAAAAAGCGCTGAAACAGATGACCCCGCAATTCGAACAGGGGCAATCCATCCTGACGCCAGACGGCTACCAAAGCGGCATGATGTGCTGTGCCAAGTTCAAGGATGGCTCCTACTACAGGGCCAGGATCACCAATACCCTCTTCATGAACCAGGGCATTGTCGAGGTTATATTCGTTGACTATGGCAACCGTGATTACGTGCCACTTAGCAACCTCCGCAGCATGCATAACTTCACGGCCAGCCTTATATCGATTCCAGCTCAAGCGAGGGAGTTTATACTAGGGGGTGTCACCCATCCAGGCCCCGCGTGGGACGACAGCATCTTCGAGCTAATATCGAGCGAGATGCGCTACCTCGACCTGGAGTTCCAGATAATCGGCCAAGTCGGCAACTATGTGATGATCACCTTGTCGCACAGCATGCAAGACGTGGCCACCAGTCTCGTGGCCCGAGGCTACGTTGTCCCAGTCCCGTTCCCGGTCCAACAGGTCACGCTTCAAAACATGTCCGCCAAGCTGGCCCCTATTCCCCGATCCATCTCCTCGGAGATGATGATGATCCCCAAAAACCCGGCCCCGGGCTTGAAGTTGCTGGCTCCCCTCAGCATGGCACCCATGCCCAGCCCCATGGTGCAACCCACGATCCTTGCGTACAAGTCTCTCCCGCTGGAGCAGGGTTCAGAGCATGCCGTTTACGTGTCCTACGTCACCGATGGACCGTTGCTCTTCTCCGTGCAGCTGCAGAAGATGGAAGACAAACTGAAGCAGCTGATGACTGAGATTAACACTATTCCACTTCAGCTTCTCGATGAACCTCCACTACCTGGCTGTGTCTGCATGGCAAGGAGCACCGAGGACGAATACATATGCCGAGCTGTTGTCACAAGTATGGTCGATGGAAATTTTAAGGTAATTATTACTTTACAGTGTGGAAATTAAGTAGCGGATAATGTGTATGAGAGATAAAAAATCTAAAAGGTAGATAGCGATATAAATTACTGCACATATGAAAATATTTTTTTCAAATTTAAAAAACAATTTTAAAAGTTGTGACGTCCTTAATGTTTTTTTAAATGACAACTATATTTTTTACTTCTGTAGAGTTTTTTAATCTGTTTTCAATCATACAACATTTTGAATAGGTTACATGAGAAAAAATTAAAGAAAAACTGCCTTAAAGTTAAAAAAGTAAAGATCAATAAAGTGTTCCTAGGGAGATGGATAGGACGAAGGGGTCCAGTGGAATGGCCGGCTAGGTCCCCTGATCTAACGCGATAAGACTTTTTTCTATGGAGGCACTTAAAAAACATGGTATACAAAAGCCGACCTAATAATTTAGAGGACCTTAAAGAAAGAATTTGGGGTAGACATGCATTTTACGTCGCCTAATCCGGCGCATGCGCCTCTACGAATTTTTATCGTGTGCACAGTTGTCACATCTACATTTGTACATCTCCACCTGTAGATACTGTGTGTTCGTGTTTTGGTTTTGTGCCTAAGTTAGGTTAGATGGGTCAGTTTAAAGTTTATATATCGAACAATATAGGCCTAGTAAAGCCATTTGTTCGATATATAAACTTTAAACTAACCCATCTAACCTTTAAAAATATCTTAGGTATTGCCTTTGGTCGGTGGTGAATTTTATAATGCATTCAGTCGAGGTAAAATTTCTACATCTGGTAGCATCGCAAAACACATATGACGATCGGTCGAGATACGGCAACGCATGCGCCAGATTAGGCGACGTAAAATGCATGTCTACCGAATTTGGCATGAGTGTGGGTTAATAACGCCTTGAATGCTTCAAAATGTGGGGAATGAATTTTATTGTCGTCTTGGGTATTGCTAGATGGTGCAGGGTCATCAGTTTGAACATTTACAATAATTGTCGATCCCATAATTTGTTTTTGTTTGTTTTAAACCCCGATAACTAGGATTAGTCCGTTACTTTCATTCATCTTTACTTTTTTAACTTTAAGGCCATTTTTCTTTATTTTTTTTCGAAATTAACATAATCAAAATATTGTATAGTTGAAAACTGATTACAAAACTCTACCGAAATAAAAAATAAAAAATATAGGTTCTCATTTAAAAAAAAAATTAATGACGGCACTACTGGACCCCTTCTTCCTATCCATCTCCCTGGGAACACTTCATTACTCTTTACTTTTTTAACTTTAAGGCCGTTATTCTTTTTTTTCTTTCTTATGTAACATTCAAAATATTGTATGGTTGAAAACAGATTACAAAACTCTACCGAAATAAAAAATAAAGGTTCTCATTTAAAAAAAAAACATTAATGACGTCACAACTTTTAAAATTTGGTTTTTTTAAATCTGAAAAAAAAAAGTTTCATATGCGTAATTTTTATCGTTATCTCCCTTTTTGATTTTTTCTCTATCATACACATTAACGAAGTTACTGAATTTATCCGCTACTTAATTTTCCACACTGTATGTAGTCATGCTCACATAAATCTAGTACAAGAAATTAGGTTACAACAGCTATTTTATACAGCAATGTCATTTTTTTGTATTAGATTTATGTGAGCATGACTACATCTACTATGAACCTACTAGGCTTCTTGTGCAGGAGTTACACAAAGCCACCATACATATACATTAATGCATTTTTAATCATTGATGTATGTAATTTGTTCATTGTTAATACTTTCATTGTAATAATTGGACCAAATAATTTAGATAGAATAAAGTGCTGCGCCAAGGTCAAGGTTAGACTTGCAGACGGCTTTCGCCCACACGCAAAGGGATTGTACTTAAAAATGATGAGACAACACCTCTCCGAATTCATAATGAGAAACTACATCTGATGGTTATACCCGGTGTCCATTTACAAACGTGAACATATATTTCATTCACGGCCTTTTTGAAACCGAGTTGGCTGGGTTTTCTTTTTGTCATGTTGGACAAACTGATTCAGTGATGCAAAGGAAGTTAACTATTTTTTTGTGTCGACATCTATTAGACATTTGCTTCCTACCACATTGTCAGATTTATAATTTTTTCAGGACTAGCTTTTAAAGATATAGATGAGATGAGAACGCTTGACAGCCCTACTTTGTGATACATTGTGAAATATGTAAAAACACACACAGGTTACTTTGTTAATATCACTTAGGTTTATTTATATACATAGCATGAAATTTTTGTCGGGAAATAGTCCTCGATATATCCATCTTGCATGCCATCCTTAATATTTATTTGGCATGCACTACTACGGGATATAATTTAATTAAATATATAATTTATAATTTAATTGGACTTAATTTATATTTATATTTAACTATAGTCAACCAATGATAGCACCGTTGTTTTCAATTTGCAGGTATTTTACGTTGACTTTGGCAATACCGAGGTGCTCCCGTTCATGAAACTCTACCAGATCCCTTTCAAATACGTAATCCCAAAAGTGATGGCGACCCGGTTCGCCCTCTCCGGCCTCAACAACTCCGTCGTCTCGCTCGACATGAAGTGCGCTTTCAAGGAGTTCGTAAACAACAAGATCCTGTTCATGCGCGTGGTGCCCCCCGTGAAAGGCACCGCCGTCAACCTGTGCGACTTGTGGGACGAGACCAAGACCTCCGCCCTGGACTACGTCAAGTGTTCGGCTCTGCAGTCGTACCCGGACGCGGTGCCCCTGAGCCGTGGCTTCAACCAGGACGTCAAGGTGAGCTTCGTGTTCAGCTGCAAGCGTTTCTACGTCCAGCTGAAGAACAAGGAGGACGAGCTGAACGGGCTCATGCAGCGGCTGCAGGAGGTCTGCGCCCAGAAGCCGGTGATCGATCCTGCCATGCTCCAAGACGGCACGCCCTGCAACGCTTTGTACGAGTCCGATGGGATGTTCTACCGTGCGCAGATTATAGAGCTCCACGGCGCTATGGTAAAAGTGCGGTACGTGGACTACGGAAACGAGGAGATGGTTACTGTCGAATGCGTGAGGCAACCGGACGTCGATCTCATCACCGTGCTGCGCCCACAGGCGATCGAGTGCTGCCTCAGCGGATATCAGAACATGGGGGACGATCAAGAGCGTGACGATCTGTTCGAGGAGCTGATCTTGGAACAGGATTTTAGCATGAAAGTTGTTGAAATTCAAGGGGGCAAGACACTCGTCGATCTGTTCGATGCCCAGCATTATAATGTCGCTTCGTTGCTGCTCGAGAAGATCGCTGCTAAACGCTCGCAGGTCAGCCCCGCTCTCGTCCAAGACAACAGCAAGATCGAACACAGGAAGAGGACACCACCGGAAGGCTACTCCAAAAGATCGCCAAGGTAAGAAATAGCACGAATAGATATCCCAATGATAAATGATTTCATATTGTTTTTATACATTTTTGGGCTCTTTATGCTGTGGAATACATCCTTGAGAAATTAAACTGTAGTACTGTATATGGTTAGACCCATTGCATATGAAACTTCAATTTATTGGCCCTTAAACAAATATTTACATTGCTTGAGATTTATGCCATAAATATGTCTCAAGTGGGGTACTTGGACTGAGATAAATATTAAATTATCATGAAGAATTTGTGATGGCCCTAGGTAACCTCCTGAGTATTAAGTTCTTGATTGTTTACTAAAAATTCTCTAGCATGCAATCTAGTAGTCAATACAGTTTCCATGACCTCCCGAAAGGTGTGGCTGCAACAATACCAATTTATTAGCCCACAAACAATCCAATTATTTTAATAACATAATTATTGCAGAGAATCAAATGAGCGAGGTTTCAATAACAAAAAAGACTCGTGGAGAGATAAATCACGGTGAGAATTTTTTGCCAACCTAATACTCATTATATACAGGGTGTCCCAGTTATCTTGCTCGACATGGGGATCTCATAATCTGTAACAGATAGGCCGGGCGCACACTTGCAACTTTTTAATCACTCAGTTCAAGCAACTTTTTAATCACCGAAATACAACACATTATTACTTATAGTAGACAGCACACGAGCAACTAAATTGATGCCTCAACTATTTAGTTGCCCATGTGCGGTCTACTATAAGTAATAATGTGTTGTATTTCAGTGATTAAAAAGTTGCTCGAACTGAGTGATTAAAAAGTTGCTAGTGTGCGGCCGGCCATAGAGAGTTGGTTAAATTAGACCAAATAAGGTCAAGGCCTACTTAGCATGGAAAATAAAGTTTCAAAAATTGAATGGTTTGGTTGCCACTGGAAGAAAACGAAAAAATTGCATTTACAATTCTAGCTCTCTAGTTTTCTAGTTTTAGTTCTAGTTCGCTTCTAGTTTTACACTCTAGCTCATTTAATCCAATGTATATTTAAATGATACTTTGACATTGTCAAGGCCCCTTTTTGTGTAGAATTCAAATATGTTATTAAAACTGACATATCATTCATGTATATTGAATGTATACATAATATACGAGACACGATTGTTAATTATTGTGGATTGAAGAAGCCTTATAGTGTTTAAATATTGTTTCAATATATATTCGAATAAAGTAGCAAGCAGAGTTAAGTTGAAAATGCATTTTTGTTTTTGTTTTTGAAGCTTCTATCGACTCTGCTAAGTACGCAGTCACCAGGTCACTATCTGTTACCTTTTATTGATCCACGTGTTGAGCAAGACAACTGGGATACCCTGCATACATGATATTGTACATGATGCATTGTATTGAAATGTTTGTTTTCAGGAATCGGTCCGAAGAAGAACCAAGATCTGATTGGAGAGAAACCAAATCGAACAGGTAATTTTATAGTGTCGCATATTTAACCTCGGCAGCTTAAAAATAACAATAAATGTCCTTCGATACGCTTCCAGCTTGTTTGCATTGTATTTTTAGACATATTTTCTGGATTTGATGTTTCTTTCATCAATGCAGTAATGTTAATACATACATTCATTAATGTAAAATGTATACAGGGTGGCCCATGGAAAATAATACAGGCATGTTTCGGGGTACTTAAACTAAATCCATTATAGATATAATTGTCAAAGTGCCATTGGGTTGGCATTATTGATAAAGTTACTAGGAACGCCAATGGGTATTTTAACTATTTAATTTTGGCGGCAATATTAAAATGATTATTCAAATTTTGACAAGTCCTTTGTATTAAAAACTAATAGGTCTCATAACCTCAAAACACATGTTGACATCAATGACATATTTGTTACTAGTTTTTTTTTACTAGTACACTGTTAAAATTATTATAAGTGTGACACTTTGGCCGACTATGAATTTGGCAATTCATATTTGGCAATGGATGATCTGTACCTTAATATTTCAAGAAAGGCCCTTACTTGTGAACTTTAGTTGCAAAGGGAACGTTTCTTGTTTTATTGATTACAACCCCAGGTTAAAATTTTCTCATCAACTCCAAGACATTTACAATATTTACTCCACAGAGTAAGCTGTAATATTGTTTTGTCAAGTCTATTCAAGGGTCAATTCAGCTCTAGTTGAAATAGTTGAAATAACAACGAGATCACCAATCTCGCCTTTCTTATTGGCTGCGAAAATCCCCATGGATAACAAGAGCTGAAATTTAAATGATCACTTGGTAATTTTTATATGCAATATGAACGCTAACAAGCTATTAGTTCTGTAAAGAACGACTTTGTAACGTGAAGTTTCAACGTTAGCGCGCGCCTCTGCATTATCCTCCTTTGAGCGCCGCCTATGGTCATTGCTGACCGAGGCGCTGCTCGCGGCGGAATTTTTGGGCAGCGTTTTCGCGAGCGGACGAGACGGACCGGCCATTTTTGGTGTGAATTTAACTGCAGCAAGACACGCGCACGCGAAGAGATATATCGACAAAGGTCGATCTGCAATTAGAGCGGGAGTATTCTGTTTGCGTTAGGAGGATCCGTCGAGGACGATTCTCTCCCAAGGGGGAATATAGTGGTGTCGCAGTTTTAGTGGTCGGAAACCCCTTGCACAAGGGTAAGTTAAGCCCCGCGCGCACGCTTCACGTACTACGTTTCTTACTGGGTAAATTGTTTTATAGGGTTCTAGTGGGAGGCGGTATACGCAACCTACGGCTAACCTACGGCTAAATTACGGCCAGTGGTCCCGGTTTTTTATTACGGACGGCGAGTTGACGGCGCTGTCGTGTCCACAAGAGGAGGTTTTGCCGCTGCGTGACGTAGCCAACAGTAGTGGCCAATATCGCAAAACCGTGCGTCAACCGTCGCGCGGAACGTATAAGCCAGTGGCGGCGCCCGGAGTGGATCGCCGTGGGAACGCCGAGCCTCCAAATCATTCTACGTAATCACTCATATGTCACATCATTCCATTTGTCAATTGTATTTAGGGCGTTGACGGTCTCTGCGGTAAAGGTAAGGCGTGAGCGGAAATACGGAGACTGCGTAAATAGCGGGGAATAGGGAAGCGTTGGTACCATCGTCCTTTTTCTTCGGGTAAACCCTCCATTTCGCGAACCGCCCCCGCAGGGCATCGGGACGTCTGAGACCACAAGGGGTCATCGCACATTTCCATTCCCATTAATCATTTTGATAGCCAGATTTAAGAACAAGTTTACAACAATATTGTTAAATGACCATTTAGTTTTAAATAAATCTTCTGTTGTTAATTGTCAAACCATAGTTTTTCTCTATTTCATTGTTTACCAGCGTCTGAGGTAAAGCCTCCTTATCCTTCACAGTTGGGACCAGGAGGCGTGATCACCCTCTACTGGTGCGGTAATTGTGTGGCGCCCATTTTATACTTTACCATCCGAACCCCGCCGTCTCCACTGATTAAACGGCTAGCGGCCCGCGCCAGTAGAGTTATTTGGGGGGTTGACAGTTTTGACAGGAAGTAAGCGTCGCATTTTTGGCGCCCAACGTGGGGCCCGATTGTATTTTGGTCTTGGTGCAAGTTTGTTCTTGATCTACGGCACTCGTTTAGTAAAAAAAAAAAAAAAAAAAAAAAAAAAAAAAAAAACTTTGTAATTTTCTTTTTTCAATTGTGATTTTTTTAACTCGCTGAAACTCGGGTACGGCGTAGCAGCGGCTTTAGTAACCACGGTGCGCTACTTAGTTTCCGCGATTTTTTTTGGATGAATTTTTAGGGAACTTTACTTTGCAATCGGAGTACTTATCATTGTTGGTAGCGTAGTTGACGCTGTTTGGTGACCTGGGAGGTCAATGTCTTTTTTGTATAGAGTACGAGAAGCGTTTGCAAGTAAAGCCAACCCGTGTCGAATTTTTAGTTAGGTTAGGTTTAGTTGGGTATAAGTATTTTGGCTATTTTCTATTTATTTGTCTTTTCTTTCCACTCACCCCATAGTAATCATGGCTAATATTGGCGGGACCATGAAGGTCAAGTCCCTTTCTAAGGCTGAGCTCGCATATGAGCTTAAATATCGTGGATATCCCGAAGGCTTAGTAGATGAGATGCGAAAAACCCTTAGCAACGTCCTTAGAGTAGAGCGCGGGGGTGCGAGTTTGCATTACCCCAAGTATCCTTTCCCATATAAAGAAGACCTTGATGCAGTGACACTGGGATGTGACTCATTGACGAATACCATTAGCACCTTCACCGGTGTGGCAAATAGCAGCGGCTATTCGAACATTCTGAGCACATTGGCTCATCTCGCCGCTAGAATAGATAGGTCTACACCTACGACGGAGGAGGAGAAGACAAGTCGATCGCAGATGTTGGTGACCCTACAATCGTTACAATCGGACCTGGAGGACAGAGTTAAAAGGGTGAGTCAGCCTTCTATTCCACCATTAAATTTGTCGCTGATTGCCTCGAGCCCACTAGCGCCTAGCGGGTGCGCTAGTGATTCGTCCAGTGACGATGACCCTCTACCCGTGGTCTCGAGTACACCGTCGCGTACACCGATCAAATCAGTCCCCGTCTCGCAGTGGAACCTAAAGTATTCTGGGGAAGCGTCGGACATGTCCGTCTGCACTTTTGTAGCTAAAGTAGAGGAGCTGCAGGTGGCCCGTAACGTGAAGAAACCTCAGCTATTCGCGTCCGCGTTGGATCTGTTCAAGGGTAAAGCGCTGTTGTGGTATTCGGCCGTCCGTAGGAGCCTAGTGTCTTGGGAAGATTTGGTGGCGAGACTCCGCGAGGAATTTCAACCGGTGGATTTCGCAGATCGACTATTTGACGAGGCGAGGGGTCGGACCCAGGGGCCGAAGGAAACAGTTGGTACGTTCCTTACGGTGATGAGTGTCTATTTCGCGAGGTTAGAGGACCTCGGGGTCAAGTTGACTGAGGAGGTTCGTTTGAAGATGGTTACGAAGAACCTAGCTCCATTTTACCTCCAGCGATTGTGCTTGGTAGACGTGAAGTCGATCGACGAATTACGGAAAATTGGTCGCTCTATCGAACATACGCGAGCCATGACCGAAGCGTACAAGAGGCCTCCACAGAAACACGAGACTTTAGAACCCGATCTGGCTTACGTTGACGTGAACAGTCGGGGTGGTTTTTCAACCCCTGCGAAGACACCAGCTCGGCTGGGTGTAATGTGCTTCAACTGTCAACGAGAAGGGCATATTGCGCGGGATTGTACCGAGCGGTCGAGCAGACGTTGTTTTGGTTGTGGTCAGCGCGGCGTAACCAGAGCGTCATGTTCGCAGTGTTCGGGAAATGCCAGACGGTAGGGCGTGTAGGTCTAACGCCCCACCCAAGATTGGAGACCACAGAGGGTACGTTTAGCAGAGAGAGGGCTCGCCTTGATTTTATTTTGGATAGCGCGATAGGTGATGAACGACCTTATTTGAAAGTGGATGTGTATGGTGTAAATATGTTAGGTTTATTGGACACGGGTGCAACACGCACGGTTCTAGGATCCCTTGGATGGAAGCAGCTGGCCCAGTTAGGTTTAGAATTGTTGCCTTCCACCGTGGATTGTACGGTGGCGAACGGCGAGAGATGCGAGAGTTTGGGCAGTTGCAGGATTCCTTTTAGCGTGTTGGGTCGCGTAATAGTACTCGAAGTGCTCGTTATTCCCGGCGTTTCGCATAGGTTAATTTTAGGCATAGATTTTTTTAAGGAGATGGGAGTAGTCCCGAATTTGCGTAGTGGTGTTTGGACCTTTGCAGAGCAGGCAGTTCTGGACGTGATCGATGAGGATTTAGGATTGAGCTCGGGGGAGCAGTCCATTTTGTCAGGCGTAATTTCAGCTCATTTTAGCGGAGAGCAGAGGCAGTTGGGTCGGGCGACGTTGGCGGAGCACACGATTTCCACCACATCATCCCCAATTAAGTCTAGAAACTATCCAGTGTCTCCGGTGATGCAGGAGCAGATTGACAAGGAGCTTCAAGAAATGTTGTCTTTGGGAGTGGTAGAGCGTTCTAACTCACCGTGGTCATCTCCGATCTTGCTGGTGAAGAAGAAGGATGGCACCTTTAGGTTCTGTGTCGACTTCCGCAAGCTGAATCAGGTGACTGTCAAGGATAGCTACCCCCTACCCTACGTCACCAGCACCTTAGACAAACTGCGCAGCGTAAAGTATCTGACGTCGTTGGATATTAAAAGCGCGTATTGGCAGATACCCATGGCTCAATCATCAAAGCAGTACACTGCTTTTGCAGTTCCAGGGAGAGGACTGTACCAGTTCACTAGGATGCCGTTTGGGCTGCATAACGCCCCAGCAACCTGGCAGAGACTTATTGACAGCGTGATAGGCTACGATCTCGAGCCGAATGTTTTCGTCTACCTGGACGACATCGTCGTGGTAGCGGATTCATTCGCAAAGCACATGTCAGTTCTTAAAGAGGTACTGCGTAGAATCCGTGCAGCTGGCCTGACACTGAGTGAGGACAAGTGCCATTTTTGTCGTTCGGAATTAAAGTACCTGGGGTACATAGTAAATCGAAGAGGTCTTCATGTGGATCCGGGCAAGGTGGAAGCCATTGTCAACATCCCCCCACCAAGGACGAGCACGGAGGTAAGGAGATTGGTAGGAATGGCTTCGTGGTATAGACGATTTGTACCTAACTTTTCTACGATTATCGCTCCGATCACTGCGCTGTTGAAGAAGGGCTGCAAGGTAATTTGGTCTGAGGAGTGCGAGGAGTCGTTTCGTACTATCAAGGAGCATCTTATCAAGGCCCCAATCCTCACCTGTCCTGATTTCACTCTGCCATTTACAGTGCAGACCGACGCGAGTGGCCACGGGCTGGGTGCGGTTTTGACGCAGACACACCCCGATGGCGAGAGAGTCGTCAGCTACATCAGTAGGTCTCTTATTAGGGCAGAGCGAAACTATTCGGCGACGGAGCGGGAGTGTTTGGCCGTTATTTGGGCAGTGGAAAAGTTTCGCCCCTATCTCGAGGGATTGTCCTTCAAGGTCATTACTGATCACCATAGTTTGGTGTGGTTACAGAATATGAAAGATCCCACAGGTCGTTTGGCGAGATGGTCAGTCCGAATGCAGCAGTACGATTTTCAGATTGTTCATCGGAAGGGTAAGGACCATATCGTTCCGGATCTTTTATCACGAGCTGTACCCGAAATTAATGGTTTGACCGAAGTGTCTGCATTACAGGCTAGGCCAGTAGTAGATAAGTGGTATGCCAGAAGGAGAGAAGATGTCCTGAGACATCCTCTTAAGTTTACGCAGTATAGGGTCAGCGAAGGAAGACTTTTTAGGTACGTCAAAGAGCGTTTTGGGTTAGGAACCGGAGTGGACGAGTGGAGAGAGGTTGTGCCGAAGGAGGATCGCGGACGAGTACTGCGTGAATGTCACGATGTGCCCACGGCCGGTCACATGGGTGTCTATAAGACGTTTGGGAGAGTGGCTGATAGATACTATTGGCCCAAGATGCGTGCAGACGTGGCCAAATATGTTCGCCGATGTCCAGTTTGTGTTCGATATAAGCCGCCTCAACAGAAACCGGCTGGGTATTTGGTACCGAACCGAAAGGCAGCTCGCCCATGGCAGATCATTAGCAGCGATCTCATGGGGCCGTTCCCGAGGTCTACTAGTGGATATTCGTACTTATTGGTGGTAGTAGACACATTTTCAAAGATGCCTTTGATCTTTCCGCTTCGCAAGGCCACGGCCCCAGGCATAGTGAAAATCATCGAGGAGAGAGTGATTCTGTTTTTCGGAGCCCCTGAGGTCATTCTGGTGGATAATGGACCGCAATATAGGAGCCGAGAGTTTCGACAGCTTTTCGAGAAATATGATGTGAGGGTGAGATACAATCCCCATTACCACCCCCAAGCAAATCCGACAGAGAGGACCAACAGGGTAATCAAGACTCTGGTGGCGATGTTCGCAAAGGAGGACCATCGTCATTGGGCGGATAAGCTGTCACATTTAGCGTGTTCGATTCGCAGTGCTAAACACGAGGTGACCGGGTTCAGTCCATATTTCATGAATTTTGGTAGAGAAATAATATTGTCTGGGTCGGTGTTTGATAAGCAATCGATTATTGGTGACCAGCTGATTGGTGCCGATGAGGTCGTAGAGGATCCTCTAATCCGGCATGAGAAGTTGAAAGCGGTTTACAGCCAGGTTCGGCAGCGCATGCGCACAGCAGACGTGCGAAACCAGAAATATTATAACTTACGTCGGAGACCAGACGAGTTCTTCACGGGACAGCAGGTTCTGAAGAAAAACTATGTACTGTCGGATGCCTCAAAAGGGTTTGCGGCAAAGTTGGCCCCGAAGTTTGTAGGACCGTACAAGGTGCGGAAGAAAACAGGCCAGTGGACCTATGAGCTGGAAAACGAGGCAGGGCAGCCTGCAGGGCTTTGGCATGCGAGGGACCTACGTCTGTTGGTACGGGACTAATAAGCCCGACCTCTACTCATCCTCATTTCTTCTTTCTTTCTTCCTTCTATTTCTTATTTGTTTCGGGTAGTTAGTAGGCAGGAACTCGTAAGGTAGTTCCTTCTTTCCGGGAAAGGGGGGGAACTGTAACGTGAAGTTTCAACGTTAGCGCGCGCCTCTGCATTATCCTCCTTTGAGCGCCGCCTATGGTCATTGCTGACCGAGGCGCTGCTCGCGGCGGAATTTTTGGGCAGCGTTTTCGCGAGCGGACGAGACGGACCGGCCATTTTTGGTGTGAATTTAACTGCAGCAAGACACGCGCACGCGAAGAGATATATCGACAAAGGTCGATCTGCAATTAGAGCGGGAGTATTCTGTTTGCGTTAGGAGGATCCGTCGAGGACGATTCTCTCCCAAGGGGGAATATAGTGGTGTCGCAGTTTTAGTGGTCGGAAACCCCTTGCACAAGGGTAAGTTAAGCCCCGCGCGCACGCTTCACGTACTACGTTTCTTACTGGGTAAATTGTTTTATAGGGTTCTAGTGGGAGGCGGTATACGCAACCTACGGCTAACCTACGGCTAAATTACGGCCAGTGGTCCCGGTTTTTTTATTACGGACGGCGAGTTGACGGCGCTGTCGTGTCCACAAGAGGAGGTTTTGCCGCTGCGTGACGTAGCCAACAGTAGTGGCCAATATCGCAAAACCGTGCGTCAACCGTCGCGCGGAACGTATAAGCCAGTGGCGGCGCCACTGGCTTATAGGCGAGCGGGAGTGTTTGGCCGTTATTTGGGCAGTGGAAAAGTTTCGCCCCTATCTCGAGGGATTGTCCTTCAAGGTCATTACTGATCACCATAGTTTGGTGTGGTTACAGAATATGAAAGATCCCACAGGTCGTTTGGCGAGATGGTCAGTCCGAATGCAGCAGTACGATTTTCAGATTGTTCATCGGAAGGGTAAGGACCATATCGTTCCGGATCTTTTATCACGAGCTGTACCCGAAATTAATGGTTTGACCGAAGTGTCTGCATTACAGGCTAGGCCAGTAGTAGATAAGTGGTATGCCAGAAGGAGAGAAGATGTCCTGAGACATCCTCTTAAGTTTACGCAGTATAGGGTCAGCGAAGGAAGACTTTTTAGGTACGTCAAAGAGCGTTTTGGGTTAGGAACCGGAGTGGACGAGTGGAGAGAGGTTGTGCCGAAGGAGGATCGCGGACGAGTACTGCGTGAATGTCACGATGTGCCCACGGCCGGTCACATGGGTGTCTATAAGACGTTTGGGAGAGTGGCTGATAGATACTATTGGCCCAAGATGCGTGCAGACGTGGCCAAATATGTTCGCCGATGTCCAGTTTGTGTTCGATATAAGCCGCCTCAACAGAAACCGGCTGGGTATTTGGTACCGAACCGAAAGGCAGCTCGCCCATGGCAGATCATTAGCAGCGATCTCATGGGGCCGTTCCCGAGGTCTACTAGTGGATATTCGTACTTATTGGTGGTAGTAGACACATTTTCAAAGATGCCTTTGATCTTTCCGCTTCGCAAGGCCACGGCCCCAGGCATAGTGAAAATCATCGAGGAGAGAGTGATTCTGTTTTTCGGAGCCCCTGAGGTCATTCTGGTGGATAATGGACCGCAATATAGGAGCCGAGAGTTTCGACAGCTTTTCGAGAAATATGATGTGAGGGTGAGATACAATCCCCATTACCACCCCCAAGCAAATCCGACAGAGAGGACCAACAGGGTAATCAAGACTCTGGTGGCGATGTTCGCAAAGGAGGACCATCGTCATTGGGCGGATAAGCTGTCACATTTAGCGTGTTCGATTCGCAGTGCTAAACACGAGGTGACCGGGTTCAGTCCATATTTCATGAATTTTGGTAGAGAAATAATATTGTCTGGGTCGGTGTTTGATAAGCAATCGATTATTGGTGACCAGCTGATTGGTGCCGATGAGGTCGTAGAGGATCCTCTAATCCGGCATGAGAAGTTGAAAGCGGTTTACAGCCAGGTTCGGCAGCGCATGCGCACAGCAGACGTGCGAAACCAGAAATATTATAACTTACGTCGGAGACCAGACGAGTTCTTCACGGGACAGCAGGTTCTGAAGAAAAACTATGTACTGTCGGATGCCTCAAAAGGGTTTGCGGCAAAGTTGGCCCCGAAGTTTGTAGGACCGTACAAGGTGCGGAAGAAAACAGGCCAGTGGACCTATGAGCTGGAAAACGAGGCAGGGCAGCCTGCAGGGCTTTGGCATGCGAGGGACCTACGTCTGTTGGTACGGGACTAATAAGCCCGACCTCTACTCATCCTCATTTCTTCTTTCTTTCTTCCTTCTATTTCTTATTTGTTTCGGGTAGTTAGTAGGCAGGAACTCGTAAGGTAGTTCCTTCTTTCCGGGAAAGGGGGGGAACTGTAACGTGAAGTTTCAACGTTAGCGCGCGCCTCTGCATTATCCTCCTTTGAGCGCCGCCTATGGTCATTGCTGACCGAGGCGCTGCTCGCGGCGGAATTTTTGGGCAGCGTTTTCGCGAGCGGACGAGACGGACCGGCCATTTTTGGTGTGAATTTAACTGCAGCAAGACACGCGCACGCGAAGAGATATATCGACAAAGGTCGATCTGCAATTAGAGCGGGAGTATTCTGTTTGCGTTAGGAGGATCCGTCGAGGACGATTCTCTCCCAAGGGGGAATATAGTGGTGTCGCAGTTTTAGTGGTCGGAAACCCCTTGCACAAGGGTAAGTTAAGCCCCGCGCGCACGCTTCACGTACTACGTTTCTTACTGGGTAAATTGTTTTATAGGGTTCTAGTGGGAGGCGGTATACGCAACCTACGGCTAACCTACGGCTAAATTACGGCCAGTGGTCCCGGTTTTTTTATTACGGACGGCGAGTTGACGGCGCTGTCGTGTCCACAAGAGGAGGTTTTGCCGCTGCGTGACGTAGCCAACAGTAGTGGCCAATATCGCAAAACCGTGCGTCAACCGTCGCGCGGAACGTATAAGCCAGTGGCGGCGCCCGGAGTGGATCGCCGTGGGAACGCCGAGCCTCCAAATCATTCTACGTAATCACTCATATGTCACATCATTCCATTTGTCAATTGTATTTAGGGCGTTGACGGTCTCTGCGGTAAAGGTAAGGCGTGAGCGGAAATACGGAGACTGCGTAAATAGCGGGGAATAGGGAAGCGTTGGTACCATCGTCCTTTTTCTTCGGGTAAACCCTCCATTTCGCGAACCGCCCCCGCAGGGCATCGGGACGTCTGAGACCACAAGGGGTCATCGCACATTTCCATTCCCATTAATCATTTTGATAGCCAGATTTAAGAACAAGTTTACAACAATATTGTTAAATGACCATTTAGTTTTAAATAAATCTTCTGTTGTTAATTGTCAAACCATAGTTTTTCTCTATTTCATTGTTTACCAGCGTCTGAGGTAAAGCCTCCTTATCCTTCACAGTTGGGACCAGGAGGCGTGATCACCCTCTACTGGTGCGGTAATTGTGTGGCGCCCATTTTATACTTTACCATCCGAACCCCGCCGTCTCCACTGATTAAACGGCTAGCGGCCCGCGCCAGTAGAGTTATTTGGGGGGTTGACAGTTTTGACAGGAAGTAAGCGTCGCAACTTTTACTTTCAGAATTACACAGACGGATATTAAGAACACAATATAGCTAAATGTAATCCAAATGAAGCGCGTCAAACTCACTTGAAAACAATAAAGCGTGTGTTGTTAGGTTATGTCAGCAATCAGCTACAAATTTTCCGTAGTTTTATCCAAACAGAAGCATATGTTTTAGCGCTACAAATTTAAAACACTCCGCGAAGTTTAAAAACATATCCTTTTATCAATGTCATGAAGTATCAACATTCATCACTTGATGCTGTTCACGTTTCAAATGCCCGCCAATACCGCAATTTACTTCGTAAATATACATGGCAACACTGTCTAGCGGGAAAATGAAAAGTTCGGTTAGGTTTTGTTGCCTAATGTCAAAACCATAACAAACCCAACAAATTCCCAGAGAAAACTGAAACTTTAATATTCTCAGTGAAGAAAATCGGTAAAACAATTTTTAATTTTTTTGTCAAGCATGTATCTTTCTTTTTGTGCAAACATATTCGTGTACAAATTCACCTTGTGCGTCAGTTTGACAATTAAATTGCTTCAGTTGTACCAACTTGAATCGTCTTCAGTTGCTATTGATTGATTTCAAGGGATATTTTTGCCAACATATATCAGCAGGTGGTGGTCCTTTGAAATGTGAATATAGCTTGCAATAATCCATTAGTGAGTAGTCTCATTCGTTATTCTCACTCGTCGATGCTTGTGCTTTGTGCCACTTTGTGCTCGGATCGTTTTAAAAGTGACACTTTTCCGTCTTTTGTAGAAGTCATCTAAAACAGTCTACTCTTATCTTCCGATCCAATAATAGGTAATTCACATTATCGGTATCTCAGGTAATTTATGAAATAAGTAAATCAATTATTCTTGTATTACTACGTAAACATGTGATATATGGTTATTTTGCGTTTTCATTTACAGAGACGACCAACGCGACGAACGAAATAAGAGATATGACAGCAATCGAAATCGAAACGAGCAGTAAGTTTGTCAGAATAAATTCGTTTTCATACAATATTAAAATTACTCGGCCAAAATAGCTCTGGCAGATAGCCTCATAAAGATTGTTTTTCCAATTCGCATTATTAAAATGCTCATTATGAATATCGAATCTCATCGTTAAAACTACACTTTAATCGAATGGGTGAATAAAATGTTTACATTTTCACTTTATTCACTATAACCATTGACAGCGTGAATAAAGTAAAAAATAGGTAACTTCACACTATCCTTGAAGTTTTCGTTGTCACCTGACAATTAGACACTTCACGCAAATTCTTCAATTCTAATAACGAATTGGAAAAAAATCTTGTATGATACACGTGAATAAAGCCATTTTATTAGCAATTATCGCACTTGGCTTCGCCTCTTGCTCTAAACTGTTTTTCGTGGATAAAATTCGACTTTATTCACTTATATCATAAATAGGTATTATACAATGACATCTTACGAATAACGCCCCAAGTCATATCGCTTTGCCGGAACAACCAATGACTCGACAACCAATTCAATAATTAACAACCGATTTTTCCTCAAAAATTCATTCTGCTGTTGCGTCACTGTTGCTCCGGAACGGCAATATGGCGATATTATGGATCAATTTTAATAAATAAAAAGTCAAATAAAATAATTCCAAAAATATTAACTGTGATCAGTTTAGATTTTTTTCATAATTATTGTTTTTATACAATACACAACACTATTTAATCTTTTGCATTTGCAGAAGTGACAATGGTTGGGGCAACAATGCCAAATCCCCAGATTATAATTCTGACAGCATAAGAAAGCCTCGGTGAGTAGACATTATTGTTTTCTAGAAGACAGCCATATAGGGCAGTTGTCCAGCTCCTTTTTGTACTAGCTTATTAGCGTACTATACAGTTGTGTACTACAAATTTTGAGATCTTAAGCAAATGGGGTGTTCACTTCTCGTCTTCTGGATAAAAAAGGGACTTTTCTATCTTGATTTGATATTGTTTTTTTGACGACAACTATGGTTTTTCTTATGGGCGCCATAATTGTTTTTTATACATTTTGATAGCATTTGTTATAATGATTTCAATTATATGTGACATTTGACAGCTTGGAATCAATTGTTTTCAAGTTACCTCAGTCATGTTGTTGTGGTTATGTGTCTACAAACTGGTTTTTCAAAAGCATTTTCATCTATATATGAAAGTATCTAAAACCTTTTTTAATGAAGAAATAAGAAAATTCAGATAAAAAAGATAAAAAAGATACATAATCAGGTGTACTGCATCAAACGAACGTTAACATTAAAGTGTACGTTATTTGACAGCATCACGTTCAAATATCAGATGCTATTATGACATTATTGTATTTGACATTCGAATGTGATGCTGTCAAATGATACGAAATCCCCCTGATTGTGTAAAATATCTTAATAATCGTTAAACAAATCCATTGCCTCTACTAATCATTTGAATATTTCTAGGAACGACACTGGATGGAAGAGAGATTCTGTGAAATCACCCGAGCCTGCTTCAGATTTTATTCGAAAACCAAGGTATTTCAGAAAGTTTTGCGGTATTTCAAAGTTTCAGCAAAAAGTTATGTGACTGGTAACACATTGGCATATATTTTAATATTAAAGTAAGCATAGAAAAAACCATCAATTATTTAAACGATACTTCATTTATTAAGGAATTATTTTGATATACATGAAAATATCTAAATTAAACTTAAAAGTATTATTTTAATGACTTAACACGCAAAATGACACTAACAAACAATTTAGTAACTATGATATATTTAATACGAAAAAAAAGGCCATAATTCAATAATAATTTATAAAAATAACAATTTTCCCTACAATCCCCTCTTTAATGATCACTTAAAGCCACTGTTTATAGAATCGTTTCATTCCTCATCAATCCGCCTTATTTTTGTGTGTATTATTTGTATTATTATACGCCATAGGTGGAGGAGTAGTAGGGATTATTATTATTATTATTACCATTATTTACAGAAATGAAGATGCATGGGGTAGCGGTTCTATGAAATCACCGGACCCACCGTCAGACTTCAAAAGAAAACCTAGGTACGAAGGATCCAGGTATAAAAATATCATATTTTTGTTGCACTTCGATTTAACACGAAACTCTTCAGAAATGATGGTGGATGGGGCGGTCATTCTGGAAGATCACCAGAACGATCATCAGACTACAGTAAGAGAAGACCAAGGTAAGGTCCTAATGTACATAAATATGAATTACGATACCAATGACGTAGAACAGATATTTGATCTGTCCGTCGGAAATGAAAAAATGCAACTCTGTGATTTTTAAAATGACATTTATGATGTTTATTACACATCATCTTTGATTTCAAATTTTCAAGTTTCATTTTTTACAAATAGTCCTGTTTGTTTTCAAGCTCTGAAAAACAAATTAATATTTTGAATGGTTGACACAAAAATGACAGTCTTATAGCGGTTTTACACGGTCAAAGAAACTATTGAAGCATCTAATAATCGGGTTCGAAATAATGTCGTTATAACTTTGTCTGTTCTTTATGAATCGTGCTTGCATTTGGCAGAGTCGGCCTAAATTCGCCAAATAACCAACTGCACAGGGCATTTCATGCTGTACGCCCTGCACCAAAGTGTATCTGCTACAAAAAGCAAAATTTACATTGTCCCGGCTTTGACAAACTCGAGTCATGGCCAAAAATGCTGTGGACATCTGTTTGCAAGTTGAGCGACGCATGCGGCTCTGCAGACAATTATTTATTAATATCTGCCTTTCTTTATCGTTTGCTTAACGTGGTTCAGTTCCGGTGGCTCTTACAAGAGCCAATCTCAGGTTAGCGCGAGTGCCGCTGGCTCTTATAAGAGCCAAATGTCTCGCATGTTTCTGTGTGGGAAAAAAGTCGGCATACCTGTTTTTGTAGCTTTGAATGCCTGGCATCGAACATGTTATTTGGTTATACAGGGTGACCAAGATAAGGATCAACAGCATCTTGGAACTGTAAAACAAACCGTAAAACTTCGTTTAAGTTACAAAGGCGGTTAAATTACAAAAATGTTACCACACGCAAAATTCCGTATTTTTTCAAATATATCTGGAATTAAGAAAATTTTTCTGGTTTTCTCAATGGAATATTATTGGCCAGTAAATTGTGCAACTTTTTTGTAACTTAACCGTCTTTGTAACTTTTATGGTTTCCGAGATCCCAGTGCTGTTCATTCTTATCTTGGACACCCTCTATATGCATGCCCAATTTAATCATGCTTTTATGGCTTATTTTGATTTACGATAATTTTTGAATTAATCAGTAATGAAAATGTACGTCATGTGTTTCAATTTTTCATTCAGAAATGAGGGCTACAACAGTGATTACAATAGAAACAAGAAAGGGTGAGTTTATGTCAATATATTATAGACATAATTTCGCTTCAAGAATCCACTTGTTAAAGCATTTGTGTTTTGCTAGTAATTTGATGAAGAAACCAGTGCAATAAATAGTTTTTACGATATTTGAAATTCAAAAACAGTTTGCTAAGATACTACTTCTTTAAGCGACAAATTAATATAAATAAATTAGGCGAGATTCAAAGTTGTCGAACAGTTTTGGTGAATCAAATTTAGTTAGAATGTGCCTATCCGGTTTGTAATCTAGTTTGAATAATCAATTTGCACATTCAATTTATCAAAATTATAGGGATGGAAGTGAAAAGAGCTGGTCAGAATCTGAGAAGGGCGGAACCCATATCCAAAACAGAGGGGAGAAGAGGCCGCCTAGGCAAAATCAAAATTTCGATAGCAATAGGGGTTCCGGCAGACGCAACGATTCGTCAAAGAGCAGTTGGAATAATGAAGCTCCGTTGGAAGTGTTAAGCTTTGCCGGGCCAGGCGATGAGTTCTCGAAAGCGGACCACACTGGAAAAACTGAAGACGTTACCATTTCTTGGTTTTACAACCCCAACAATTTTTACTGCAAGCTGGGGTGCTCGAAGGTATTATTTGTTTTAATTTTAAGAATCGCTGCAAAAATGTATTACATTTCTAATTACAGGCCGAATTTGCTGCTATGATGAATGAAATACAAACGTCCTACAAGAAACGGAAACCATCCGAGGCACCAGTGGGTGCTCCTGTAGTGGCAATGTTTCCCGAAGACAATGCTTTGTACCGAGCAACCATAATTGAGGTGACCGGTGCCTTGTACAAGGTATTTTTCGTCGACTTCGGTAACTATTCAACCACAAAGAAAGTCTACCCAATAGAACGGAAACATATGGAGCTGGCAGTGCAAGCATATTGCTGCGCCATAGATGGCATCTTTCCGAATGGCGACAATTGGCCCGATTCCAATGCGTTTGGCAAATACTTTGAGAAAGACAACTTCCAGTGCACTTTCGTAAACATTGATGAAGAAAAGTACGTACTTAGAATGTGCAACGAAGGACATCATAAATTACATTTATTGTAGGTACAATGTTAATTTATTGCACCAGGGAGTGAGCATTAGAGATCAGTTGGTTGGAGATGGTCTGGCTGTCGAAAAGTCTGCCGAACCCTCGACCGAAGATCTGGTTTCTTTAGATATTCTACTGCACCAGAAAATAAGCTGCCAACTTGCATCCGTCAATAAGCTTTCAGACATATTACTCCAGGTGCAGCCAGGAACATTTGTGCAATGCAGTTTGCACAATCTAGATAAAGCTACCGAAATATTGGAGGCTAACTTACAAAAATATTTAGGGTTGTTCGTCATAGCTTCTGTAGATAAGATCGTTGGCGACAGGTAAATTGTAGGATTTATTAGTATTAAGATTGAATTACATTATACTTTTTAACAATGTACAGTCCATCCAATTTCAAGACGAAGCTTATATAAACACTATTGCATGCGTGTCCGGCACGTGAACACGTCTTCACAACCATAAGATTGGTCGCGCCACAGCCTACAGGCTGCCCGGGCTAAGGATATTTTGTAACTGCGATCGCTACCTCGAGTTGTGTAGAATCGGCCCTGTAAATTGTGGCTGTTCAAATGAACATTTATATTAGCTTCATCTCGAAATTGGACAGAGTATAGTATAATGTAAATCATAAAATTCCATCCAATTTCCGTTCGAGTTTCTCGAGTAGAAATATGCAGCGGGTGCTTTATATGGAGGCGCCCTCTACATCGAAAAGAATTATATATCAATTAAAAGCAAAACTCGTATGAAAATAGACTGAAAAAGTATGACGTAATTCATATTTAGCTAGCATAAAATAAGCTTCTAAATTGGCAGATATTGCCAATTGCGACGAATTCTTTGTTTTTTATATTTAGCAATATTTGAATTAATCGTTCAAATAAAACCTTTTTATGTCACAGATTAGAAGTAACATTGTACGATGGTGGAGGAATAAAACTAGAGGCTTTCACTCCAGACGCCTCTGCGCCTGGCACAATATCGCCCATACTGCAACTGCCGATAATATCGACCACACTGACGGGATTAGTAACTCATGCAACGGATACAAAGATCTTTCTTCAGCCATCGGCAATGGCTGAATCTGTGGCTTATCTCCTTGACGCCCTCTACGAGTGTTATGAAACCTCTGATGAAATACCCGAAACTGCTGCTGTTGATGAGGTTTATGCCGTTCATTCTGCCGACGGAAATTGGTACCGTGGGAGAGTAGCGTCCGTGGAGAATGAAATGGTCGCAGTCATTTTCCTGGATTATGGGAACGAAGAAACGGTCGAAAAGCTAGCTTTGAGGTACGTAACATTGGGTTTTAAAAAGCTTTTGCAATATTCCGCGGGGCCCCATTAAAGATAAGGGGGCTCACACTTTGGGAGCCACTGAGTTAAGCCATCACAAACAAAGCCACTGTGTCGGAATAAGATGACTCGATAACCTCATAAATTGAATTTCAAAAATTTCATACTTGATACTTTCTTTTACTACACAAATAACTGCAAAATGGTACTAATACTAGATATTTTCCAGGGAACTTGATCCGTTGCATTACGAACCACATCTGCTTGCCGTTGAAATCCAGTTTAAGAATGGTGAATCAGTAATCGAGCAAGAAATAACCGTAAATCTAACCAAACGAGGGGAAGCGTGGGAAGGACAGTTGATAACCCAAGCACTCGAGAGTGGACAGGAAGTTACAGCAAATGTAGCACAGGAACCGATCTCGGAGCAAACGTCAAACGATGTAGTAGCACCCTTGGAAGACGTGGAATACCCTTCATCACAATTCGGGTTTTCCGTAATTCTAAGCCATTTAGACAACCCAGGACAATTCTACTTGCAAGTGTTAGAAGCTGAGGACCCCATTAACGAACTCCAGGACAGACTACAAGCCGAAATTCCGCAATTGCCAGACATCGAAAACGTTACGACGGGTATCTTGTGTGCGGCGCAATACAGCGTCGATCAGTTGTGGTACAGGGCGCAGGTTCTTGACAGTGATCCCGATATTACGACGGTAAGATTCGTTGATTTTGGCAACACCGACGTTCTCGACAACACAACGTCCAAGGTGAAAACATTGCCTTCCGAACTGCTCTCTCTCGAACATCACTCAAAACGGTGCAGTCTGTACTTGAAACCTGTGGACATTGAGTGGAGTACGGAAGCCTGTGAAAAGTTTGAGCTGCTTACCGGTGACAAGTTGCTGACGGCCGAAATCATCCACCAAGACGAAAAAACGACGTTCGTAGATTTGTATGCGGAAAGTGTGAACATTGGGCAAGAGCTGTTGAAAGATAAAATGGCCTTAGAGTTGCAGCTCGAGACCAGTGCCAGCTGCACTGGTTTCGTTAGCAACTTAAATTCTCCGTCTGAATTTTGGATACAACTGGAGAGTGCTTGTAACGATCTGGAATGGGTTGCTGATCAATTGACCAACGCAGACGACTATCCGCAATTGCAAGATTTGGAGCCTGGCTCATTGTGCGCCGCTGTGTTTCCGGATGACAGTAGTTGGTATCGAGCTAGAATCTTATCTAATACAGTTGCAGGTTCGTTCAGTAATTCAATCTTATTTAATCATATATTGTGTTCTTTAGATTATTAATTTCCTTCTCCTTTATCTCGTTTTCTTGTTTTACCTCTGCTAGTTGTTTTTTGTTTTCCTTAAGTATGTACGTATGTAAGCATGTACCTATTTGCTTAATGTTCATCAGTTCATCATTTTTACTCATCAAATCTTGTAATCATAGTTATTCCGCCCTTGTTTTCTTTGTTAGTTTTATTAGGTGTTCTTTTTGTTAATTTGCTCCTACCATTATGTATGTCTAAATCCTCATTTTTCTTTTATACTCTGTGGCTGTGCCACTCCGTAACGGCATTTTTACGTGAATTCGCCTACTGGCTCTACGTCTTGTACTCAGTATTTAAATTACTTAGTAATAATAATAACCATCTTATGGTATAAGAATTCATCACAATTATAACAGGTGTCTGGAAAAACCCGTATGCAAATTATGTTGGTAGCACTCCAAAGTTCCAATTACAGTTGTCAACACTGACATTTTGGCCGTTTGACTGTCAATGTGACAGCTTGCAACGGCCTGCCGACAGCATTATTAAAGATTGTCTTTTAGACTATCTCAAAATGTCTGCACCAGAACAAATGCGTACATCCTAATGGCCCATTTTAGGAGTTCAACTCAAAACCCAGACAGATCATGGATCTTCATTCCTGTTTTTATTTTATTCCCAATATTTGTTGGTTGTTATAATAATAATAATTTATTTTGTATCAGACTCCAGTGAGTATTAAATTGTCTGTTATTCGCCCACTTTGAAATTATCACTGAACAGTAACAACTGAAAAAAAATCAAATCCAAGATACCAACATAATTGGGGTATGGTTTTTTTGCAGACAGCCGATATATGATTTATGCAAAATGGTTTTAATATTTAAATTTTCAGGTCTGGAAGTTCTTTTTGTCGATTACGGGAACTCGTGCACCTGCAGAAGTTTGCGAGAACTGCCTGAAGATTTGGTCATGCTGCCGCCCCTTGCCCAGAAGTGCAGCCTACAGAAACCGCCAGGATTATTGCAGTGGCCGCCAGCAGCCTCGAATACGTTTAAGGAGATCTCCGCCGATGGCATCACAATATTCACAGTGAACAAGCTTTCGCAGGGAGAAACATCTATAGTGCAGCTGATTCACGAGGGGATTGATATAAGCACAAAACTGTTGCCTGAAACTTTGAATGCCGTCATCACCGATTACAATTCTGTTGGAGACTTTTCAATTAAAGGCACGGACAATGAATCGCTGGCCGAGCATTGTAAATTGGATTCGTTACCTGGGTATATTTGGGGAGACGAAACGGAGGAAAAACTGAAAGAAATCAATAACGAAGGTATTTATTTATTTCACAGGACAAGCTCCAGTATTGTCTAATAGTGAATATAAACTATTCATTTTGATGATGTGATTACATCATGTAGATCATGTGTAGGTATGTAAGCGTTCTTCTTAAATCTGGTGGTAAACCCAGCTTATCATGTTGTCAACTAATAAAATACAAAACTACAGTAAAGTACATTGTCACATAATAAAGTGCTGTGAAATGTCAAACGATTAACGGTAGTAGAAAACGAATTTATTCAGTATTTATGTTTTTTTGTTTTTGTTCGTTCTCGTACGTTACTCTTTATAAATGCTTGTAAACACTTAAAAATCTGTTGTTTCGCTTGGAGTTTTAAAATTTTTATATGGATTTTTTATCTCACCTTTGTATGTGTTTTCTTACAACACATGCACTGTCGAAATGACATTAGTGAGAGGTCACGTTTATATCAAACTACAGATCCATTATGGATATGAATTGTCAAATTCAAGATCGGTAAAAATGTCACATTGTATAATAATTTTGACAGTGTACTTGTAAAAAAACTAGTAACAAAAATGTCATTAATGTCAACATGTGTTGCGAGGTTATGAGACCTATTAGTTTTTAATAATTTGAGTTGGTTTGATAACAAGAAGTAGGTACCGTTGCAATTTTTAGTTAATAAATTGTGAAAATGAGAAAGAAACAAAAACGTTTTAAATTCATTCAAAATTGGACAATTTGGATTGGTCAAAATTAAATGGTTAAAATACCCATTGGCATTCCTAGTAACTTTATCAATATTACCAACCCAATGGCACTGATTTGACAATTCATATCTATAATGGATTTAGTGTACTTTTTTTATAGCTGTTTGAACAATTTTGGAACTCAATTAGTGGCAATTAGTGAAAGAATTAGTGGCAACTCTGTTAGTGTCATTAGTGTTTCTCGAAAACGAGGTTTGGTTCAATATGTAGTGATTTTTGTTTTGACCAACATAAAGCAACGGGTGGTGGATAAAAAACCAATGGACCATAGTTCCACGGCTTAATTATTTCTTATGTTCTAGGTCAAACTATATTCCAAGTGGAAATGGTATCTCAGAACGTAGTTAGGCTATACCTAAACGACTCTGATATCCGTTCAAATCTACCTCTAGTAAAATGTAGCCCTGTTAGTTCGGTTCAGAATACCCCTAAAAAGATTTGTGAAAACACCAAGACTGAGATAGTATTAAGTAGTGAAGAGCCACCTATTATGATAGAAGTGAATAGCGCCGAGGCCAACCCAGAATTTAACAATAAGGAGCAAATACCAGATGTTTCCAAAACAAATGCAGTTAAAATTGAAACAAATGAACAGACAGTTACAGATCAAAATGTTAGCAGCAAATATGGTGTGCCTGAGGAAGAGAAAAGCGATAAATTTATAACATGTGATTCTCCTATTAAGGAAGACTTAAATGTAACCAATTCAAGCACAGCACTGTGCGAAGAAATAAACTTAATAGACAGCGAAGCCGTTGAGATAATAGAAACCGAAGAGACTGATTTAATGGAATCGCCGCGACATTCTGCATTGGAAATTATGAATGAAATATGCGATAATGTGGAAAGCAAAACAGCTGATTTAATGAGATCGCCACAACATTCTGCCATGGAAATCATGAACGAAATATGTGATAATGTGGAAGGCAAAGGAATGAAATCACCACAACATTCTGCTATGGAAATCATGAACGAAATATGTGATAATGTGGAAGGCAAAGGAATGAAATCACCACAACATTCTGCTATGGAAATCATGAACGAAATATGCGATAATGTGGAAGGCAAAGTTTCATTTGATATTTCTAAACCCGAGACTAAAACTGTGCAAAAATCACATGAAGATGAAGTAATAATTTGTACAATTAAGCAAGACACTGGTGCAATTGAATCTTCAAATTCAGTCAAGATTGAAACTGGAAAGAACGGTGCCGATTCTGCTATAAAAATCATGAGCGAAATATGTGATAAGGTGGAGGAAACGGTGAGCGCAATTAAACCAATTACCGACGAAACTAACGTTTCAAGTTTAATTGAAGCAGAAGACAATACTGTCTCCGTCACAAATATCATGAATGAAATATTTGATAATGTGGAGAAAAAAGTTTCCATTACACGTCAATCTGACGAAATTAACACTATTCATTCAAAAAAGGCTCTAGAAAATGTTGATTCAATTGCAGTTATTGAGCAAGATTCCGGTCTAACAAGTGTCAGCGATACTTCCAAAGAGAGTGAAAGTAACGGAATGGAAATTCTAGAGGTAAAACAGATGCAAAATGTAAATAGCGACATACCCAGTAAAATTGATACAAGTAAAAATGCTGGAAGTAATTTGCCAGTTAGTGAAATTACTAAAGCTAAAGGTGAACATTCCGAAGAATTAGGAAAGGAAAAGTCTGCGGGTATCGTCGATCCGGAAAGTATTAAAATGGAAATTAGTTAGGCTGGAGTCTATTTTTGATATTTTTATATGGAAGAATATACTTTAGTTGACATGTTGTCGGTATATTAGGAGTTTAAGAAGTTTCAATGTTTTCCTTTTGTTGCTTATTAGTTTTTTAATCAAGTTCTAAAATACCAGTTTCATGATTTTTTATACACATGTATTGTTAGAGTTTATAAAAGTTACTAGATTGTTTTTCTCTTGCTCATGTATATAAAATAACATTTATTATAATAAACTTTCAAAACATAGTGGACCCGAAATTATTTACAATGATTCAGTTGTAAAAATGAGAAAATTGTTCATCTGCCGATATCTCGGAAATACGAATAACATCTCTTTGCTGTCATGTCGATGGTCTTCTGACAGGACATATACGACTTTTGAATTGAAATTTTACACTGGATGCAATAAAATATTGTTGGTGTAACGGCCAAAAATTATATTCTTACATATTGCCGTTCCGGAATACAACGACTCAACAGCAAAATGATTTTTTCTCGTGAGACTAAAAGCGATTGTTAATTATTCTGTTTTAAAGAAGTGAATACATTTTATTAGTAATAACATATACAACATAACATAAACTTCATTACATCATAATAACATATTACATTAAAATTATTACCAAGAAAATGCATAAACTTCATTACAACATTAACAATAGTTTTTCTTCCCTCCTGAAATATTCAATTTGCAGTTGCGTCGTTGTCATCAACGATATCAAATATATGCTGTTCGCATTTCAAAAGCATGCCAATATCGCACATTACCTCAAAAATATAAGTGTCTAGGGGAAAATAAAAAGTTATGTTAGGTTTTGTTGCCTAATGTTAAAGCCATAATGTACCCAAGAAAATGCAAGAAAAAGAAACTCAAATTTTCAATGAAGAAAATCTGTAAAGAAATTTTTGTCAAGCATTTTTCTTTTGGTGCAATTTTTTGACTACATCAATTGTCAATTTGACAATTAAATTGTTTTAGTTGTACAAACATGAATCACCTTCAGCTACGATTGATTGAAATCTAGGGATATTTATTGCTTTGCAAACATAAATGCCCAAGTATTTGAATTCTTTTGGTTTCAAGGCTTCCCTTCTAGAAGGGGAATTCTTTTCTCTTCTTTCGATTTTTTTATTTTTTCTATTTTCCATGTTTATTTTTGGATACCTTTTTTTCACTGCCTCATTCCATATTCAGCTTAGCCTGCTTTTGTGTTTCATTATCAAATTGCTGCATTGACTGGTATTTGTAGTTCCAGGTTTTGTTCTATAAAGTTCTGCATACTTTCAGTGGTGTGAAGTGAATGAATGTGTTCATCCGTATCAATTTTTAATTCCATGATTACTACATTGCTTTTTCTCTCTTTCTTAAATTGCAGTTCAACTCTTCGATTCAAAGTGATTATATCTTTTTAATTTCTTTATTTTCTGGTTTTAGCGCTGTGCATTCCATTGTGATTCTTTCATTTTCTTTCCTCGGACTTTAATTTCAGGTTTGTTCTCTTTTCTTATTTGTGAGACTTCCGGTGCCATATTTGATACCATTTCTATTAACATATCCAGCTGTCCCTCTGCTTTGGGTGGTCTTCTTTGACTTCTTAAAGATTTCCTCTTCTTTACTGTCTTCTTTTCCTTTTCGATTCTCTTAAAATTTAATTTTTTGTAAATAATAAATTTAAAAAAAATATATTTATGTTTTTCATTTCACTTTATAGTATTAATATTTTCAATTTAGAATTTTGTGACCAACATCTACCGATGAGATCTGCCGATTAGTTTCTTTTTGACAGTCCACCAATCAAAGTCTCTGGTAGTTTTCGCTGTCTTAATCCTTTAGGTGCTGTATCTTTTAGACCATCCACTTCATAGACGGTAGTAGTTTGTCCGAAATAGGTAAATTACAGGATAAAAACAATTGTTCCATTAATACAATTTAATTGCAACACTTATAACAAAAATAATAATCGTAAAATTAATGAGATATATAAAATACTTATAAATAACTCTAAGGTGTAGAAATATATTGGTCAATTTAAAAATATGCTTATGATAATTGTTCCGCTAGTGTGTTAATTTCTAATTTATCACACCGAAAATCACAGGATGGAAATTAATTCACAGGGCCAATGGAAATTATTGGAAAGCACCAAGTAAATTAATGTTCGTTAAAATTAAATAACAGATTAGTAATCTTTTTGTGTCCTGCAATATTGGTCCTGCTGAAAGTTTGAATATTTTTGTGTCCCAATTGGAATTCAATAGTTAATTCGAAATAAGGAATGAATTCGAGTAGAAGGAAAAATATAAAAACTTGTAACTGTTTTGTAGTCTGTCCAATTCTAAAATAGAGCTGGGGTAAACAATCTAATATGCGTGATCGGCACATGAACACTTAAAAACAAGCATATGATTGGTAATCCCGCATTCTTCAGGCACAGCCGGACTAAGTGGTTGTTACTGCAATCGCCAGGCTCGTGGCACATTGTCACCGTTCAAGTGAATTTTTTACGCACACTATCTTGGAATTGGAGAGATTATAGTCTCACTCGTAGTGATATGTGGATATTTTATAAGCTTCACAACTTGTAGTAAAGTAAAACCCTGTAGTTCAACCTCATTGATCATCCGAAACTGCAGTAGGAAGGCGACTTTGAGAAATATCGAAATAACTCCGTAAATATAGGCCAACGCCTATATTGACAAGTACCGATATCAATTGAGGCGTTTATTTTAAAACCAACAAGTTCAAAAATGCACAAATCGAGTTATTAACAGTAAACAGCTCTCAAGACCAATGTCTATGCACTAACAAACCCGTTTTCTCGAAAAATACTACAAGCCTCGTGTAACAGGCAAATGATTTTTTTTTTCATTTTCCTGTTACATTCCAACTTTTCTCCCCGTTTTTTCTCTTGTTTCACAGTTCATATTTAAAATCATTTTTAGTTTTAAATAAGTTGAAAAAAATACAACAGAATAGCCTGATTTATTTTCCTAGTACTTTGAGTATAACTTCCACTGTAACTTTCCCACAAAGCTGATTTTTGGACGTGTACTTTTTAAAATTAACGCCTCTATTGATTTTATGATTTTTGACTAACGAGCAGCAATTGCCAGCTGTTTCTCTGCAGTTCCATTCTTCAACGTGCAAAGTAATGCAACACAATTCTATTTTACTACAATAACATCACTGTATTGTACCCAAGTAATGTTTCCTTATTTGGGTTCCCAACGAACCTGGGTATCAACAACTACATGTTTTTGTTCAGGTACAATATTATAAGCAAAGAATTCCTCAGTTTTCTGTATATAGTGAAGTGTTCACAATATTCACGGCGCAAATACATATTATATACAAAATATGTGTATATGTTTTCGCCACTGGTACGATTAATTATTACATATTTACTTCTCCAAGAATTCTTTGGTCACACAAGCGGCAGAATCAACGAGTATAATACATTAAATATGATAATATGCAGGTTTGCAAGTTTGGAATCCCATGATCAAATTTATAATATTTGGAAATGGAGCATTCAAAAAGATTAATTGATATCCATAAAGGTACATTTTCGTGTTTATAAGCGTAAGTGTAGGCGTCGCACTAGAGAGAATACATGGAGAATTTTTACTTCAACAAGACTTCGGTTTCATACGAGCCGGCGAAGACTGATTCGAACAGAACCTGCAACACAATATATTATTTAATCAACAATTATCATCTAATTAGGTTAACAAAAATTAAGCATTAGTATTCAAGTAGGTGCAAGCAGAATAATTGCACGAATTCATTTTGAAGCTACTTACTGAGGTTCAACATATTGGAGTTCACCCTGATCCTCTAGGAATTTATTAATATCAATTTCTGTGAGCAGCTGAAAAGCAATTAAAATATAATCTAACATCCAACAAAATCAATACATGTTAACACAATACGTCTAAAAATAATTCGTTAAGTTTCTACAAAACAAAGCAGCAGAAACAAAAGACCTGATGTAAATCACTTACGTTACACACAAACATTGTTACATATTAGATGTAACGGAGTACGTTAGGACATGCAAGATACCTTGGACGGTTGCAGGAACCTCTGGGGTATTCGGGACGTGTACGTCCCAGAAGTAGGTGGCCCAAACCCAAGTCCCAGCAGCACGGCTTCAGGATCGGCCCTGCGGAACTCGAGCACCGACTCTACGCTCGAACAGTGGCTGCAGTCGTCGGATTGGAAGGAGGTGTCTCTGCCGAGCAGCCTCAAGCTGGGTTTTGCTGGGGAGCTGCACATCCCAGTCGCGTTGCTAGTTGCGGGGGGCGACCTGGGTGGCGCCTCTGGGGCTGAAGTCTGCGTGATGGCCGGGGGCAAGGTATCTAACCACTGTTGAACCGTGATGGGGGATTTTCTCATGCTGGCGCAAGACGCCCAATGGAACTGCACATCAGAAAACGTTCTCGGCCCCTCAGGATCATCCAGCCTCCTTCGGGAAATTCGTAATTCGTGTCTGACCCAGTTCAAGCAACAAGTTGTAATGCTACAAACAATGAAACCATTTCGAAGCTACCAACCTGAATGTTACATGGAGATGCAGATTTCGGTCGTTGCGAATGTCTATTTCCTTCAATATCAAATGAGTTTGTACGGAACTATTAGCTTAAATAATCTAAATTTATTTAATTAAAATGCTTAAAAAGCGTTTTTTTTTAACATGAGTAACCATTAGGAAATTTCATAAGTGCGATTGGTACACACTAGTTTATTTTGCCTTGACCTTTTTGGGGGATTGGTAATAGATTTAAAATATACTCTATTCACGATCAAATTTTTGTAAAGTAAACCATTTTTTAAATTTAATGTGTAATGTATCTTCATAAATGGAAAAACCTGGAAATGTGATGAGTTTAATGGGTTATATTTATATTTAATATTTAATGGGTTTATTAACATATTTTGTTTTGTATTGCATCCCACACCACACCATTATGTTCGGACCATAACTTTTGAAACACCCTATAGGTATAATGGAAATAAAAGTAGGTAAATTTGCAAAGCAACCTTAACCTTGTAATTTTTATGTTGTTTGATGAGCAGTGGCAGCAGTGTTCTTCCTGTGCTAGAACTTTTACTAACAAAGTACCCCAACAAATTGTAATTGGCTCAGACTTTTTGTAATAGGTAATAAAAAAATAATAATAATAATAATAAAAAACCGAAATAAAAAATATAGGTTCTCATTTAAAAAAAACATTAATGACTTTTAAAATTTGTTTTTTTTAAATCTGAAAAAAAAAAGTTTCATATGCTTAGTAATTTTTATCGTTATCTCCCTTTTTGATTTTTTCTCTATCATACACATTAACGAAGTTACCGAATTTAACATAACATAAATCTAGTACAAGAAATTAGGTTACAACAGCTATTTTACTGTACATCTACCATGAACCTACTAGGCTTCTTGTGCAGCAGTTACACAAAGCCACCATACATATACTTTAATGCATTTTTAATCATTGATGCAATTAATTTGTTCATTGTTAATACCTTCATTGTAATAATTGGAGAAAATAATTTAGATAGAATAAAGTGCTGTGCCAAGGTTAGACTTGCAGACGGCTTTCGCCCACACGCAAAGGGATTGTACTTAAAAATGATGAGGCAACACCTCTCCGAATTCATAATGAGAAACTACATCTGGGGCCCAATTTTTGAAACGAGGGAAAATTTTCCCATGGGAAAGACGCCATGTTTTCCCATAAAATCAGGGTTATGCTATTTTTTAAATCCCCATGGGAATATTTTCCCACGAAAGTCGGGGGATTTGCGGCACCTACTCCAGACCAGGGGAATTCGGAAATCCCATGGGAAAGTAACCTACCAAGCATTGTAATATACCCAAAATGCAGTGAAATGTTCAAATAATAGTGCATATATGTATAATTGTAATTTTTTATATGTTTAAAATTAAATGAATACCTAAATATTTTAATAAAGTAAAGTAAAGTAAAGTTATTATTTTGAAACATTTGACCTCTAAACTATTAATGTACACAAAAGAATGGCAAGGAAATAGTATAGGTACTTGTCTCCTATTAGCAGGGTAATTAAGTAAGTAATTGCTCTTGGTATAGAGTTCAAAATAACTGCTAACTCCTCCCATTTATTTTGCGCATCACGCGCCGTAAAGTGTGGGGAGAATTTTCCTCTTTTTAGATGGTCGTTCTCCTCAAGAAAACTTATAATTTTTTTTTTCTGCGAAGTGTACAAATGGGTCTTCTTTTCCATGTTTGCTGCGCTAATGGTGATTTGCGAATGGAACATCAAATGAAATTTTGTGCATTTTGATCAATTGTACATACTCTTATTTCCTCCTCAACCTAAAATTCCCCGTCATAAAACTGCATCCAGTTTATGACGGGGATTATCGGATTACGTTTTGCTTTGTAAATCTCCAGCAATTCATTAGGGCTTCATTCTCGGGAAAATGTAACTTTCAGTACATCTGTGCCAAAAGAATGGTTATTTTTCAGCCATGATTGTGATTAAAGTAATATACATTCCTCGGCACCACAGTGCCACGCGCCTTCGTTTGCTATCTTTGCCCTCGCCAGTAAGTCAATTCCCACCTCAGTATGCAATATATGTACTATAAACACAGGGGTGGCCGATGATATCAATTTGAAAATAGCGCTGCAATAACAGGCACTACAGCCAACACATATTCTCTATGCGTGATTGGTCTATTCTGTATAACGGCCCGATCAGTTCTAGACGTACGTCAATTTGTATTTCCCATGGGAAAGAGATTCTCCGGCGTTCAAAAATTGGGAGACCGCTTCCCATGGGAATGTGAGGCGAGGGAATATATTCCCATGGGAAAATTTTCCCACGTTTCAAAAATTCGGCCCCTGATGGTTATACCTGGTGTCCATTTTCAAACGTGAACATATATTTCATTCATGGCCTTTTTGCAACAGAGTTGGCTGGGTTTTCTTTTTGTCATGTTGGACAAACTGATTCAGTGATGCAACGGAAGTTAACTATTTTTTTGTGTCGATATCTATTAGACATTTGCTTCCTACCACATTGTCAGATTTATATTTTTTTCAGGACTAGCTTTTAAAGATATAGATGAGATGAGAACGCTTGACAGCTCTACTTTGTGATAAATTGTGAAATATGTAAAAAACACACACAGGTTACTTTGTTAATATCACTTAGGTTTATTTATAGTGACTATAGTTTCGACAAGATATTTATGAAAATACACTCAGATGCAAAAAAATCGGGTCATTTGGGTCGGTTTGCAAAAAAAAACCATTTTTTAAAATTTTGATGTTGGTGTAGTCCTTAGAATGAAAGTTTTAGTCTTTTACAATAAAAGAGACCATTAGGATGTAGAAAAAAATAACATATGATACTTATCAGTTTATTTAATAAGCGAGAATAACATTTAAAGCTATGCGTTCTTGACTACTTATTGCTCATTCGGCATTATGCATTAAGGATCAAGGTGGCTACTGGGTTTTGACTTGTTTGTTTTCGATTAACTATCATTTTCATTATTATTTTAACTCTGTCAAGTTTATTTTGCAGAAATGCATTTTCTCTCGTGTATACGTACATAATTGTTTTTGCTTATTAATGTTCATTAAATAAATAATAAGTACCATATGTTGCTTCTTTCTACTTCTTGACGGTCTCTTTGGTTATAAAACACTAAAAATTTTATTCTAAGGACTATACAAACATCAAAATTCTTCTTCTTTTGGTTCTTTTGCAAATAATAACCCAATGACACATTTTTTTTGCATCTATAAACTATAAAATAACGACTAGTTTTAATAAGTACTTACTGGTATTTATTAAAATTATTTATTATGCAATAAATCAATTGATTAATAATATTATAATTCACTTCATTTGCTGCTAAAAAACAAAATATAACATAATTGGTAAATACACAATCTATTCTTAATACAATAGTTGTTTACATTTTAAGGCCTGGAAGTTATGTATTACAGTAAAAATGAGGCGACAAAGGATGCCCATTGTGGTGTGGTCGGGACTGGAAATGCATCTTCACCCAGATCTCTTTGCTGAAGAGGGTAAAGCTGCCTCATCTTTATGGTACTGCTTCAATTGTTCCAGATTGGTAGCATAATAGCCGCAAAAATGGAAACTGCTGCGCAACATGTTCTCAAAAGGGGGGCATCCATCACCAGATATTTGCCAAATCGCCGTTTGCTGAATGTAGCAAATAATTTACCTAAATCGGGAAGATTGTAACCATGCAAACAAATTAACTCTCGTTTTGATTGTTATTAATTTCACTACCAAGAATAAACTGTTACTGCTGAATCAATACTACCTCGCAGTCACCACCGCTCGAAAACATCTCCATTGCGAGAATTACTCGTGCTTTAAAACAAATGTAATAGTCACAAAACCTGACTGGTAAAGATAATATCACGTATGCAAGTATGCCCAACTTAATGCAAGAAGTTGCTCATGATGCAACGAAACTCTTTAAATGCAGAAAAGTTAACCAAAGATAATATATTTACCTTAACGAGGGGCGCAGCGCAATGGGGCTCGTTAAGACGCGGCCGATAAACGCCTTCCTGGGGATGAATACTGCGATGCATTGTTCCTCGCAACACAAATATGTTGTTGTCATATAAGCACCACTGTCACATTACAAAGCAGTACCAAGCTGAAATCGAAATGGCGCAATCCGCAAGGCGCAATCCGCTAGTGTCACTCATGGGGGTTCAGGTCATGAGCAACGTATGGCGGCCGCTCATGGGGGTTCAGGTCATGAGCAGCATATGGCGCAACTGAAGACTCTGCTTGCCTCTGGCAGAAATTTTGAAACACACGGCCGCCTCACAATATGTATTATTTCATCATTATTTTATCAGATCATACATTTGTTCATCAGAGCCGTGTGTCGAGGCCTAAAGGCAGCTGAAATGGCGCAAAAATCAGTTGGACCAGACCATCTGAAACAAAGAAAACGGATATATAGTAGCTGTTCAGTGGGGCGTTGATATTCCCGATACCAGTCAGTGCTTTGTAATATACAGGATAGACTATTTGCTATACAAATATTCACTTGAAACATTTATGTGCATTTTAATATTGACGAACGGCGGTGATGGCAGGCGAAGATAAGTTTAATAAAAACAGATTTGGAAGCTAAAATCTGCTTAAACATAATTTATTTACATTACATGTTGAATACAATACTTTGAGATGTACATTTCAAAAATTCAAAATAATTAACCTGAAACTCCATTAGTCGCCTTTTACGACACGCTGGACTAGCGGTGGGAATATTCTTAACCCGTCCCCACACAGGCTTTTAAAACTTTTATAATTTCTATTAGAAACGGACCAGGATACAGACCAGGGTTCCAAGAGCGTAGCTACGATTGTAAGGTCAGTTCGACGATTATGTGTCCTTTTAAGTGTTGAATCAATTCAATAGTGTTGTTCACACTTCGGGCCCGAATCGTTATTAAAATCGTGTCTTCTATAAATAATGCGTTAGTTGTAATAAAAATGAAATATAATTTAAATTCCAGTGTTTCAATTTAATTCAATTGACTAACAATCGAGTGTTCGAAATTTATTCATTTCGCATTAAAACTAAGTACCAGTAGTAGTAACTGTATTTGTTGGGGATAATCCCTAACTGGCCATCGACCAACGTGGGTCCTTCTGCCGTGTGATTTGTGTAAATGTGTGTATTGAGGTAAGGCTTGTTACTCTAGAAATTCGCCCCCGATCTTTAGAGCGCCGTTAATGAGCTCCCAACGGCGAATGGCACTAGTTTCTCAGTACAAATGTACTACCTGTACTGGGGCTCGAACCCAGGTCTTCGTGCATAGGGTTCTAACCTGTCAGCCAAACTAGCAGTACTAAGTACCATTTTAATGAAAGTATAAAATAATGAGGGATGCAGTGCAGATTTTTAACAAGTTCAAAAAAAAAAAACTTGCATTGTAATTGAGTTTCATATAAAACAAACCTTTTAACATGTGTATAGAAAACCGCGTTCCAATGAAACAAATAAAAATAAAATACTAACATTCTTTACAACATGTCCAGTTTCAACATAAGAAGCCTATTTATAATTAAAAACAAAGCAATTTAAATTGAAAGTTATGTAACTAACATTTTAGATAATTGGAAAGTTGGTTTTTAAATTGGTTCGTGTGTAATTTAAATGACACTTCTTTAATTTGACACATGAAGATTATGTTTAATAAATAGTAAAACGGCGTTACATAAAACACCATGTATATGAACGATTTTGCGAAGTTTGCACGGTTCTTACTTTCAGCTTATGCAGGAGCTAATTTCAGAATTTGGTTTCTTAAGCCTTAGTTAGTCGCGCCTATGCATGAAGTTCACGCGCGATGCGGCATAGGCTAGGAAATCAAAAAAAGTGTATCTATGAACAGATCTTTTTTTTAGTAATAATATAATTTACGTTGTTTTGTTGCTCCAAGGTATGTTGTTGTTTCCTTTACATCTTGCTACTTGTAAAACAAATAAATATTTCAAAAACTTATTTCGGAAACATTGAAAAACTGATGATGTGAACGAAGTTCACAGCGCGCATGGTTAAGTGATAAAAAATAGCGCGCCTAACTAAGGGTTAAATATGAATATATTTGGTCAAATATACCTATACGTGGACACACTGTATATATCATATACCTTTTGGACAAGCACAAAACAAGATTACCTTTTCAATAAAATATCACCCTTTTGCAAATATAGTATAGTCAAACATAGCACATAATATTTTGGTAAAACCACAAATACCACCCATTTGCAAATATAGTCAAACATAGCATATATTTTGGTAAAACCACAAGTGTATCAGATAATAGGTTCTAAACAAACCGCATACAACAAAATTGGTATTGAATTCTAGTACGAAATAATTATGTAGTAAATATCGAACGTGGTTGATTTTTCATCTTTACAAAGAAATCGTTGACATAAATTGCAATATGAAATATATTTGAAACATCAAATATATATTTAAAAAAAAGGATTAAAAAGGTGGGAATGCATTATGTTATTAAATGACAATATGATCGATCATGATTCAGTGAGAAGGACTTATGCAGTAATTGTTTGTAATTATGTCAAACTATTTCCACTAAAAATGAAATACCAACCAATACATTTGCAAAGATCTCCAATGCTGAAATGATTGCTCCAATTATTGAAAGAAAATATTAGCAATATAAGTGAAGAGCTCTTAAAATTACTAGTACCATCTAGAATAGGAGATGAATGCATTCTTTCGATTAAATATTTACCTAAACAAGGCACAGTAGTCCCTTGAAAGATGCGGCCCACCGGGAGCTCGACGGCGAGGGTAGGCATTTGCATTGCTTACAGTAACAAGGTACTGCTGATTACAATACAAACCCCGACCACCACACGCTGAAAGGAAAACACAGCATTTAAAACTTAAAAACTAAGACTCGACGAGTCTTTGCGCAATTTTGCGCAGCGCATAGCGTGATAAAGGCGAAGTGCAAGTACGAACAATAGAATTTTCTTTTTGGAACAGGTAGCAGTAACATGAGTAAAATATAAACTTGTAGTAATTTTGAAACCCACCACTGACTCACAAAATATTTTGCATCATTTTATTACAACAAGTAATAATCAGGGTATAACTTATCATCGTTGTGGCGGGTTGGCCTAAAGAATGCTCAAACCGTGCCAGCCACCTGAAAAGAAAGTAGAAATTGTTTAGTTCAAGTGTTCGACGTACCTAGATCACAATACCAATTCGCTGTACTGCACGGAGTATATTAAAATAACAGATTTTGTATGCTTAGGTTTGACTATATCTATTTTATACACCATCATCATCATCTTTAGTCCTCTTTTACCACCTGTAAAGGTATATTTTATACACAATATTATTATTATAATTAGATCCTTAGTCTATCCATAGGGTGTTAAGACCATATTACCAATTTATAATCCACTGTAGTCACAAAATGATTAGTGGCAAGTGGTAACGAAAATCCTCTTCGTTCAACATCCACATAAATATAGTATTTATTAATGTGTGAAGGAAGCATAACGTGGATTACGGCTTACCAACAGTCGCAGTATATAGTAGTCTTGGGTCTTGGCATCGTGCTGTTGTGCCAAAGGTCATGGGTTCAAAGCCCACAGAAGTGAAACCATTTTCATTTGTGGTGCGTAAGGTGGCTAAATGGCAAAAAACCTGCTCTGGCCGTGAGGTGATAACATCTCCAGTGGTTCAGAACCCATATAAAACTGTAGGTCCAGCTAATTGATGAATGCCAGCATCTAATCGCAGAGAAGCTATGTCTGCAGTGCACACATTGGTGCAAATACGGGCACAGAGCAGTCGCACGATGAATTAATAAACGAGAACTTGAACAATGTAAATCGGGACCTAAACATAGGTACATGAGTGAAGCTGTGCCTCAATGTGGAAAGTTTAATATCGTCAATAAATTTGTACATTTGCAGTTTTGTTTATTTTCCTGATTCAAGTTACTAGAAGCTTAAAAACAGTAAACAACAATTGAATAAACAGTGTGTGTCTTGCATCTACATATACCATACTTTCTTGCTTTAGAAACATTTCAATGTTCTAACATTAATATCGAGTTACTTAACTTATATTCTAAGTATGAATCATTTTGACGCTATCTGCGGTAAGTTTTATTACCATTTAATTTTAATAATTGTTGTAAGTATTAAAACAATGATACTGTTACTGCAACTAAGGCCTACACTGTTTCATGCAATAACATTGACGACTTCCACTGCTAGGATGCTAGGGCAATTTGCAGAGGCAAAAGGCGAAATGCACGCGTTATAAATCACCTTGTATCTGCATGTGACTATAGCTGTAATAATGAACATGGGGAATATACTCACGAATCCTTGCGACTACCTGAACCTTTGCACACATTTCGTGCTGTAGAACACCGATGCGAACGACTGGACGTGCAGAAACGAAATGAACGAGCAGCACAAATCCAAAATGGAGATCAAAACTTTTCAACAAAACGCCGGTGCGTGAACAGCGCCCTCTACAAACAATCCAACGTTGCCATTTTAAGGGCATATTCATTCGCATTTAATGGAACAAAACAATGACTAAAAGTAAATAGGAATAACTATTTTTCATGGCAGAGCTTTGATATTATATGCCCCAAGTAAAAATATAACAATCATTCGCAATTACTAGAGTATATGAATATTAGGTTATAGTACTGGCAACACCGTACAATTTAAACTAATCTGAAACCGTTAAACACATGTAACCCGATATTTAAATGCAAGCATTTAATTGCGTTTCCATTCATATCATTATTAAGATATGAGTCATCTGCGTTATATGCTGATATACTGGTGTATTGCGTAGCAAAAAACGTTAACAGTAACGCGTACGTTAGTCGCAGCATCACATTCAAATGTACATGTCGTACGTTATAATTTGCACCTGACATTTGAATGTGATGCTGCAAACTAACGTGCACGATACTGTTTTTTTTTTCGATACGTTATACACCTGATAAACTGGGCGACTTCTCGGAAGGGAGGAAAACCACAGTAATACTATCAAATCATTATGAAAATTATGGCCGTAAACTTACCTGTAGCAGAATGCAAGCGGGTATACACAATTAGTTGGTTCAAGTACACGAGACGAATGGAAACGTCTTGCAGACATGAAGGGTAAACGCAAAAGGACGCTATGCGTTTTTGCAATATGAATTGTTTTTACAGTCGATAATAAAGGCAGCGAAATGTACCAACTGAGGTTGAAATATTGGGCCGCATTCTGCGCCCTCTATTAACGTATTGGAAAAGCTCATTTCGCGCTTTCATACAAATCATAATTCAATCAAAATTGATCAATAATAAATAAGGTATAGTGGTGAGGGTTTTGATCACTCAGGAATGATATAAGTAACAAAATATTCTATATTGATGACGAATTATGAAATTTGCAATAAGCCTGAAGGGATCGCCATTGCTCATTGCTTCGGGGCCTCATCCAGAATCTTGGCTTGCACATCGTTTCGTTAGGAAAAGACTTCCCCTAAGTACGAACGCTGCACATAGATTAATTCGAAATTTTGCAGGTTTTGCTTCATTTTCGAACACATGGAAAGCACTGGTCAACAAAATAAAACTTTTTTGTGTAACATGTTTGATAGGAGATTGTAGTTATACTTCACATGTAGAATCCAGATATGTTTTTAGTTTTGGCGTACCACCCAAGGTTTGTAACTAATAGCAAAGTTTCAGAAAAAATCGTATATTTGACATTAAAATTACTAGTAGTATAAAAAAACATGTTTTAAGTTGTAACACCCGAAAATGGCAGTTAGAACTCGTTGAAATAAACAACTTCTCTTGGTGAAAATTTTTGAATTATAATATAGTTTAAGGATTTCATAAATGTTTTATTTTCAAAAATCAATCGAGTGATTTTCAAAATATCTTGTTTCGAAATTTTTCTTCGGTCGCCTTTTTGTTATTTGATAAAATAGAAAATAATTGTAAATACAAATGTTTTTGAGAACCGCTAGCGCATGCTGAACGTTTTTGTATTTTTTAAATATTTCTTAAAATAAGGGAGTAATGACGATTTTTCGAAAAACAAAAGAACGCCAATAACTATGAACTTAGGCTCCAATTCAATAATTTTAACTAAGAAAAGATGTTTGTTTCATTGTGTTCTAACTGCCATTTTCGTGTGTTACGTGTGTTTTTTCGTTAGTAGTAACACCCTGTATATGTATAGTTTAGATACGATTAAATAAATAAATATAGGCAATACAAAAAAGAAATAAATAGTAGTCAGGCCTACTACCAAACTATTTTTTATGCACATTACAAATTTAAAGAAAACTAAAATTAAAACTCAAACAAAATAAGAAAAAAATGTTGAATTACAGAAATTTTATTACAAAAATTAGGATTGTACATAACACACGATATACTCGTTTGTGAAAGTTGATGTTTTATATTTTCTTGTCGAGAAATTAAATTCCCATCCAACCCATTCCGCTCATTGTCCTCTATTGATGAATTGCAATTCCTCATTCTCATCACAACCTAAAAAAAAGCCATAATCAGTACATACATAATCTAATCTTAATACAATTGTTATTTACGTTATAAGGCCGGGAAGTTATGTATTACAGTTTCAAAGTTACAGATGAGGCTGTGAAGGATGCCCTTGTTGTGTGGCCTGGACTGGAAATGCATCTTCACACAGGTCTCTGTGCTGAAGAGAGTACAGGTGCCTCATATCGTCATGGTACTGGTTCAATTGTTCCAGATTGGTGATGCCACAAAAAATGGCAGCCGCTTCGCAATAAAGTTTACTCTTGGGAAGAGTTTTTAAATGAATCGCCGCAATCTATTATTCTAATATCATTATAGTTAGAAATATTATTTATAAATACTAGTTCTGCAGCTGTCCAGCACTATACCGTTTTAATTTTGTGTACTCATATATTTTTTCTGACTTGTGTACACGTTTTTCAATTCTTCACCAATAGGGCATGCGTGACCACATTTCCTCCATCGTTTGCTGAATGTAGCCAATAATTTACCTAAAGAGAATTGTACTCATGCAGGCATATGAACTCTCTTTTTGATCATTATTAATTTCACTACCAAAAACAATAGTATATTACATACCGAGCAAGGAAAAGGATCATTACAGCCAAGTGCTTCATTAGATGCCCGAGGCGCCGAGTGTAGCTATAAGCACGAGGCTGGAATGATCTTGACCGCGAGGTTTGTATACTATTTTACTCACAATCTAGAATGGTTTATAAAAATTTTATAAATCATTCTGGAAATGTCCGATTCAACAGTTTTGGTGAAAAATATACCCATGTGTCGGACAATCCGTGTCTATATATCTGTGATGGGTGGGAAAAACAGAATAAGTCAAGAATTAGCATTTTAAGGAAGCGTCAACTTATACCTTTTTTCCCTCCAATAATCGTAGCATTTAAAGTTGTACTAAAACTCCCAAATTATTTAAAAGCCTTAACTGAATAATGTGACATATACTATTTGAAACACAATGTACAGCATCACTTTCTGAAATATAATATGACTTAAACTCATTTTCCCAAATTTTCGACTTATGCTGTTTTTCCCACCCATCACAGATATATTATATACATTTTGTACAAGCACAAAAAAAGGTAAGATTACTTCTTCAATAAAATACCACCCACTTGCAAATATCGTTGCTATCGTGAAAAGTGTACTTTTTACACAATTTTTGCCTCCTATATCGGCTCAAGTTCCTGTGCATACATTTAAAACGATCATAATTATAAGCATCTTGTGCAAGCACAAAAAGTAAGATTACTTTTTTAATAAAATACCACCACTTGCAAATATTGAATAGTCAAACACAGCATATATTTTGGTCAAACCGTAAGATAATAGGTTCTAAACAAACCCAGACCGCATACAAAGAAATTGGTATTGAATTCTAATACGAAAAAAATCTATAATAATTAACGAATGTAATTGATTTTTCATTTTCACAAGGAAATTATTACGACATAAATTGCAAAATTACAACTTAATATTTCATATAAATTATAAATCCTACAACAAAAAAAGGACTAGCAAGTTCCTTTTCTTATGATTAGGATTTACGGAATAATTGTTTCCGATTGTGCCAAACAATTTCCAATAAAAATGAAATATCAACCAATGCAAAGATCTCCAATGCTAAAATGATTGCTAGTCTGCTAATTATTGAAATAACATATTAGCAATATAAGTCAAGGGTAGAAGACCTACTAGCATAGTACTATCTAGAATAGGGGATCAATGCAAATCATTCCTTCGATTAAATATTTACCTAAACAAGGCACAGTCGTCCCTTGAAAGATGCGGCCCACCGGGAGCTCGACGGCGATGATAGACATTTGCATTGCCTACAGTAACGAAGTACTGCTGATTGCAATACAAACCCCGACCATCGCGCGCTGAAAGGAAGACACATCATTTAAAACAACTTAAAAACTAAGACTTGGTGAGAGTCATGGCGCAATATAACAATGAATTTAAGTGCAAGTACAAACAATAGTATTTTTTAACAGGTATCTTTCAGGATCTTTCATGTATCTTTAACAGGTTTGCTGTATTTTAGGAGTAAAATATAAACTTGTAGTAATTTTGAAACCCACCACTGACTCACAAAATATTTTGCATCATTTTATTACAAGTAATAATCAGGGTATAACTTATCATCGTCGTGGTGGGCTGGCCTAAAGAATGCTCAAACCGTGCCAGCCACCTGAAAAGAAAGTAGAAATTGTTTAGTTAAAGTGTTCGTCGTATCTAGATTATAATACCAATTTGCTGTATACACGGGGGATAATAAAATAACAGGTTTCGTACGCTTGGGTTTGACTATATCTACTTCATACACGACATTGCAAATTTATAATCTACTGTAGTCACTAAATGATTAGTGGAAGTGGTAACGAAATTCCTCTTTGTTCAACATCCACATAAATATAGTATTTGTTAATAAGGAAGCATAATGTGGATTACGCCTTAGTAACACTCGCAGTAAGATAGCGTAGCTTAGTAGACTTGGGCCTTAAAATCAGCTGGACAAAAGGTCATCGGTTCAAACCCCACAGCAGTGAAATCATCTCCATGATTTTCATTGGTACGGTTGCTAAATGGAAAAAAAAACACAATCAGATGTATTGCGTGTCAAAACACATTTACAGTAATGTGTATGTTACTGAGAAGCATCACATTCTAAGTCAGATGCATTTATGATATACTTGCATCTTACAATCGAATGTGATACTGTCAATTAACATACACGTTGCTGCCAAAGTGTTTTGATAGGCAATACACCCAAATATTAATGTAATTTTATAAATAATATCACAAATATAACGGAACACTTCTTAATCGACTAAGTTAGTGTGATGTCAAACCAGCGCGAGTATATGATTGTTTTGCATAAACATTTTTTCACTTTTCCAAAAATTAGCCTTAAGTCCACGTCCACAGGGGCTATTTTTATATTGCACCTTGAGGAAAACCATATAACATTTCATTATACACGTGGAATAGTTGAAACCCTGAGATTTAGTAATGTGGGCGTGCATTGGATAACAATTGAAAAATAAGCTTGCAATTAAATGTTTAAAAACGGTCCAACATAAAAATAGCTCCTATGGACGTACACTTAAGGCTAATTTTCAGAATAGTGAAAAATTGTTTATGCAACACATTCATATATTTGCGCAGATCTGAGGTGGTTTGACATCGTCACTAACGGGCAAAGTAGTCCATTACAGAATGAACTACAAAAATATTTTTTGGGCACTTACATTTCTAGATTATGTTTTGTTTTTTAAATTTGTTTTTGTTCATCGGTAATTCTACATTATGCGCTTTCTTTGCCTCAATCTTTTTAAATCGAAATTACAACTGAACTGCAGAATAAGATAGTTTGAACATGCATGAAATGGTTCGGCTTCGGTTTTTGTTGTGACAAAAATATAGGGTTTTTTTCTGGTTCGTGTGGATACAAGTCCACATCGCACTTGGCAATTGTGCCTCAAACATGCCTTTCTGCGATATGGACATCACATCTACACTTGTTATATACCAACTATTTTCTGTCTAGCGTAAAATTTAGTAAAAGACATCTACGTCCTTTTATCCTTTTAACACCATCGATATTGTTATTGGAAAGTTTAGTAAAGTCTAAAGTTGTTGACCTATAGTTTTGTTTATTTTGCAGATTCAAGTTGCTAAAAGCTTAAAAACGGTAAACAACAATCGGATATTCAGTATGTATACGGCTTGCATCTCCATATTCTAGACATTCTTGCATTGGAACATTTAAATAAATATTATGACATTAAAATTTTGAGATTATTAAACTTGGATTCGAAGTATAAATCATTGTTGGCGCTATGAGGCAACTGTTATTACTGTTTAATAATCGTTGCAAGTGTTAAAACAATGAAACAGTAATAACAGTTACTGCAGTTAGCACCAATAACGATTCAAGCAATAATATTGACTACCTCAACAGTGAGCACATGGGCAATTTCCAGAGTCAAAAGGCGAAATGCACGCGTTAGAAATCGCCTTGTATTGCACGTGACCGTACGTAGTAGCTGTAATAATGAATATGGCAATATGGGGAATATACTCACGAATCCTTGTGACTACCTGAACCTTTGTACACATTTCGTGCTGTAGAACACCGATTCGAACGACTGGACGTGCAGAAATCAAATGAACGAGCAGCAGAAATCCAAAATGGAGATCAAAACTTTTCAACAAAACGCCGGTGCGTGAACAGCGCCCTCTACAAACAATCCAACGTTGCCATTTTAAGGACATATTCATACGCATTTAATAGAACATAACAATGACTAAAAATAAATAGGAATAACTGATTTTCATGGCAAAGTTTTGATATTATATGCGCCGAGTAAAAATATTATTAGCATTCGCAATTACCAGAGTATATGAATATTAGGTTATAATACTGGCAACACAGTATAATTTAAACTAATCTAAAACCGTTAAAACACAATTTATATTATTAAGATATGACTCATCTGCGTTATATGCTGATATAGGTGTATTGCGTATCAAAAAACGTTAACAGTAACGTGTACGTTAGTCGCAGCATCACATTCAAATGTTCCATGTCGTATATTATAATTGCACGAGACATTTGAATGTGATTCTACCAACGAACGTGCTTTTTGGTACGCAATACACCTGATAACCTAGGCGACTTCTCGGAAGGGAGTAAAACCATAGTAAAACCATCAAATCAGTATGAAAATTATGGCCGTAAACTTACCTGTTGCAGAATGCAAGCGTTGGTTCAAGTACACGAGACGAATGGAAAACATGTTGCAGAAATGAAGGGTAAACCAAATGATAAACGCAAAAGGACGCGACGCTATAAGTTTTTGCAGTCGATAATAAAGGTAGCGAAAGATGCCAACTGAGGTTGAAATAGTGGGCGACATCCAGCGCCCTCTATTAGCGTGTTAGAAAAGCTCCTTTCACACTTTCTCAAAAATTGTCAAATTTCAATTAAAATCGATCAAAAATAATTAAGAAAGATACAGAAGCGAGCATTTTAATCATCTAGGAAAATTATAAGTAACAACATATTCTATATTGATGACGAATTGAGGAATTTTTAAAAACCCTTACGACTTTACCTTTTAAATTGCAATTTAAAATCAAGCCGAGATTTAAATATAAAAGTAAAACATCTTGCAGATATGAAGGGAAGGAGCAAAAGGACTGCGCTATACTGCACTAAGAACTGAGCCGAGCTGACTGAATCAGTGCTAATTTCATTGGCGCCTCTTCCATTTTTTAGGGCTTGGCACGTAGAGTTGGTTATGAACATGCTTCCCCTGTGTACATACGCCAATCTCAAGACCTTAAAATTATCAATCAGAATCCATTTTCAGGTAACACAAAATATGTGAAAATAAAAGTGAAAAATTTGATAAAGTATGTATGTATATGCAAATATTCACACGTTCTGTCCCCCCTCGACACCCTTCTACACGAGTCAATTGAGCCAGACACAAATCATGAAGAGTAATAAAGCAACAAATTATGACCTCCGTTTATTGTGCTATTGTGTTGCTGAAGCATCAAAGCAGCCGAAGATATTCACAAAAGGGAACATATTTAAATTAAATAAAACAACTTTACTTTGTTACTTCCACCAACACATTTAATTTACAAAAATAATTTAGTGATTGCAGTTTCAACTACTCGGTAGTCATTGTCAAACTACAAAAATTAAGATTAAACACAATATATACACTAAACATATTTCTACCCGCTTTATATGTAATCTAGTCTATGCCCATCCAGTACACAAGCTGTCGCAGAAAATTCTACATACAACATACAACGGGCTGAAATTTTCAGGAAAAATACGTTGGTGATCGCTTGATCCTCTGGAATTAATTCATATTGAATCAGCCCCTCAAAACACACCTTCGACATGACCTGCACATTGCTTTTGTTCAAACGAAATTTTTGCCTCACAGACGTTCTTGACTTCCATTTATAAGACTGGCTTGTGCCACTCGTAGACTTGCAATTTTTTTATCGCATAGTTTCTGTGTAGGCTTTCAAACTGTGATTTCTTGTGGCGAAACACAAAACTTGATGTTTGCACGCTGCTTGATGGTCGTCATTTCAAAATATGCTGAACAGAAAAAACTGTCTCAATGTAAACTCTATTCACCGATCACAGACAGATCCAACTAGGGTTGCTAACTCCTCGGTAAATTTATCCTGTATTCGGTGACGGATACAAGATGTTCTGTAAAAGTGACGAAAGATGGTCGATGTCAGCCAAACCAACCGAAATCAAGTTACTCCCACAACTGCAAAATCCCCCTTTAGAGGCGTCAGAATCAGTAATGACAAGTTATATACAGTGACTACGGAATACCCCAGAAGGGAAAAGTGTTTTGATGTTATTTAACTTTTGGGGCACATGTGTAGTTATTGGGGCGTAAAAAATTGATGTAATGGAGATTAATTTGCAAGATATTTCGTCAATTAGATTAAGATTATACAATACATAAACTTTGAATCCATTTATTAATCAAGAATTTACATTTAATCTATAAACATAAATTTACATTTACTCTAAAAATATAAATTTACATTTACTCTAAATATATAAATTTACATTTACTCTATAAATATAGTGAGTTAAAATAAGTATTCTAACACAATGATTTATTGTAGTTACGATACGAGATATATAACCAAGAATAACAAAGGAAGGTCAAAAGTTCTAAATTTTGGGAATTAACTAGGCCTCGGGAACAAATGGGGTGAGTTTTGGTTTCATCCCCTGCAAATCAGGTAGTCGTCCTTGTAGTTTTCATCCCTTAGAGTACGCTACCGTTATAGTATATAGGTTACAATTGTTAATATCGAGTTCTATACCACCTTAAAAAATTATAACTTTAAAACAAAATCATTTGTACAACATAACTAAATCTTGCCAATAAACCCAAACATTAGCTCCTTCAGTACGATTCAAATCTTGGATAAGATCCTGGAATGATCCAGGATTTGAATCGTACTGAAGGATAATTGGGTTTTGGTTGGAAAGCTTTTAGAGTTATCTCAAAACTATTCTTCGTAGTTTGCATGTGTAAACTATTCTTCGTAGTGTGCATATGTGTGCTCAAGGAAAGTTTAGTTAGTGTTTGTTCCAGATTGGTAGCACAAAAGTGTCACCATCTTACTTTACACACAATTGTTGCTTCCTATATCAACTCAAGTTCCTGTTGCTACATTTAAAACAATCATAATTATAAACATTTTGTACAAGCACAAAAAGTAAGATTACTTTTTCAATAAAATACCACCCACTTGCAAATATCGTATAGTCAAACACAGCATATAATATTTTGGCAAAACCTAAGTACATTTGGTAATAGCACAGATGACTTATTAGTCATCTGTGGTAATATGTTCTAAAGAAACCCAGAGCGCATACAACAAAATTGGTATTGAATTCTAGTTCGAAATAATTCTATAGTAATTAACGAATGTGGTTGATTTCTCATCTTTAGGGAAATTATTATGATATAAATTGCAAAATTAAATGTAATATTTCATATAAATGAAAAATCCATCGTGCGGGAATGCATTATGTAATTGAATGACAATATAATCAATCATGATTCAGTGAAAAGGATTTATGGAGCAATTGTTTCCGCATGTAAAACTATTTTCACCAAAAATGAAATACCAACCAATGCATTTGCAAACATCTCCAGTGCTAAATGGATTGCTAGTCCACAAACTATTGAAAGAAAATATTAGCAATATAAGTTTAGCATAGAAGAGCTCTTAGATTACTAGTACCATCTAGAATAGGAGATCAATGCAGATCATTCTTTTGATTAAATATTTACCTAAACAAGGCACAGTAGTCCCTTGAAAGATGCGGCCCACCGGGAGCTCGACGGCGAGGGTAGGCATTTGCATTGCTTACAGTAACGAAGTACTGCTGGTTACAATATAAACCCCTACCACCACACGCTGAAAGGAAAACACATTATTTAAAACTTAAAAACTAAGTCATTGCGCAAGATAGCGCAGCGCATAGCGTGATAAAGGCGAAGTGCAAGTACGAACAATAGCGACGAATTCTCTTTCTTTCAGATCCAAAAACATGAGTAAAATATAAAACTTGAAGTAATTTTGAAACCCACCACTGACTCACAAAATATTTTGCATCATTTTATTACAACAAGTAATAATCAGGGTATAACTTATCATCGTTGTGGCGGGTTGGCCTAAAGATTGCTCAAACCGTGCCAGCCACCTGAAAAGAAAGTAGAAATTGTTTAGTTCAAGTGTGCGTAGTATCTAGATTACAATACCAATTTGCTGTATTACACGGGGAATATTAAAATAACAGGTTTCGTACGCTTGGGTTTGACTATATCTACTTCATACACGACATTACAAATTTATAATCTACTGTAGCCACAAAATGATTAGTGGAAGTCGTAACGAAATTCCTCTTTGTTCAACATCCACATAAATATAGTATTTGTTAATAAGGAAGCATAATGTGGATTACGCCTTAGTAACACTCGAAGTAAGATAGCGTAGCTTAGTAGACCTGGGTCTTGAAATCAGCTGCGCAAAAGGTCATCGGTTCAAACCCCACAGCAGTGAAATCATCTCCATGATTTTCATTGGTACGGTTGCTAAATGGAAAAAAAACACAATCAGGTGTATTGCGTGTCAAAACACATTGGCAGTAATGTGTATGTTACTGAGCAGCATCACATTCTAAGTCAGATGCATTTATGATATTCTTGCATCTTACAATCGAATATGATGCTGTCAATTAACATACACGTTGCTGCCCAAGTGTTTTGATAGGCAATAAATACACCCAAATATTAATGTAATTTTATAAATAATATCACAAATATAACGGAACACTTCTTAATCGACTTAGTTAGTGTGATGTCAAACCAGCGCGAGTATATGATATGATTGTGTTGCATAAACATTTTTTCACCTTTCCAAAAATTAGCCTTAAGTCAACGTCCACAGGGGCTATTTTTATATTGCACCTTGAGGAAAACCATATAACATTTCATTATACACGTGGAATAGTTGAAACCCTGAGATTTAGTAATGTGGGCGTGCATTGGATAACAATTGAAAAATAAGCTTGCAATTAAATGTTTAAAAACGGTCCAACATAAAAATAGCTCCTATGGACGTACACTTAAGGCTAATTTTCAGAATAGTGAAAAATTGTTTATGCAACACATTCCTATATTTGCGCAGATTTGAGGTGGCTTGACATTGTCACTAACGGGCAAAGTAGCCCATTACAGAATGAACTACAAAAATATTTTTTGGGCACTTACATTTCTAGATTATGTTTTGTTTTTTAAATTTGTTTTTGTTCATCGGTAATTCTACATTATGCGCTTTCTTTGCCTCGAATCTTTTTAATTCGAAATTACAACTGAACTGCAGAATGAGATAGTGTATACGTGCGAGTTTGAACATGCATGGAATGGTTCGGCTTCGGTTTTTGTTGTGACAAAAATATAGGGTTTTTTTCGGTTCGTGTGGATACGAGTCCACATCGCACTTGGCAATTGTGCCTTAAACATGCCTTTGTGCGATATGGACATCACATCTACACTTGTTATACCAACTATTTTCTATCTAGCGTAAAATTTAGTAAAAGACATCTACGTCCTTTTATCGTTTGAACACCATCGATATTGTTATTGGAAAGTTTAATAATGTCTTAAGTTGTACACCTATAGTTTTGTTTATTTTGCAGATTCAAGTTGCCAAAAGCTTAAAAACGGTAAACAACAATTGGATATACAGTAAGTATGGCTCTTGCATCTCCATATTCCTGATATTCTTGCATTGGAACATTTAAATAAATATTATGACAACATTAAAATTTTGAGGTTATTAAACTTGGATTCGAAGTATGAATCGTTGTTGGCGCTATCAGCAGAAACTGTTATTACCGTTTAATAATCGTTGCAAGTGTTAAAACAATGAAATAGTAATAACATTTACTGCAGTTGGCGCTAATAATAATTCATGCAATAACATTGACGCCTTCAACTGCCATCACGTGGGCAATTTGCAGAGGCAAAAGGCGAAATGCACGCGTTATAAATCGCCTTGTAATTGCACGTGACCAAAGGTACGTATTTATAGCTGTAATAACGAATATGGGGAATATACTCACGAATCCTTGTGACTACCTGAACCGTTGTGCACATTTCGTGCTGTAGAACACCGATGCGAACGACTGGACGTGCAGAAACGAAATGAACGAGCAGCACAAATCCAAAATGGAGATCACAAAACTTTTCAACAAGATGCGGTGCGTGAACAGCGCCCTCTACAAACAATCCAACGTTGCCATTTTAAGGACATATTCATATGCATTTAATAGAACAAAACAATGACTAAAAGTAAATAGGAATAACCGATTTTGATGGCAAAGTTTTGATATTATATGCGCCAAGTAAAAATATAATCATCATTCCCAATTACCAGAGTATATGAATATTAGGTTATAGTGTTATAGTACCGGCAACACAGTACAATTTAAACGAATCTAAAACCGTTAAAACACATGTAGCCATGAAACTTGGCACTCTTACATTTTTCGACGTGAGCTTTCAGAAGACAGTGCCAAATATTTTCTGCGCCGACAAGATGCCTAGAAAGAGGTACCTCTCAGGTACAATTCGAGATAAATTTTCTGTTTTTATCTCATTTGTAAGAGAAATTGAAGCCATTTTTCATAACGTCTTTTTGAGGTCAAAATCTTGGAATTTAATTTTTATCTCAGATCGTAAAAACGATAGATGTACAAACATACATACTATCTGATGTATGACTGGACTATCAACGATATTATACATTTAAAGTGAACTTTTCAAAAGTGAAAACTCTTTGAATCTTTGTTAACTTTGTTATCACAGTGACGAAAATTTAGCATATTTCACAAACTATGATGCATGTGTAAATAGCATAGGCGAAATTACATGATACGGAAATACGAATTTTCGAAATATTTCAAAAACTACTTATTTTGGGAATGAATAAGGTTGTATAATAGGTTTTATACCAAATTGTCATGCCAATTGCTTTGAGATAAAAAGTATGTCATTCCATTTAAAAACATTGAAATACACTTAATTTAAGTGGACACTTGACTAATGGCAATTTTGAATTACTAATTGTCAAAAGTTTCAGATGCAACATATATCAGTCATAGAGGTACCTTTGAGGTACTATTCGAGATAAATTTCGATATAATAATAACTGGTATTTAAAATGGACGAAACTGTAACAAAAATTATTTCTTTAAAATTATAAGATATAATTTAAATATAAGAATAAAATTGTTTAAATAATATAGTACACAATTGGTTAATTTAATTATAAGGTATTCAGCGTCATTTAGAATTAGGTCAAATTTCATGTAAAGCTCTAATATTCTGCAAAAATTATCGAACACAATAAATGTTAGACGAATAATTACAAAAACGAAGATTTCATTAAATTTCATACAAAAACGTAAATAATCGAAACAGTAGAATTTCAGTAACACGTGGTATTTATTTTGATAATTTATGGTACAGACAATATAAGTTTAAAGTGATTATTAACAAAATGGAACTGGAAATACACTTTTACGAACGAAAACCGCGCTGTTAATTAAATTTGTAGAGTGTTAACGCAGGCAACACAATATACATTATCAATTATTTATTGCCTTACAAAATTACAACTTATAATTAAGGGACTATACAGAGTGGTCACTTTTACGGCACCCACCATTAGGATCTATTAAATGGAAATATTAGTCCCTTAATTATAAGTTGTAATCTTGTAAGGCAAACAATTAATTGATAATGTATATTGTGTTGCCTACGTTAATACCCTACAAGTTTAATTAAGAGCGCGGTTTTCGGGCATAAAAGTGTATTTCCACTTCCATTTTGTTAATAATCACTATATTTTCTGTACCATAAATTATCAAAATAAATACTCTTATTGTTATTATATAATATTAGTAAGATGTGATACACTCTGGATCAACCAGAGTATTCTAAAAATATAAAAAAGAGAAATAAAATGCACCAAAAACACTGAAAACTACTCAACAATCTACAACTGGAAATAAAAATACCACAAGCAGAAAAATAAAACGTTCACAGCAATTAATAAGCCAAGAGCAACTACACAAACCCAAACTTAAACAACTCACTTATAACACAGAAAAAACGTGGAAAATTATCAACAGTCTAGCACACATCCATACAACAACAAAAACAATCATATCTTACAGAAATCAAAATGAGAAACAACACAATATCGGACAAGAAAGAAATTGCCTGCACAATTAACCAATACTTTGCAATAATAGGAGAAGAACTACCACACAAAATTAATAAACAAAACAAAGAAACAGACGACACACTAAACAATTTAGCAGATAATTCTATTAAAAAAATAATGAAGAAACACCATTAACACCAGAGAAAGAAATAATAAGTTTGTACAATGGTTTCGACCTAATAACAAGCAACATCATAAAACAAAATGAGAAAACCTAGCCTCCATCCTAACTAGACAGACAAATACACTGCAAAATAAATTAAATTTTCTAAGGCTTGCTCAGCCAAAGGTTTTATTTGTACTCACGATATAATATAATAAAATGAACGTAGTGCATCGTTTTTACCTGTTGCCGTTTTCAATTAAGGTCAGTGTACTGTATTTGCAATATTTTTGTACACATTATTAGTAATAACAATGTTAACAAAAACTCCAAATTTTGTCGAGAAATTTTGAATTTACCCCAAACAATTGTTGATCACAGCAATAACCAACAAAATAAAATAAGAATTCAAAATAACGAAAATATATATTTTTAATATACTTCATAAAAAAATAACATTAATTTCCTCAATACAATCAATTGATCAATAAATACTTAACTCTGTTATACAGATCATCAAGAACTTCAAATATTTTTGGATCACCATCCATAAACGTAATACCAGGATTTTCCATACTTCTATACGCAGACAGCACACTGAAATAGAAGTTATTTAGAAAATTAACAATGCAACATTTCCTTTAGAGAAAATGCAGTAAACATGCAGTACTTGTGTTTTCAACCAAATGTAGACGACCATTAATCAGTGCACGTTATTTCTTTATACAGGGCGAGTTTTTTTTAATCATTTTAAGCATTGGGATCTCGGAAACCATAAAACATAGAGATTTGGTTAAATGAGGAAAGAGTTATCGTTTTAAGAGCTTATGCAACATAAGCTTTTGTTTTTTGAAATAACAAAAAAATAGTTTTTGAGATATAATACAAATGTATTTTTTTTAAATGCCAGTCACAGTTGGCTCTGAAGTTTTTAAAGAGGACATTTTTTTCTCATTATAACAATATAAGGTTTGCTATACTTACTTTCATAAATAAATGAGATTTTCGTTGTATAATTTGAATAGATTTTAGTGTAATTAGAATAGAAAAATTAATAGAATTCTCGTAGTAAGTGGAAAAAAAAAAAGTTTTCCATGACAAACTGTTTTTGTTACTCTCAATAATACAAATAATCCTGTATCGTGTTTATTTGTCAAAGTAAGTAATAATTGTTATAAAGTTATTTTCGAAGAAGGCCTGTATTTGTCAAAGTAAATATAGCAAACCTTGTATCGCTATAAAGAGAAACATTTGTCCTTTATAGCAAGAAATTTTGTTTCTCGCTATAAGGAGAAAAATTTTTCTTTGACATTTTTAAAAATGTCAAAGCCAACTATAACTGCCATTTAAAAAAAAAAGTTTGTATTATAACTGAAAAACTGTGGTCTTTTTTTACTACCTTTTAAACTAAAAATAAAAAATCTAATTCTAAATAACAAGATCTAAACAAGAGGAATGAAGAAGACCGACAACATCCTTCAAAACCATTAACCCAGGAGAGAAGAGAAATCTAACAACTCCCGAGGTGAAGACAGAAGGAAGAAAACACGTAATATTTTAAACGGTATTATTAATTATATTACATAGAATGTTATTTATATGAGATATTTATTGTACTGGTATAAAATTTAAAATAAACTATTATTATTAATATCTTGCATAAGCACGTAAAACGACAACTCTTTCTCATTTAACCGAATCTCTATGTCATGGTTACTGAGAACCCAATTCTTGAAATGAAAAAAACTTACCCTGTATATACTTTTTTCTGAACCTATTAACTTACTTTTGTCGAAATGTATCATTGCTTTTTAACAAATTTTCCTGTTTTGTCACGACTTTACGTCTAGAATGCCTTCTCAATCTTTCCCGCTCAGACACTTCCAGCAAGATAACTATGTCAGGTTTTATCAAATCTTCTGGCCAATTATATATCTTATCACCTTCTTCTGGCATCTGATATAGCTCTGGATAGTCCTGAGCAGCTTGTGCAATGGCATATGCTGCAGTCGAATGCCAATACCTAAAAATAATTATGTCAAGCAGTAACCGAAACAATAGTACAATTAAGTTTAAGGTTTTATCCATATTACCAGTTATTTATTTAAGGTATTATTCTGTACTTACTGGTAGGGTTATTTTTTATTTTATTTCAATATTTATTTATTTTTATTTTGCCTGACTAGTTTTCAGTTTAGCAAACCATCATCATCATTTTGAAAGATGTCTTTCTTAAACATCTTTTTCAAAATTCAAATCAAATTCCAAATATTTATGATGAAATAAAATCAAGAGATATACACAGCAAAATTACACATTTCACGCCTCTGATGATGGTTTGCTAAACAAACTGAAACTAGTCAGGCAAAATAAAAATAAATAAATAATAAAATAAAATAAAAAATACCTCTACCAGTAAGTACAGAATTATACCTTAAATAGTACAACTGTTTTCCATGAAACATATTGGTTCTATGAAAATAGAATTATAATTATTTAAAGTTGTGGCCTGTTTGTGTGTATCTATTACAAACCTATCAAGCACAACCGGTTTTTCCTGCAGTAGAAATAACATCTCCAAGCTTCCTATATAATTTCCAAGGGCATAGTATGCGGTGCGGAGTGTTTTATTGTCATCAAATAGTGCTCTGATATCATTTCCGAGTGACTTTGGAGGTGTTCTGTAAAGTGCAGCACCAATTTTCTTCGCCAACTTTCTGGTAAGTGTAGATTTTCCTGAAAGGTCAATTGATGAGATATGGAAATCGTAAATGTCGACGTAGGAAAAGCACCAGGACAAGATCAGGTTACAGCAGAAATGATTAATTAAACACATGAGACCCATAGGAAAAGATAAACTACTGAAGCTACTGAACCAAATATGGAAGACAAATATGATACCAAAAGACTGGCAAACAGCGTTAATAGTACCGATATACAAGAAAGGTGGCAAGACAAAATTGTGCAAACTATAGAGGCATAACACTAATAAGTATAGGGATGAAAATATTAGAAAAGACAATTAACAAGAGAATAATAGCAAGAATAGAACAGACCCTAGAAGAACCGCATTGTGGTTTCAGGAAAGGGAGATCCACGCAAGACAACATCTTCACAATAAAACAAATCACAGAAAAAAGTATCGCAAATAATAAAAATACATATCTGGGATTCATAGACCTCGAAAAAGCGTTCGACATGACACCAAGAAAGAAACTATGGTTAATACTAAAAGAGAGAGGAATAGAAAACAGGATAGTGAATGTAATACAGAATATATATAACAACAACAGTAATGCAATAATATACAAGGGGCAAATTTCAAGAACTTTTAAAACAAATAATGGACTAAGACAAGGAGGAGCTCTCAGCCCAACATTATTCAACCTATATATGGATGAAATAATGAAGAGCATGAAAACAGAAATAATAAAAGCAAACGTAGGATACAAAAACATGCAGATGGTTAAAATATCAGAAGGAGCATACGCCGATGATGTGGTAGTGATAGCAGAAAGTGAGAGGAACCTGCAACATAACATGAACGTATGGAATCAACACCTAGAGAAATATAACATGAAGATGAACTACAGCAAAACAAAAGTACTGATAATAGGAAAACGGAAAGAACAAATAAATATACAGATAGGACAGGACCAGATTGAACAAGTGGAGCAATTCAAATACCTTGGAGTAGAACTTACAGAAGACGGGAAAATGGAAGGAGAATTAAGCAACAGAATAAACAACACAATTAAAAGGTACTATGCCCTGAATAATATACTTACTAACAAGAAAGAGATAAGCAGAAAGACAAAAATGAATATATACAAAACTATATACAGAACGATTTTGACATATGGGAGCGAGACATGACAAAGAGAGATAAAAGTAGATTACAGGCAATAGAAATGAAATATCTGAGAAGAGTAAAATAAGTAACGAAAAAAGACAGGATACGAAATAAAGACATCAGAGAGGAATTGGATATAGAATCAATAGTTTATAGAAAAGAAGCAGCTCAACTGGTGGGGACATCTAATTAGGATGAAAAATACGAATCAAACAAAACAAATCTGGGAAGCAAAAACGGGTAAGAAACGAGGAAGAGGCAGACCAAGACAAGAATGGGACAACAAAATAGAAGAAATAATAACCACCAGAGGGAAGACAGTGAAACAAGCAAGAGAAATGGGAAAGAACAGAAGAGAGTGGAAAGAATTTGCAAATACATAACAAAACTGTAATGTAACTGTAGTAACATGTATAGCCCACACCGAAAGGTAAAGGGCCTTCTGATAATAATAATAAAATGTCGATGTCGCTTGTGAAATTGTTAATCAAATACATGCGCTACAGCAACAAAAGAACCAGATGGACGAGTAGTAGGAATTATTATTATTATCAGTACTTGATACTTCTGGATGTGGGTACTGCACGGCATTGAAAGTTCAGATTTGAATTACCGAATGCTCGAGCAATTGTCCGGTTGGTGCTCTCATCGTTTACTGAACAAACAGTTGGAGTAAATAATAATTACCCAATGCTGCTTTAGAAGATCAAATATTTACTCATTGACGAAGTTATTGATGTATGTAGGCAGCGGCGTGGTACGGCTTCATGGGGCCCTGGGCAAATTTGAATTTGGGGTGCTCAACGTACAGTGTTAATTTTTTTATTGCATTAAATAATAAACAATATAAGAAAACAATTGATTTGTTTTCAATTGTTTTCTTATATTGTTTATAATTTAATGCAATAAAAAAATATTAATACTTTATGTGGACGGCCCCAAATTGAAATTTGCACAGGCAGATGCCCAATTTGTCCATAGGATAACGCGCCACTGTATGCAGGTTACATTTATTATTAATCCAAACCATACGAACCACATCCGTCAAGGCCCTCGATGACTATCAGGGGGTGCAATTTCTGTACATTGCCCGCAGATGCCTTCTCCACCAGGTCACTGTACACCTTCAGCAGTTTGGCAACGCCCGCTGTGTTCTTGTGCTGTAAAATCGCAACTAGTTTCACTGCGTTTCAAGAAACATGCACTCACCTTTTCATCGTTGAAAACAGCAAGGACGGCATCAACAGAATGGTAAATCACTGGATCCATAGTTCGTTTCTTCTGGACTTTCACCTGGTGCGCCAGCTGACGCAATGTGGCCGAATAAATTAGCCGTAATCGCATTACATGATAGTGGGGAATCCCATACTTAAATCGAACGAAAAGTGGGAGAAATTATTAACGAACGATTCAACGTCAACTTCGTTTTGTTTATGTTTTTGTTTTGTTTTTAAGGTTGGTGACATTGCTAGAATAGCGTTAGTTATAATATTCGTTGCATCTAAGCACTTACAACGTTATAATTCAAAATTCTTGCGACATGGTTTAATTGAAATGATGGCGGGATATCATTCTATAGAAATGTTAAATAATAGATAATGGATAATAATAGATTCATGAATACGAGGACATTTTAAATAAAATATGAGAATGGCAAATAAAGCTACATCCACAACCACTCAATAAGTAATTATGTAAGGTAAATATGTGAGGTATATCTTACATATGTGTTTATAGGATGTGTGTGTGTGTATATAATAATAAATGTACTAATAAATAATACCTAATTCAATTTTAATTTTAATTGTATACGTACTGCAGTGTACATTGGGTTGTCTATGTCAATACTCTACAAGTTTAATTAAATTATAAAAACCCTCTCTAAAAGAGAAAAAGAATTAGCGAAGTGGGAAACAGTAAACGAAAAGGTGATGTTATAACCAAAGTAAGAAGAGGTCCGAAAATTGGAAGTGCTACCTGGTAGCATCAAAGATGACAAGAGAAAATAGCATGACAATGAAAATAGAATTTAAAAATTTTGAGCCTCACAAACTGCAAAAAGAAGAAATAACTAAGAAATTCAAGGACCTAGTGGAAAAGGACATCTGGTTTTTGTTTCAGTTGTGTTATTAATATCAAGAGTGTATTATTTTTGTTTAATACATGTTTGAGTTTGAGATTTTTAAAATTACTGTACGATAAAAATGTTGCATTTAGATATTGTGTACGACAATGTACAATGATAATAACTTTTCTAGGATTACGTACTTACACAGTTACTAAGGATTGCGATGAGGAATAATTTAGAGCTAGTGGAAAAAGACATCTGATTTTTTTTTTGTTTCAGTTGTGTTATTAATATCAAGAGTGTATTATTTTTGTTTAATAAATGTCTGAGTTTGAGATTTTTAAAATTACTGTACGATAAAAATGTTGCATAGATATTGTGTACGATAATGTACAATGATAATAACTTTTCAAGGATTACGTACTTACACAGTTACTAAGGATTACACGATGAGGAATAATTTAGAAAGATTATCTTCTATTCGAAAAAGATCCTCTCCAATAAATCTTGCTACTTCTATTGAATTGTAACACTTATACTACTCCTAAACAGAGTTACCACACTGTAAAACCAAAATTATCGTAAAACTTAACAAAATTATCATGGTACAGTTTTCATTCAATAGAAGTTGGAAGATTTATTGGAGAGATTCATTTTCATATAGAAGATAATAATTGTACATACATGTACAATGATAATTGTGAGAAGATTTATTTTTGAATTAAATTACACCGGGACAGCGCGTACGCAGTCCCGACTACCAAAAATTACGCGCCCGAGTTATTCACATTAGGAATAATCGCAGGGGTCAGCCCGACCTAAGTGCAATGGAAGGGCCTCACCCTGGGGAAACCGCCTTGTTGATCACGGTAATCCCTACGCCAGGTAAGTATGCCTTTCGGCCCTTCATTCCGGCCATTTAAACCCTAAGGGTAAATGCAACACCGGAGAGAAACCAGTTTGAGACATCTATCGAAGTATAATGTAAGCATACCATCGATTATGTAAATAAGAGGTTATGTGTACCATCCTAAGAACTGTTAAATTCAATTTCAAAATTTTGAAATCTAGATATGTCAGAATCATGTTTGGCATGTCCAAATCAATAACTCCAAATCAATATCTTTACCATGTATTGATCCAGAATTAATATATTAATATTATAATATAATTCATAGAATTAATGAATAAATAATGTTGCTACTTCTGTAGCTTATGTAGCTTCTGTTGCTTCAATTCTTTGAATGCGCACCGCAGAAATTATGATTACAATTGTGCTAATTTATTCCTACTAGTACTTATGCATACATGCTTTTCGTTATTTATTTGTTTCACTGAACAATAAAATGTGTAATTAAAATAATTAAAACACGAATTAACCCTTTTTCACAAAAACATTTATTAATTTTAAATGTACATTTCCGTAGCGATGCGACCAACTTCAGTAAATATCAAATACGTACTAAAACTAAATACAATCATAATGTCGTCCGGGCATTGTTACCCATTCATGAACTGGGGGTCATTAGTTTAATGTATTTTTCTTGGACATATTAAGGGAGGAAGCGCAATTTCTGGGATTAAGGTTAACAATGGGACTTGGGAATCCATTTACATGAAAAGATACCAGCCATTACTGTTAAATAATGATTTGTCTCCACTTTCAAACCCATTGTTAAATTGCATTCAAGTTTGTAAACAAGTGTGTCCCGTTGTTAACCTTATATATATATATATATATATATATATATATATATATATATATATATATATATATATATATATATATATATATATATATATTATGAAATATGTCACTGTTTGTGCCTTCCAATGTCACATTCTATCTATTACTTCAGGATTCACTACCTTGGTTTTGATAGATACAATTTTGCTAAATATATCCTGTAAATTGTTCGTATGACTGATATTAATGAATTTGCAATATGATTATTTATAACTCGTTTATACTCATTACATAAAACAACCAATAATTTGCCACAGTATTGCCCAGTTATTATGTAAATTATACCTTAATATTTTATACTTATTCCCGGTAGAACATTACCGTTTTTAGATTTCAGCTTTAAATTTAGATTAAGATTTATTAAACAAGCAATTTCGATCATTTTATTGATTTCATATAATTAACCTTTAGTTTTATTTTTATAATGTTTCACATTTAAACTAAATTGTCACTTCATTCAAATTCATGTTATTAATTACTCATAATTAAATAATGTTCTGCCACTTTAGCGAAGAGATGGCGTCATTAGCTGGCTCGTGTCGCTCATTAAGAAGGTGTTCTGCGAATGTTGAGTCTTCTTTTCTGACTCAAGATCCTACATTTGGCCAACAAAGGGCTTAAACTGAATTTATTGGAATCTACAAATCCACACTTTCGAAGGACGGTCATTTGCTTAATGGTCAGACAGAGCTTATATTCTCTCCCCTCTTTAATTGTTGCAAAATTTAGTGTACATATTGTATTTCATTCTCAATTTTTGTACTTAGTTTGACAATGACTATAGAGTAGTCGAAACTGCAGTCACTAAATAATTTTTGTAAAATAAATGTGTTAGTGGAAGTAACAAAGCAAAATTGTTTTATTTAATTCGTTTCTGTTATTTATTGTGTGTTTTGGTTTGTAATTTATAATCTTGTTAATTATATTATTTAAAATTTTAACTAATTTATGTGTTGGAGAGTTGATAGAAGTTATAATTGGTCTAATTGGGTTGTCTATTTTATGTAATTTCGGTTGACCGTTTTGTTCTACGATTAATATTATTAAATTTATATATTTATTATGTCTGTGTTTTTTTAGTGTTGATTATTGCTTTATTTATTATATTTTCTATTCTGTTATTTTATTTTAGTGTTTCTCTAATAGGTATGTTAGTTTATAAGTTAGTAATATCATAAAAGTGCAATCGTTTGGTAATTTTGTATTATTAATTTGTTCTATTAATTTTTCAGAATTTTATGTATTTATAAAATGCGTTTATGTTGCTTAAAATGTTGTTCTTTAGATTGTCGAGAAATATGTTTGACAATGTTCCACTAATTGTAGAACCCATTGGCAATCTGTCAGCTATTGAGTAGAATTTGTTATTGATAAGACACAAGTTTTGTTCTACTATTAATATTATTAAATTTATATATTTATTACGTCTGTGTTTTCTTTGTGTAGTTTACTGCTTTATTTATTATATTTTCTGTTTATTTTAGTGTTTCTGTAATATGTATGTTAATTTATAAGTTAGTAATATTCATAACAGAGCAATCGTTTGGTAATTTTGTTTTAATATTGTGTTCTATTAGTTCTAGGCTGTTCTTAATTTGTCTGTTTGGGTGTGCATTTTATTGTGTTTTACCACCAATTTTATTGGTGTGTTGGTGATTAAGTAGATGTTATTATTGGTCTAATAGGAGTTTCTTGTTTGTGTAGATTAGGTTGACCATATAATTTTGGTATTGTTGGGTTCATGGGATTATATTTTTGAAATTGTTTGTACATTTTTCTCTGGTGTTTTTGTGTGTTCTTTATTATTATATTTGTTTTATTTATATAATTGTTAAGAGGGTTTTACTGAAAAAGTTTAAAATTATTATCTTCTAGAAGTTTGTCTGTTTTTTTTCATATACAGTGCGTTTTTAACACTCTCGATTGGGATTTATATAGAAAAAAAATACTAGTTGTTAATTTTGTTCCTGTTAGGATCTTGAGCAATTTACCAATAATCAATGGCATAAGTTTTTTTTTAGAAATAAGGCATTGCTAGAATAACAAGTGCGTTCGTTATGTAGCGTATTTATTTAGCTGTAAAAGTTGAAATTAATATGAGCCAAAAATGGCTTATAGGCGAGATTTAAAATGTGAATTGCCATGTCTGACAACTGTTGGGCCCCATGCGGGGTCCATGGGGCAGCCCCTTGCGGGGTCAATGGGGCGGCCCCTTGCGGGGTCCATGGGGCGACCCCTGGCGGGGCCTATGGGGCTAAATCCCGCATTGGTATCATCGTCTTGTATAATAAATAACTATTTATAATGTAATATGTGCATACACTGACTGTATGCACATATTACTGACTGTAATGAGATTTTGAGATTTATTTCAGGTGCGTAATCACAGGTGTATATTTACTGAATTGGCTGTTAACTGAATTACAACACGATACATAGCACGCATTCGCCAGGTAAAGTCGTCACTCTATTTGAATAATTAGTTAAGAGTCTGAATAACTCTAACTTATTATATCTCCTATAGCATTCAAATCTGACAACTGGTAAAACTACTTATTTTTGTATTTAATTCTTGGCCCAGCATGACACCGGGCTCTCAAAAATTGGTTATAGACTCATTTGAGTTGTTCCTCTCCACGGAAATCTTTAGTAAAAGGCGAAAGATTTATTCGCTTTGAAGAGAAACCAGAGTAATTTAGAGTAGGCAAAATTGTGGTTATAAACCGTTTGCCCAACGGCAACAGTGGCGAGTATACTGCGAATGCCATCTACCGGAGCATTACACAGGCACACAGCCAACTAGCATAGAAATCGTTAACAACTACATACATAAAAACTATATAACTTCTTTTCTGGATTATTGATTTTAGAAAATAAAGTTTTTGTCAAAAGTTTGATAGCTAATTACTTGCCACACTTTGACAGTTTTAATTTTTTTATGGTGCACCATCTCTTGAAAATTACGTCATTGATATTTTTTAAAATGGCAACTTAACTTTTTCTATCGATCAATTTGATAGTATTTGTTTTTCTCTTCACGTATATCTAAAAATACCATGAGGTTGCATAACAAAAATTTCTAATAAATATAAGTTTTAGTAGTGGCAATGGAGTCTATGGAGTCTAGATTGTACACGTTTATACTTTGTATCAAAATGTACAATGTCCGAGCGTTTTGTATTAGTTTGTAGACACTTTTAAAGTGCATCCAAATTTTTGACACAAGTGTCACAATACAGCTTTGAAAAGTGGGGAGTGAACGAGGTCTGTCTGGTCGTTAATGACCGGACATTCAGCATTACGCTTGGCCTTTTGAATTTCGAGGGACTCAAATAGGTTCATAGGTTCACCTTTCTCAGCGAAATGAATTATCTGCAGGTAGCGTTAATGAGTAGTAGGATTAAGATGGGAAACACGAGTTATTGAAGGTTTATGATGCGATTGTGGATGTTTCTGCAGGAATCGCTTTACAGGACATCATTAAGGGTTGCTACAGCATCAAGGGGCACCTTAAGCGGTTTATGGACCACAAGATTGCCGGTTCGGGGAATACAATTAGGAATAGTGTTTTTACTTGAAATTAAAATCTACCTACGAAGGGTGTTTATTGTGCGAACGGAATTTTATGACGGCTAATGGAAAGACAACAGAGTCCAGAGCCGGCATCAAAAAATACAGATTCAGTGCCCCGTAGAAAATTAACAGTAGTGATTCATTATCATTAAACTGTACTTTTCATTGTATTTTTAAGTGTACATATAATTAATTGTGTTTTACAAATGCAGTTATATTTTCATAGAAAATTTATATACAGTATGATTCGCGAAACAAATAACTTAAGTTACCCATAACATTATTGACTTGCTCATTGCGTTAAAAAATTAACGACGTTAACATCAGTTAATTTTTTCATGAATCTTAATGTAACAAGCAAATATTATTCCGCACAACTAGATTCATCGCTATCACTTTCACTTTGAACATTAATAATTAGATTTGGTACAGTAAGCGTCCTATAATCGTTTTCAATTTTAATCACATGATCGATGCAGTTTTTCCAAATGGTACTTGAAATGTTGTTGCATTCTCGTTGAATAAGTTAAATTGTTTCTTCACTCATTTTGGGATGTGAATTATTTTTCCGCAAATTTATTTTTAAAGTTGACCATATCAGCTTAATTTGATTGAAGATACAGTAATAAGGTGGAAGGCGCTTGGTGACCAAATTCTTTTGCCATCTTATAAACCACATACGTTTTTTTGAAATTTTGTTTTTTTATAAGTTCTAATAATGTTTTTTCATTGCACTTAGGGGAATAACAATACCATTTTGAATGCAAAAATCCGCAATATCGCCTTTCTTGGAAGCGGCGGTTGGGATTTTATTAATTTGCTTTGAATGGTAAGTTGCATTATCCATTACGATTATTGAGTTATTGGGTATGTAGGGCAATAATTTATTGCGAAACCAATTTTCAAATAATTCGGCGTTCATATCCTGATGATAGTCTAACGAGCTTGATGCAATATTCTTGGCTGATAAGAGCAAACTATTTGACACAAAACCTGCGTCTCCTCCTGCATGAAGAATAACAATTCTTTTTCCTCTATTGCAAGGTGACACGTATTTATATTATAGACCAATCCCTTGGAAACGACGTCGTGGGTATCGAACCATGTTTCATCCAAATAAATTATCGATCTCCCTCCATTTCTATATTCGTTAATTTTAGATAAATATTCTAATCGCTCTTTTTGCAATATCGGCGATTCCATGATGTCAATTCGTGTGTCTAAAGTTTTATACTTAAAACCCTGACTAAGTAGGTATTTATACAAAGTAGTTTCCTTATATGGAAAATCATTTCCAAGAGTTTCCAATATAAATTGGACCGTGGGGACGTTACCTGATTTATAAGAATTGTAAATTATAGTTTTGATCCTCTTGGCGATGGCATCGTCTATTTCGGCAAATTTGGAACTTATTCTTGTTTTCCTTTCTAGCGGTCCTTTCGTAATTATTCTCCAAACCGTTGAATATGATATTCCTGTCAGAATGGAAATTCTTTGCAGTGGAGATGCATGATTCTCGCTTATAAGGGTGTTATAAATATTTACGACTATCCTTTTAGTATCAGTTGAAAGAAATACATGCTTTATTAAACCCTGATTTTCATTTTCGATAGTTGATGTGTCCATTTGATGATGGTTGTGTTGAAATTTATCAAAATCAATTTGAGAACAGCTTCCCTCTGTAGACTGTCGAAGGGATTCTTCAACAAAACTTTCGGAATGGCTTCTTTCCTCACATAATTGAAATAGATCGTCGAACTGAGTGTCATTATAAATTGATGAAATAATTGTTGCAGTTTCTGTTAACGGCGTTTCCATCTTAATAAACTCTACCTTTTCACAAGTCTATAAATGATAATATGCACACGTATGTAAAATGAGTACTGTTGCAATGTAAAGGTTAACACCGACTGAAAGACAGATGTAGACTATTTGAGAAAAGAACTATTTGAGGCAGCCTTAACTGATTGTCTACCTGGACTGCATATTCGCCCAGCAATTAAGGTACAATGAACTTTAATTCCATGGGCGAATGTATAATCCTTTTAAAACCGTTTCCTAGATGACGGCTCTTACTTATCTACTAGTGTCTGTAGTCGTGTAATTATATCGAATTGTAAAATTGTAAAAAGAATTACGTCCGCCGACTCATAAAAAACGATGTAGATAGTTGTAAGATTATTAAATTAAATTTAATTAATAAATCATTTTTATATTGTGATGATAGTGATATAATTGTGCATATATCGAAGAGAAAACAATTAAGTAGCATCTTCGTCGAAAGTAAATTATTTGGTTACGTTCCTGGACGCCCGCCTTTTCGCAGCACGCCATACAATGGAGAACCCTTGACCCTAATAAACCATCATTGCAGGTACATTTTCAATTTCAAGTGAACACACTATACCTGAAGATGTTGATACTACATATATCTCCATATATATCTAAAATCCTTGAATGATAAAATTATAAAAAAGGAATATAATGTAACTAAAATATAACGTGTTTAATTTTTTTATTAATTTTTAATAAATTGAAAACAGTATACGCCAGGCCACGCCACGCCACGCAACACCATGCCACGCCACACCACACCACACCAACTCCTTCTTTGTTTTATACTTTTCTGACTCTTCATTGTTCGTTCTATGTTCTTATTATTTTTGCACATTGATTTTATCATTCTTATTGTTCTCTTTTTCGACCGTCTACTCATCAGTTCTTTCCAAATGACCTCTCTTCTTATTCTATCGAATACTTGTTCTAAGTCCACAAAGCATATATGTATTTCTCTCTTTTTTTTTATTCAAACAAATAATAAGATGTCTGACATATGGAGGAAGAGGGATATACATTAGTACTGCAACAAAAATTTTCAAATCCATCTGCAGGCCCATGATTGACTACGGCCAGTTCATACTGAAAAATATAAGAAACACCTGCAAACGAATTACGGACGTAACTGAACGGAATACATTAAGACTGCTCACCAAATTAAGACACTCATCTTCATATCAAACCTAAATTTATCCAAGATCTCCAAAATCATACCAATTCAACAAAGACTGGACAAACTACGAAATAAATTCCCACAACAGCAAAACAATAGGTCAATACTCGACGAATTATGTATTATACAAGCTAAACTAACTACAAAATTACATCCGACAGACGCTTCATAAATCATATTACACTTCATAACACTCTCTTATCAAAGCAATTACTTATAAATCACATATATGTAATGTAATATAATATGTACTGTAATGTAATGTATAATGTAATTTAATGTAAAGACAAGGCGGAAAGACCCCATGGGGTCGATAGCCCAATAAAGATTGTTTATATATAATAAAAATAATTTAAAATAAATATGCCACTTCTTATCTGCATTTATAGCCAAATTTCATACTTTAACATATGCAACCAACAGTACTTACAAAGCACCATTATAAAAAACATTGAATATTTATATTCAATACTAATGTGTTTTCATATTCTGCAATACAAATCTCTAGTTCCGTAACAGTTAGAGCCTAACTGTTGAAAATAACAAATATGATTGCTTAATACGATTGATGTTCCTTCAATGCAATAATTACAATCAATTATTAAAATCGTTTAGACCATCCGTGATTAATGATAATTGATAATATACATAATTCTATATGTATAATTTATTTGTGTCCAATTATAATTTTATATGCATAGCATAAGGAAGTAAAATAAACCTCAACATTAACAACCGATTTAGACATTACTTTTCAATGAACTTGATTCATCCATATGTTCATACATATTTATAATAGTGTACATTTTGGCGAAGAATACATAATAAAAATTATTATGTAATATTTATACATCAAGTAGGAAAATGCTGATTGGTACAAGTATGAGGACTTAAACAAGAATTCAAACGTTCGTAGCATTTTCTAAAATTGGGGTATTGTTCGTTGCAAATATACTGCAAATATCATTATTCAAAGATCGAGCTTTCGGAAAAATGTAACTGCAGTTTTATAATTTCATTATCAAGCGTAACTTTATCAAAATGAAATAACGCTGTACATATATTTGCAACTGATCGAATGTTGACACTTTAAATGGATTAATCATAAATTGAACAAAGACTTCGATTTTTTTTAAAATCATTTATTCGTTTGTTGAAATCTTCCAAAACCTTTCAAATTTCGGATACATTGTTTTTGTGCCTTTTTGGAATTTCACGTGGGATTTTTATGTAAATGGTCCTTAATGTTTGGAAATCTACCAACACGTTTATTTTGTACGTCTTGGATCGTTGCTAGACTTTTGAATGCAGAAATGCTACTAATAAAATCCCTGACAGTTTTTTTCTTGTAATACTAAATTCAGCAAACTAAGTTTGCCTATGAAGTCGGTCAGGATTGCCAAGTCATACTGCCAATTATTGTCAAGCCATGAAGGTGATCATCTCCCATTTCTTTTAAAAAATAAATTATGTCGTCCAACAAATTTCGAAATCTCTGCAAAAACTTGCTTCGACTTATTCACTTAATCATCTTACATCTGTGTGCAAAATCAAATCCCGTTGTTTTTCGTCCAACTGTTTTTGGGTCTCTCTTGGGTGTCGGGATTTTAGGATTCTACAGTTTGTAGAACTCTATCCACTGTTTTCTCTCTTTTGTTAGGTCCTTTGCTCGTTTCCAGGTTTTACCTCTACTCTTTAGAGTTTTCATGATAGTGTCATTCCACGTGTCTCTCGGCCGTCCTTTTGACTTGTTTCCTTCTGATTTTGCTTCCCATGCTTTCTTTACTTGTCTATCGCTGCCCATTCTGCTTAAATGTCTACCACCTTAGTTGTCCTTCTTCTATTTTCTTCTGTGTTGCTTTTACTCCAAGCCTTTCTCTTATGTCTACATTCTTGATTTTGTCGCTCTTCGTGATGCCTTCTACTCTTCTTAGGATTTTTATTTCCTTGATTTTTGTCTTTCATTCATCGCCCAGGTTTCACTCCCGTATGTTAGAATTGGCGTATATATTGTTTTGAAAACCGTTAGTTTCGTCTTTTTTGATATCTCTCTTTTGTTTATGAACGAGCTTCTGATTGCACTGTACAGTCTTCTTGCTTGCTTCACCCTGTTATTAATGTCTCTGTCTTGTTTTCCCTGGCTGTCGATTATACTCCCCAGATACTTAAACTCGTCTACTTGTTATAGTTTCATCCATTTAGGATATCGCTTATTATTATATTTTAAATAAAATAAAATAAAATTGTCATCTCTTGTTGCAAAATATACTATATTTTGATAGTAATTCTGGGTGGGTCTCAAAATATATTTGCGCCTCACTCTAGACTTCTCTATGTGCGATCTTTGGTACCAAAATATAATCGTTAAAAAATCATAGGCTTGGGCCTAATGTAATCTTCGGATTAATGCACTCGGAAAATACACGAGCGTGCCAGACCTGACCTCGTTCGCTCACTCTCTCAAACACGCGCAGTCGGCCTACAATTATGACGCTCCCTGCGACCTTTGTGCCCGGTTTCCACGACGAAGATGCTGTCTCCAGGATGCCTTACTCCGATTTCGGCCGTACCGGACTGAAAGTATCAAAGCTAAGTTTGGGGGCGGCTGGTTTCTCAACACTTTATGGGTAAGACACGTTGCCGCTGATGATTCGGAAACATTTATTCAATGTGCTGGAGAGTGCAGAAACACACTCGACGTGATATTCAAGCGCGTGGCATTCAAGGTAAAGGTCGAATGCCAACGGACGGGGATTACTTAATAATTACACGACACTCTCCATTTCGCAATTTTCTTTCGGAAATTGCATTGATACTTTGGTTTTCAGTTCAAATACGTTAATCAGATAAGATACGATTTTATCGTACTAATCGGGAGTGCATTATTGTTTTATTTTATTTGTACATGACTATCTACTTTTACGTGTACGGCGATTTTGTTCTTTATTTCCTATATATTTCTCTGGAAATGAACAGGATGACGAAGATACCGTAACACAAAAAAGGAAGGAAAAGTTTCAAGAAGGGCAAGAGAAAAAAATGAGCAAATTAAAAAAGAAGTACAAGAAGTACAAAAAAACTAAAAAATGGGAAAGCACCAGGAACAGACGATATAACCCCGGAGATGATGAGGCACATGGGAGATGAAGGACTTACCCAAATAACGAAACTAATAAATGACATAATAAGCAGCGGGGAAACACCAAGAGAATGGAATGAAGGAATAATTCTACCTATACTAAGAAAGGGGATAAAAGAATATGCGAAAATTACAGAAGAATCACACTAACAAGTATGCCAAGTACGATAATGACCAGGGTACTAGAAAAAAGGATGCGAGACAAACTAGAAACAACAATAGAGGACAGCCAGTGCGGATTCAGAAGAGGGAGAAGTACGCAAGACCAAATCTTCATACTCAGACAACTAAGCGAAAAACTAATTAAGAAGAACAGAGAAATGAACATATGCTTCGTAGATGTCAAAAAGGCATTCAACAGGATAAGGAGAGAGGACATATGAAACGAAGTAGCAGAAAGAGGAATAGAGGATGAAATAATAAATGCAATAAAATACATGTACAGAGAAAACAGAAGTATTGCGAGAACAAACAATGAGGAATCACAAGAATTAGAAACGAATAAATGAGTAAAACAAAGATGCGTGCCAAGCGCTTTGCTGTTCACTTTGCTTTGTTGTGTATTGGATAAGGCGATGAAAAAAGCAGTAATAAAAAGAAAATAGAGGGAGAGAAGCTATGCTACAAACAGAAAACATGATTAAACTGGGAACATGGAATATAAGGAGCATAAATGGGGAAGAAATAGAATTATGTAGAGAGTTTGAAAAGGCCAAACTGGATATTTTAATTATAAATGAGACAAAGAAAAAAAGAGAAAGGGTTTATGGAACTAGAAAACGAACATCTGTTAATATGGAGCGGAGTGAAAAAAGAAGCTTGACCAGAATGTTAGAAATGCAATGGTCAGATGGGAGGCAGTTTCGGAGAGATTACTGGTTGGAGAACTAAAATACAGTACACTCTACAAGACAATAATTGCCATTTATATTTTAATAGAAATTTGCAAAAATTTGTACGAAAAATACATATTTTTCATTATGTATTAAAACTTTCAATAGAAACTATGACACTTTCGTTGGAAGCGACATATTTTACATGCAAATTTGCTACATTTTTTTACAAATTACATCAAATTTCATTATAAAATGTAAAATATCATTGACAATTCCGACATTCGTATTATATATTATAAAACTTCAGCAGCGATTATCAAAATTTTACTGTAAATTACCGAATTTTCACTGTAAAATGCAAAATATATTGGCATTTGCAATATTTTTTTTTAAATTGTTAAAATATTAATAGTTATTTGTGGAAGATTAAAAGCTCATCAAGCCACAATATTCTCATTTAAAGTTATCATGTCGATTGTAAATTATGATGAATGTTGCATTACTATTGAAAAGTACAAAGTTTTCATTAGAACATCATTTCATTTTAATTTTTTAATATTGATATCAAAATTTTCATAATTTACAAATATTAGTGGAACCTTAGTGGAAATTATAACGGATTTATCCACAAAGCATATCACTCATTAAAGGTATTAATATTTTATTAGAAATTTGCAAAAGTTTGTAGGGAAAATACAAATTTTTCATTATGTATTAAAACTTTAAATAGAAATTATGACACTTTCGTTGCAAGCGACATATTTTATATGCAAATTTGCTACATTTTTTTACAAATTACAAAATTTTATAAAATATTGTTAAAAGCTCATCAAGCCACAAAATTCTCATTTAAAGTTATCGTGTCGATTATAAATTATGATGAATGTTGCATTACAATTGAAAATTACAAAGTTTTCATTAGAACATCATTTCATTTTTCATTTTTTAATATTGATATCAAAATTTTCATAAATTACAAAGATTAGTGGAACCTTAGTGGAAATTATAACGGATTTATCCACAATGCATATTACTCATTAAGATATTAATATTTTAATAGAAATTTGCAAAAAATTGTAGGGAAAATACAAATTTTTCACTATGTATTAAAAGTTTTAATAGAAATTATGACACTTTCATTGCAAGCTACATATTTTACATGCAAATTTGCTACATTTTTTTACAAATTACAAAATTTTATAAAATATTGTTAAAACCTCATCAAGTCACAAAATTCTCATTTAAAGTTATCGTGTCGGTTGTAAATTATGATAAGTGTTGCATTTCTATTGAATGTTGCAAAGTTTTCATTAGAACATCATTTCATTTTTCATTTTTTAATATTGATATCGAAATTTTGATGAATGTTGCATTTCTATAGGAAATTACAACGATTTCATTAGAACATCATTTTCATTTTTCTTTTTTTAATATTGATATCGAAAAACGATTTAGCATTTTCGTTTTTTTTGGATACTGGAAAATGGAGATGACAAAAGTAGGAGAACTACTTTTCGCGGATGACATGGCAATAATTGCAGAAACAGAGGAAGAACTGCATCATGGAACTGCATCTGAAGAATCATGGAAATAATTGAGAAGAAGATTAAGAAAATAAACATGAAAATAAATTACGAAAAGACAAAAAACATGATAATTGCCAAAGAGAAAAAGAAACACGAAATAAAAATACAAGGAAAAAAAGTAGAACAATACAGATATTTAGGAACAATCATGCAGAGCAATGGTAAATTAGATAATGAATGGCATTCAATGGCATCAATTCGTATCCTCATTCGTGACTTTTCGTTACATTTTGATTAAATGTGAATAGCTTGGCTACGTTGCATCTGATCCCTGAAAATTAAAAATGATTTCTGAAGCCTACATGAAGCAGGTTCTGAAAATGAAAAAAATATACAGGGTGATCCATTTAAAAAAGAGACCAAATATTGTGTGCCGGTTTTATGAAGCCCTGTACACCAGAAAATAATTTCAAAAAGTAGCACATCAAGTGTCCAATGATTTCCATTTACATTTTTTCCTCAATTTTCATTAGCCTAGCAGCAATGTCCGAGCAATGATAGGTGGGCCACCCTGTATAAAGCCTATTTCTTTAAAAATCAACTATTAGTGGCAACTGGTTTAGTTATTAAGGCCCAGTTGTACAAACGTGGACAATCTTTGACCATAGTTCAGTGGCCTAGGATACAATTGTGGACATGGGTACAAGAAAAGTGTAAGTCGAAAAAATGAGTTTCGAGAAAAACGCGTCAAAAGATTCAAAACTTAATAAAAGTTGTAAAATAGTAAATTATTACTTACAATATTTGCAATTTGTGTGAACAGTAACTTAACATAACAGTATATTTTTTAAAAGACTTATAAATAAGGGTACAAATATTCTAATAGACAAATTTGCCCAAAAATAAGGGCAATAATAAATCGACTTACGCTGATCTTGCACCCAGCTCCTCAACTGGTTCCACAATGGTATCCATAGTCCTTCAAAGATGATCCTCGATTGTACAACTGGGCCTAATGGTCAATTTAATTTATGTCATTAGTGTTTCTCGAAAACGATGTTAAGGTTCAATATGTAGTGATTTGACCAACTTAAAGCAACATGTGATGGATATTAAGAACAAAATAGCGGACCTTATATACTTTCTCTTAAAGGGACTACACCATTGAAGAGTGCAGAGCAACTCTGCTAAAAGCCCTGAAATCCGGGATAAATTACATCGACACTGCTCCTTGGTATGGACAAGGAGTCTCAGAAAGCACTTTGGGAAAGGTAATTTTTTTAAGACTTTTAAATCTTTAAATCTTGGATCCATCTTTCATTTCCAATTTCTTACTGTCAAATTTGTCAATCATTACCGTCAAATCAAATTCATCTGTCAAATTTTAAAGATTACAGTAATGATTTCCAAATTTCAATTGATGTCATATTTTCAATACTACTGCCTCTTATATTTGTTAACATTTCAATTACTCTGTGAAAAGGTCAATAACTATCAAAATTTTAACTAATACTTTGAAAATTTCAACAATTTCTATAAAAATTTCAATTATTGAGATATTTTTAATGCTTAATATCAAATTTTCAATTATTTCAATCAGAATATCAATTAATATAATTTTTTTAATGGATACTTCAATTATTTCAATCAGAATATCAATTACTGTAATTTTTTTAATGGATACTGCCAAATGTTTAATCAGTTCTGTAACCATTTGAATTATTTCGTCAAAATTTCAATGCTAACAGTGAAAATTTCAGTTACTGTTGCATTTTTAGTGCTTACTAATAATTTGAATCTAATTCTATTTATTTTTAATAACCTGACACTGTAAAGTCCACTAGGATTATAAAACTGAGAAATATACTACTACTACTTTATTACCTTTGACATATTTCAATTTATTGTTATTTTATATTAATCTCTTGAAATAAATATATATCTATCGATCTCTAAATCACATTATTAGTTTTATTTGAAATATTACTATCTCTGCGTGGAATGGTTAACATTCTGTAACCATTTTCCATAACTTTACTTTTTACTTAGCCTTCTAATTCTTCTAATTAAGTAGACGTTTTTCACACCAAAGTAAAAGAGAGGATTCTCTGAATCTGTCTCTGTTACACAGAAGTGAGACCAAATTGTTAAATGATTAAATTTTAATTATATCCTTCTCTATAGAGATGTACTTCCTCTTCCACACCGTGGATGGGAACTCATTTTCTCTAGAATAGCGATATTTAATATTGAAAAAAAACAAATGTGGCTTAAACGGGCATTTATGAAAAAATAGGCAAATATGTGACAAAAGTAAGCAAATATATAATATATAATATGTGACAAAGTAAACAATGAAAAATATGGCAAAATTGCTAAATGGAGGCACAAAAAGACGTAAATATTAAGTTGTTGATAAAACTGTTCAAATAGGCAAAATAGGCAATACCAAAAGTAGATACGCAAGGAGAGTTCTGGCTCAAACGACCAAAGAGATAGCCAGTGTCGGTTCTGGACCACTTCATACTTTTCATAACTAACCAATCTTCTAATTTATACAATGAGAGACATTTATGTTGAGAGATACAATGCAATTGTTTCTAAGTGATGAGAAACACTTTTGTAGTGTGAGAAAATCGTTGAGAGACGCGTTGAGAGACGGTTTTAAAGTATGAGAGAAGCTCGAACAACTAACACCAGCAATAACAACAATAACAACAACAACAAATATGGTGGACACTGGCTATCTCGAGGACTTAGAAAAGTTTTTCGTCGTTTGAGCCAGTACTCGCCTTGCTCATCTACCGTCAAATACGGCTTAAAATTTAGGAAAAATTTCAAAACCTCGAAGGCACAAAAAGACGTAAATATTAAGTTGTTGATAAAGCTGTTCAAATAGGTAAAATAGGCAATACCAAAAGTAGATAAGCAAGGAGAGTTCTGGCTCAAACGACCAAGAGATAGCCAGTGTCGGTTCTGGACCACTTCATACTTTTCATAACTAACCAATCTTCTAATTTATACAATGAGAGACATTTATGTTGAGAGATACAATGCAATTGTTTCTAAGTGATGAGAGACACTTTTATAGTGTGAGTAAATCGTTGAGAGACGCGTTGAGAGACGGTTTTAAAGTATGAGAGAAGCTCGAACAACTAACACCAGCAATAACAACAATAATAACAACAACAACAACAACAAATATGGTGGACACTGACTATCTCGATTGAGCCAGTACTCTCCTTGCTCATCTACTGTCAAATACGGCTTAAAATTTAGGAAAAATTTCAAAACCTCGAAGGCACAAAAAGACGTAAATTTTAAGTTGTTGATAAAGCTGTTCAAATAGGTAAAATAGGCAATACCAAAAGTAGATAAGCAAGGAGAGTTCTGGCTCAAACGACCAAGAGATAGCCAGTGTCGGTTCTGGACCACTTCATACTTTTCATAACTAACCAATCTTCTAATTTATACAATGAGAGACATTTATGTTGAGAGATACAATGCAATTGTTTCTAAGTGATGAGAAACACTTTTGTAGTGTGAGAAAATCGTTGAGAGACGCGTTGAGAGACGGTTTTAAAGTATGAGAGAAGCTCGAACAACTAACACCAGCAATAACAACAATAATAACAACAACAACAACAACAAATATGGTGGACACTGACTATCTCGAGGACTTAGAAATGTTTTTCGTCGTTTGAGCCAGTACTCTCCTTGCTCATCTACCGTCAAATACGGCTTAAAATTTAGGAAAAATTTCAAAACCTCGAAGGCACAAAAAGACGTAAATTTTAAGTTGTTGATAAAGCTGTTCAAATAGGTAAAATAGGCAATACCAAAAGTAGATAAGCAAGGAGAGTTCTGGCTCAAACGACCAAGAGATAGCCAGGGTCGGTTCTGGACCACTTCATACTTTTCATAACTAACCAATCTTCTAATTTATACAATGAGAGACATTTATGTTGAGAGATACAATGCAATTGTTTCTAAGTGATGAGAGACACTTTTATAGTGTGAGTAAATCGTTGAGAGACGCGTTGAGAGACGGTTTTAAAGTATGAGAGAAGCTCGAACAACTAACACCAGCAATAACAACAATAATAACAACAACAACAACAACAAATATGGTGGACACTGACTATCTCGAGGACTTAGAAATGTTTTTCGTCGTTTGAGCCAGTACTCTCCTTGCTCATCTACCGTCAAATACGGCTTAAAATTTAGGAAAAATTTCAAAACCTCGAAGGCACAAAAAGACGTAAATTTTAAGTTGTTGATAAAGCTGTTCAAATAGGTAAAATAGGCAATACCAAAAGTAGATAAGCAAGGAGAGTTCTGGCTCAAACGACCAAGAGATAGCCAGTGTCGGTTCTGGACCACTTCATACTTTTCATAACTAACCAATCTTCTAATTTATACAATGAGAGACATTTATGTTGAGAGATACAATGCAATTGTTTCTAAGTGATGAGAGACACTTTTATAGTGTGAGTAAATCGTTGAGAGACGCGTTGAGAGACGGTTTTAAAGTATGAGAGAAGCTCGAACAACTAACACCAGCAATAACAACAATAATAACAACAACAACAACAACAACAAATATGGTGGACACTGACTATCTCGAGGACTTAGAAATGTTTTTCGTCGTTTGAGCCAGATCTCTCCTTGCTTATCTACTGTCAAATACGGCTTTAAATTTAGGAATTTTTGTTTAGTTCTTTATTATCCGTTTATTGATGCCTACAAAAATGACGGCATTTAGCCTACAACACGTTCTTTAATCATTAGTTTAATCATCAGGATGGTTTCGACCTTTACTACGTGGTAGTCCATATTAAAAAACAGGGAAATAACTTGCTATGTTTTTACAAAATTTTACCACATTTTGTTGTAAAACCATAGCAATCAGTATAATCATATTAATTTTTCAGTGCCTCCAGGGCATTCCTAGGCAAGCTTATTACGTTGCTACCAAAGTAGGTCGATACGAAAAAGACCCAGCTCTAATGTTTGATTTTTCCGCCGGGAAAACTAGGGCCAGTATCAATGAAAGCTTGAGGAAATTGGAGCTCGAATATGTCGATGTTCTACAGGTATTGCATCTCAGAAGGGCGTTCTACAGATTTTCGATACCCATTATTGTTCTACCTCCGCAGATTCATGACATCGAATTTGCGCCTTCCATCGATTATGTGATCAAGGAGACATGTCCTGTTCTTCTGGAAGCGGTAAAAGAAGGAAAGGCCAAGTACATCGGGGTCACAGGCTATCCCGTGTCTGCCCTTAAAGATTTCGTTGAGAAGAGCCCCATAAAGTTGGATATGGTACTCAGCTACTCAAGATTTACGCTCATAGACTCTACCCTTAAAACGTTTTTGTCCAGTTTTGAGGTAATTCAATAGTATTGGTTTAGTATACTCGTCCCGTCCAAAGCTGACAATGATTCATCGTACCATATTACGTTTCTCGACATACGTTTCTTATTTCATTTCATTCTATTACATTTACCTTAAGCCGGGGAACGAACATACATAGATATGTATGTAGATATTTCGATGTAGATATTTCGATTCTTAGTTCGAAAAAGTATGAGTTATTGTCAGGTTTCCTCGGGACTGTTATACTTACGAATATTAGGTGAAAAGGTTCAAATTAATGCACCGAAAAAATTATGTCGACTGATGGTTCAAAATGTCTCTAGAATAAATTTCGTTAATTGTATTTCTATTAACTCTGTATATAGTTAATTCAATCTGTTTAATGCATTGCACATTAATAATGGTATTTCTATGCTTTTTGACTTTATGTGAACTCTACTTCAGTTGGATATAGTTTCTTTAAAAAATAGAGTTTTTCCATCCACTTGCAATATTTAACACTTTCTAATACCCACAAAAATATTAATAAAAAAACATATGAAACATTTCATATGTTGGATGTTTGGATGTTTAGATGTTTAGATTAGATGAACATTAGATGAACATTACTCGTATATGTATAATCTCTTTCCACTATTTATGTGTTCCAGGGATTGGGAGTTGTCAATGCTGCTGGTTTAGCAATGGGTTTACTATGTAACAATGGTCCTCAGCCATGGCATCCAGCCCATAAAGATATCACAGATGCCTGTGAAGAAGCTCGTACTTACTGCAAGGTTAGTGCAATAACTAAAATGTAGTACCTAATTTTCTCTATAAAGTATCCTTGATATCAATGTAAGAATAATTTCTAACTAACATCCTACTGAGAACACGCCAATTATTTTGGAATTAATCTTATGTCCGTTGGAATTAATCTTATGTCCGTCTACTTGTTGTATTATTCTTGATTTTTTTGTCTATGTTGCTTTATTGTTCCAAAGAATCCAAGTCCCTTTATCATTTCCGGTGTTATTTCGTCCACTCCTGCTGCTTTAGAGAGTTAAGAATGTAAGAGTATCATGAGAATAGGAAATTGAAAGTGACCACTAGCAAGCAAGAATGGAAATTAAGACCACAAATAAGGGAAAAAAAAGAAACAATAGACATAAGAAGAACAAAAACGAAAGATAAGATAAGAGCGCACAGACTGAAAGAAAGCACATGCAGACAGAAATATCAAAAGGAGATGAAAAGGTTGACTTTGGTGAAGATTTCAATGGAAAATTTTCCATATGATTCTCATGTTCCTAGAATACGTAGAACCAAAATAAATATTCCGATATGTACGTTCCTTTCCAATAGCTATTTGTGCAATTTTAATAAATTGACTTATAACTTTTAATGTTGAAATATGATTTGCGTACGGGTTAGGAAATATTCCACTTTTCCTAACTCAAATTAGTATTTTAATGTTGAAATATTAATTCCGCAGTTGTTATGAAATATTCCTCTTTTCATAACTCAAATTAGTTAAAAATGTTAAAGTTTTCCAAACTCTATACCTTTTCAAGTTCAAATTGAGAACAATCAATTGCAAATTGGGGCCAATCAAGTTCAAATTGATACCAATCAATTTCAAATTGAGACCAATCAATTTCAAATTGAAACTAAACAAAATCAAGTTGACACTAAGCAATATGAAGTTGAGAGTAAACAAATAAAATTTATCATGACAACTTGATATTGTTTAGTGTCATCTTGATTTTGTTTAGTCTCAATTTGAAATTGATTGGTCTCAATTTGAAATTGATTGGTCTTAATTTGAAATTGATTTGTCTCAATTTGAAATTGATTGGTCTCAATTTGAAATTGATTGGTATCAATTTGAACTTGATTGGTCTCAATTTGAACTTGAAAAGGTATAGTTGAAAAAAACCTTTAAAGCCTTCCTTTGACAAAACCAAATAATATTTTAATTTTTGATTTTTGACTTATCGGGTTTTGCGTTGGTACCACAGATATGATACCTTGAAAATATCAATCTCTGTTACCATCCTACTGGAAATCCGAATTTTTGCTTTATATTTTTGCTATACATTATTTATATTTTTGCAATATTGAAAATCTAATCTTTGAGGTGATATCAAAATAAAATTTGGTTTTTGGTTCAAATTTTTTTTTTGACGTCGGAAAATTTTCGCGAGTGCGAGTGCGAGTGCGAGTGCGAGCGCGAGGGCGAGTGCGAGTGCGAGTGCGAGTGCGAGTGCGAGTGCGAGTTCGAGTGCGAGTGCGAGTGCGAGTGCGAGTGCGAGTGCGAGTGTTTTTTTCGAAACGTCGGAAAATTTTTTGGTACAAATTTTTTTTTTGACGTCGGAAATTTTTTTTTGTCGGAAAATGTCGGAGTGCGAGTGCGAGTGTTTTTTTCGAAACGTCGGAAAATTTTTTGGTTCAAATTTTTTTTTTGACGTCGGAAAATTTTCGCGAGTGCGAGTGCGAGTGTTTTTTTCGAAACGTCGGAAAATTTTTTGGTTCAAATTTTTTTTTTGACGTCGGAAAATTTTCGCGAGTGCGAGTGCGAGTGCGAGTGCGAGTGTTTTTTTCAAAACGTCGGAAAATTTTTTTTCTCGGAAAATGTCGGAGTGCGAGTGCGAGTGTTTTTTTCGAAACGTCGGAAAATTTTTTTGTCGGAAAATGTCGGAGTGCGAGTGCGAGTGTTTTTTTCGAAACGTCGGAAAATTTTTTTTTCTAATTTTTTTTTTGACGTCGGAAAATTTTCGCGAGTGCGAGTGCGAGTGCGAGTGTTTTTTCCAAAAAGTCGGAAAATTTTTTTGTCGGAAAATGTCGGAGTGCGAGTGCGAGTGTTTTTTTCGAAACGTCGGAAAATTTTTTGGTTCAAATTTTTTTTTTGACGTCAGAAAATTTTCGCGAGTGCGAGTGCGAGTGCGAGTGCGAGTGCGAGTGCGAGTGCGAGTTCGAGTTCGAGTGCGAGTGCGAGTGCGAGTGCGAGTGCGAGTGTTTTTTTCGAAACGTCGGAAAATTTTTTTTGTCGGAAAATGTCGGAGTGCGAGTGCGAGTGTTTTTTTCGAAACGTCGGAAATTTTTTTTTTGACGTCGGAAAATTTTCGCGAGTGCGAGTGCGAGTGCGAGTGCGAGTGCGAGCGCGAGGGCGAGGGCGAGTGCGAGTGCGAGTGCGAGTGCGAGTGCGAGTGCGAGTTCGAGTGCGAGTGCGAGTGCGAGTGCGAGTGTTTTTTTTTAAAAACGTCGGAAAATTTTTTTTGTCGGAAAATGTCGGAGTGCGAGTGCGAATGTGTTTTTTTCAAAACGTCGGAAAATTTTTTGGTTCAAATTTTTTTTTTGACGTCGGAAAATTTTCGCGAGTGCGAGTGCGAGTGCGAGTGTTTTTTCCAAAAAGTCGGAAAATTTTTTTGTCGGAAAATGTCGGAGTGCGAGTGCGAGTGTTTTTTTCGAAACGTCGGAAAATTTTTTGGTTCAAATTTTTTTTTTGACGTCGGAAAATTTTCGCGAGTGCGAGTGCGAGTGCGAGTGCGAGCGCGAGGGCGAGTGCGAGTGCGAGTGCGAGTGCGAGTGCGAGTGCGAGTGCGAGTGCGAGTGCGAGTGCGAGTGCGAGTGCGAGTGTTTTTTTCGAAACGTCGGAAAATTTTTTGGTACAAATTTTTTTTTTGACGTCGGAAAATTTTTTTTGTCGGAAAATGTCGGAGTGCGAGTGCGAGTGTTTTTTTCGAAACGTCGGAAAATTTTTTGGTTAAAATTTTTTTTTTGACGTCGGAAAATTTTCGCGAGTGCGAGTGCGAGTGCGAGTTCGAGTGCGAGTGCGAGTGCGAGTGCGAGTGCGAGTGTTTTTTTCGAAACGTCGGAAAATTTTTTGGTACAAATTTTTTTTTTGACGTCGGAAAATTTTTTTTGTCGGAAAATGTCGGAGTGCGAGTGCGAGTGTTTTTTTCGAAACGTCGGAAAATTTTTTGGTTAAAATTTTTTTTTTGACGTCGGAAAATTTTCGCGAGTGCGAGTGCGAGTGCGAGTGCGAGTGCGAGTGTTTTTTTCAAAACGTCGGAAAATTTTTTTTGTCGGAAAATGTCGGAGTGCGAGTGCGAGTGTTTTTTTCGAAACGTCGGAAAAATTTTTTGTCGGAAAATGTCGGAGTGCGAGTACGAGTGTTTTTTTCGAAACGTCGGAAAATTTTTTTTTCTAATTTTTTTTTTGACGTCGGAAAATTTTCGCGAGTGCGAGTGTGAGTGCGAGTGCGAGTGCGAGTGCGAGTGCGAGTGCGAGTGCGAGTGCGAGTGTTTTTTTCAAAACGTCGGAAAATTTTTTTTGTCGGAAAATGTCGGAGTACGAGTGCGAGTGTTTTTTTCGAAACGTCGGAAAATTTTTTTTGTCGGAAAATGTCGGAGTGCGAGTGCGAGTGTTTTTTTCGAAACGTCGGAAAAAATTTTTTTCTAATTTTTTTTTTGACGTCGGAAAATTTTCGCGAGTGCGAGTGCGTGTGCGAGTGCGAGTGCGAGTGCGAGTGCGAGTGCGAGCGCGAGGGCGAGTGCGAGGGCGAGTGCGAGTGCGAGTGCGAGTGCGAGTGCGAGTGCGAGTGCGAGTGCGAGTGCGAGGGCGAGTGCGAGTGCGAGTGCGAGTGCGAGTGCGAGTGCGAGCGCGAGGGCGAGTGCGAGTGCGAGTGCGAGTTCGAGTGCGAGTGCGAGTGCGAGTGCGAGTGCGAGTGCGAGTGCGAGTGCGAGTGCGAGTGCGAGTGCGAGTGCGAGTGCGAGTGCGAGTGCGAGCGCGAGGGCGAGTGCGAGCGCGAGGGCGAGTGCGAGTGCGAGTGCGAGCGCGAGTGCGAGTGCGAGTGCGAGTTTGAGTGCGAGTGCGAGTGCGAGTGCGAGTGCGAGTGCGAGTGCGAGTGTTTTTTTCAAAACGTCGGAAATTTTTTTTTGTCGGAAAATGTCGGAGTGCGAGTGCGAGTGTTTTTTTCGAAACGTCGGAAAATTTTTTGGTTCAAATTTTTTTTTTGACCTCGGAAAATTTTCGCGAGTGCGAGTGCGAGTGCGAGTGCGAGTTCGAGTTCGAGTTCGAGTGCGAGTAAGAGTGTTTTTTTTTTCAAAACGTCGGAAAATTTTTTTTGTCGGAAAATGTCGGATGCGAGTGCGAGTGTATTTTTCGAAACGTCGGAAAATTTTTTCTTCTAATTTTTTTTTGACGTCGGTAAATTTTCGCGAGTGCGAGTGCGAGTGCGAGTGCGAGTGCGAGTGCGAGTGCGAGTGCGAGTGCGAGTGCGAGTTCGAGTTCGAGTGCGAGTGCGAGTGCGAGTGCGAGTGCGAGTGCGAGTGCGAGTGCGAGCGCGAGTGCGAGTGCGAGTGCGAGTGCGAGTGCGAGGGCGAGTGCGAGTGCGAGTGCGAGTGCGAGTGCGAGCGCGAGGGCGAGTGCGAGTGCGAGTGCGAGTTCGAGTGCGAGTGCGAGTGCGAGTGCGAGTGCGAGTGCGAGTGCGAGTGTTTTTTTCAAAACGTCGGAAAAATTTTTTGTCGGAAAATGTCGGAGTGCGAGTGCGAGTGTTTTTTTCGAAACGTCGGAAAATTTTTTGGTTCAATTTTTTTTTTTGACGTCGGAAAATTTTCGCGAGTGCGAGTGCGAGTGCGAGTGCGAGCGCGAGGGCGAGTGCGAGGGCGAGAGCGAGTGCGAGTGCGAGTGCGAGTGCGAGTGCGAGTGCGAGTGCGAGTGCGAGTGCGAGTGCGAGTGCGAGTGCGAGTACGAGCGCGAGGGCGAGTGCGAGTGCGAGTGCGAGTGCGAGTGCGAGTGCGAGTGCGAGTGCGAGTTTGAGTGCGAGTGCGAGTGCGAGTGCGAGTGCGAGTGCGAGTGCGAGTGTTTTTTTCAAAACGTCGGAAATTTTTTTTTGTCGGAAAATGTCGGAGTGCGAGTGCGAGTGTTTGTTTCGAAACGTCGGAAAATTTTTTTTTTGACCTCGGAAAATTTTCGCGAGTGCGAGTGCGAGTTCGAGTTCGAGTTCGAGTGCGAGTAAGAGTGTTTTTTTTTTCAAAACGTCGGAAAATTTTTTTTGTCGGAAAATGTCGGATGCGAGTGCGAGTGTATTTTTCGAAACGTCGGAAAATTTTTTCTTCAAATTTTTTTTTGACGTCGGTAAATTTTCGCGAGTGCGAGTGCGAGTGCGAGTGCGAGTGCCAGTGCGAGTGCGAGTGCGAGTGCGAGTGCGAGTGCGAGTGCGAGTTCGAGTTCGAGTGCGAGTGCGAGTGCGAGTGCGAGTGCGAGGGCGAGTGCGAGTGCGAGTGCGAGTGCGAGTGCGAGCGCGAGGGCGAGTGCGAGTGCGAGTGCGAGTTCGAGTGCGAGTGCGAGTGCGAGTGCGAGTGCGAGTGCGAGTGCGAGTGTTTTTTTCAAAACGTCGGAAAATTTTTTTTGTCGGAAAATGTCGGAGTGCGAGTGCGAGTGTTTTTTTCGAAACGTCGGAAAATTTTTTGGTACAAATTTTTTTTTTGACGTCGGAAAATTTTTTTGTCGGAAAATGTCGGAGTGCGAGTGCGAGTGTTTTTTTCGAAACGTCGGAAAATTTTTTTTTCAAATTTTTTTTTTGACGTCGGAAAATTTTCGCGAGTGCGAGTGCGAGTGCGAGTGTTTTTTCCAAAAAGTCGGAAAATTTTTTTGTCGGAAAATGTCGGAGTGCGAGTGCGAGTGTTTTTTTCGAAACGTCGGAAAATTTTTTGGTTCAAATTTTTTTTTTGACGTAGGAAAATTTTCGCGAGTGCGAGTGCGAGTGCGAGTGCGAGTGCGAGTGCGAGTGCGAGTGCGAGTGCGAGTGCGAGTGCGAGTGCGAGTTCGAGTTCGAGTGCGAGTGCGAGTGCGAGTGCGAGTGCGAGTGTTTTTTTCAAAACGTCGGAAATTTTTTTTTGTCGGAAAATGTCGGAGTGCGAGTGCGAGTGTTTTTTTCGAAACGTCGGAAAATTTGTTTTTCTAATTTTTTTATTGACGTCGGAAAATTTTCGCGAGTGCGAGTGCGAGTGCAAGTGCGAGTGCGAGTGCGAGTGCGAGTGCGAGTGCGAGCGCGAGGGCGAGCGCGAGGGCGAGTGCGAGTGCGAGTGCGAGTGCGAGTGCGAGTGTTTTTTTCAAAACGTCGGAAAATTTTTTTTGTCGGAAAATGTCGGAGTGCGAGTGCGAGTGTTTTTTTCGAAACGTCGGAAAAAATTTTTTGTCGGAAAATCTCGGAGTGCGAGTGCGAGTGTTTTTTTCGAAACGTCGGAAATTTTTTTTTTCTAATTTTTTTTTTGACGTCGGAAAATTTTCGCGAGTGCGAGTGCGAGTGCGAGTGCGAGTGCGAGTGCGAGTGCGAGCGCGAGGGCGAGGGCGAGTGCGAGTGCGAGTGCGAGTGCGAGTGCGAGTTCGAGTGCGAGTGCGAGTGCGAGTGCGAGTGCGAGTGTTTTTTTTTAAAAACGTCGGAAAATTTTTTTTGTCGGAAAATGTCGGAGTGCGAGTGCGAATGTGTTTTTTTCGAAACGTCGGAAAATTTGTTTTTCTAATTTTTTTTTTGACGTCGGAAAATTTTCGCGAGTGCGAGTGCGAGTGCGAGTGCGAGTGCGAGTGCGAGTGCGAGTGCGAGTTCGAGTTCGAGTGCGAGTGCGAGTGCGAGTGCGAGTGCGAGTGTTTTTTTCAAAACGTCGGAAAATTTTTTTTGTCGGAAAATGTCGGAGTGCGAGTGCGAGTGTTTTTTCGAAACGTCGGAAAATTTGTTTTTCTAATTTTTTTTTTGACGTCGGAAAATTTTCGCGAGTGCGAGTGCGAGTGCGAGTGCGAGTGCGAGTGCGAGTGCGAGTTCGAGTTCGAGTGCGAGTGCGAGTGCGAGTGCGAGTGCGAGTGTTTTTTTCAAAACGTCGGAAATTTTTTTTTGTCGGAAAATGTCGGAGTGCGAGTGCGAGTGTTTTTTTCGAAACGTCGGAAAATTTGTTTTTCTAATTTTTTTTTTGACGTCGGAAAATTTTCGCGAGTGCGAGTGCGAGTGCAAGTGCGAGTGCGAGTGCGAGTGCGAGTGCGAGTGCGAGCGCGAGGGCGAGCGCGAGGGCGAGTGCGAGTGCGAGTGCGAGTGCGAGTGCGAGTGTTTTTTTCAAAACGTCGGAAAATTTTTTTTGTCGGAAAATGTCGGAGTGCGAGTGCGAGTGTTTTTTTCGAAACGTCGGAAAATTTTTTTTGTCGGAAAATCTCGGAGTGCGAGTGCGAGTGTTTTTTTCGAAACGTCGGAAATTTTTTTTTTCTAATTTTTTTTTAAGTCGGAAAATTTTCGCGAGTGCGAGTGCGAGTGCGAGTGCGAGTGCGAGTGCGAGTGCGAGCGCGAGGGCGAGGGCGAGTGCGAGTGCGAGTGCGAGTGCGAGTGCGAGTTCGAGTGCGAGTGCGAGTGCGAGTGCGAGTGTTTTTTTTTAAAAACGTCGGAAAATTTTTTTTGTCGGAAAATGTCGGAGTGCGAGTGCGAATGTGTTTTTTTCAAAACGTCGGAAAATTTTTTGGTTCAAATTTTTTTTTTGACGTCGGAAAATTTTCGCGAGTGCGAGTGCGAGTGCGAGTGCGAGTGCGAGTGCGAGTGCGAGTGCGAGTGCGAGTGCGAGTGCGAGTGCGAGTGCGAGTGCGAGCGCGAGGGCGAGCGCGAGGGCGAGTGCGAGTGCGAGTGCGAGTGCGAGTGCGAGTGTTTTTTTCAAAACGTCGGAAAATTTTTTTGTCGGAAAATGTCGGAGTGCGAGTGCGAGTGTTTTTTTCGAAACGTCGGAAAATTTTTTGGTTCAATTTTTTTTTTGACGTCGGAAAATTTTCGCGAGTGCGAGTGCGAGTGCGAGTGCGAGTGCGAGTGCGAGTGCGAGTGCGAGTGCGAGTGCGAGCGCGAGGGCGAGTGCGAGTGCGAGTGCGAGTGCGAGTTCGAGTGCGAGTGCGAGTGCGAGTGCGAGTGCGAGTGCGTTTTTTGGTTCAAATTTTTTTTTTGACGTCGGAAAATTTTCGCGAGTGCGAGTGCGAGTGCGAGTGCGAGTGCGAGTGCGAGTGCGAGTGCGAGTGCGAGTGCGAGTTCGAGTTCGAGTGCGAGTGCGAGTGCGAGTGCGAGTGCGAGTGTTTTTTTCAAAACGTCGGAAATTTTTTTTTGTCGGAAAATGTCGGAGTGCGAGTGCGAGTGTTTTTTTCGAAACGTCGGAAAATTTGTTTTTCTAATTTTTTTTTTGACGTCGGAAAATTTTCGCGAGTGCGAGTGCGAGTGCAAGTGCGAGTGCGAGTGCGAGTGCGAGTGCGAGCGCGAGGGCGAGCGCGAGGGCGAGTGCGAGTGCGAGTGCGAGTGCGAGTGTTTTTTTCAAAACGTCGGAAAATTTTTTTTGTCGGAAAATGTCGGAGTGCGAGTGCGAGTGTTTTTTTCGAAACGTCGGAAAATTTTTTTTGTCGGAAAATCTCGGAGTGCGAGTGCGAGTGTTTTTTTCGAAACGTCGGAAATTTTTTTTTTCTAATTTTTTTTTAAGTCGGAAAATTTTCGCGAGTGCGAGTGCGAGTGCAAGTGCGAGTGCGAGTGCGAGTGCGAGCGCGAGGGCGAGGGCGAGTGCGAGTGCGAGTGCGAGTGCGAGTGCGAGTTCGAGTGCGAGTGCGAGTGCGAGTGCGAGTGTTTTTTTTTAAAAACGTCGGAAAAATTTTTTTGTCGGAAAATGTCGGAGTGCGAGTGCGAATGTGTTTTTTTCAAAACGTCGGAAAATTTTTTGGTTCAAATTTTTTTTTTGACGTCGGAAAATTTTCGCGAGTGCGAGTGCGAGTGTTTTTTCCAAAAAGTCGGAAAAATTTTTTGTCGGAAAATGTCGGAGTGCGAGTGCGAGTGTTTTTTTCGAAACGTCGGAAAATTTTTTGGTTCAAATTTTTTTTTTGACGTCGGAAAATTTTCGCGAGTGCGAGTGCGAGTGCGAGTGCGAGTGCGAGTGCGAGTGCGAGTTCGAGTTCGAGTGCGAGTGCGAGTGCGAGTGCGAGTGCGAGTGTTTTTTTCAAAACGTCGGAAATTTTTTTTTGTCGGAAAATGTCGGAGTGCGAGTGCGAGTGTTTTTTTCGAAACGTCGGAAAATTTTTTGGTTCAAATTTTTTTTTTGACGTCGGAAAATTTTCGCGAGTGCGAGTGCGAGTGCGAGTGCGAGTGCGAGTGCGAGTGCGAGGGCGAGTGCGAGTGCGAGTGCGAGTGCGAGTGTTATTTTCAAAACGTCGGAAAATTTTTTTTGTCGGAAAATGTCGGAGTGCGAGTGCGAGTGTTTTTTTCGAAACGTCGGAAAATTTTTTTCGTCGGAAAATATCGGAGTGCGAGTGCGAGTGTTTTTTTCGAAACGTCGGAAAATTTTTTTTTCTAATTTTTTTTTTGACGTCGGAAAATTTTCGCGAGTGCGAGTGCGAGTGCAAGTGCGAGTGCGAGTGCGAGTGCGAGTGCGAGTGCGAGCGCGAGGGCGAGTGCGAGTGCGAGTGCGAGTGCGAGTGCGAGTGCGAGTGCGAGTTTGAGTGCGAGTGCGAGTGCGAGTGCGAGTGCGAGTGTTTTTTTCAAAACGTCGGAAATTTTTTTTTGTCGGAAAATGTCGGAGTGCGAGTGCGAGTGTTTTTTTCGAAACGTCGGAAAAATTTTTTTTCTAATTTTTTTTTTGACGTCGGAAAATTTTCGCGAGTGCGAGTGCGAGTGCGAGTGCGAGTGCGAGCGCGAGGGCGAGTGCGAGTGCGAGTGCGAGTGCGAGTGCGAGTGCGAGTGCGAGTGCGAGTGCGAGTGCGAGTGCGAGTGCGAGTGCGAGTGCGAGTGCGAGTTTGAGTGCGAGTGCGAGTGCGAGTGCGAGTGCGAGTGCGAGTGCGAGTGCGAGTGCGAGTGCGAGTGCGAGTGCGAGTGTTTTTTTCAAAACGACGGGAAATTTTTTTTGTCGGAAAATATCGGAGTGCGAGTGCGAGTGTTTTTTTCGAAACGTCGAAAAATTTTTTGGTTCAAATTTTTTTTTTGACGTCGGAAAATTTTCGCGAGTGCAAGTGCGAGTGCGAGTGCGAGGGCGAGTGCGAGTGCGAGTGCGAGTGCGAGTGTTTTTTTCAAAACGTCGGAAAATTTTATTTTTCGAAACGTCGGAACATTTTTTTTGCACGTCGGATTTTTTTTTTACGTCGGAAAATAGTAATTTAATCTATTTCTGATCAAAAATTCGATTATAATCCGATTTCCATCGGATGTTAATCGAATTTTAATCGATTTTTGTTCGGTTTCTGATTTTTTTTTTAAATTTTAATCCGACCTTAATTTGATTTTAATCCGATTTTAATTGTATTTTTATCGATTTCTGATCAAAAATTCGATTTTATTCGATTTTTGATCAGTTTCTGATACATTTTTATTTTGATCCGATTTTAATTCGATTTTAATCCGATTTAAATCCGATTTTAATCGTATTTTAATCGATTTCTGATTAATTTTCTTATTTTGATTCGATTTTATTTTAATATTAATCCGATTTTAATCGTATTTTTAACGATTTTTGATCGGTTTCTGATGAAACTTTTATTTTGATCCGATTTTAATTCGATTTTAATCCGATTTGAATCGTGTTTAAATCAATTTTTGATCAGTTTCTAATTAAATTTTTATATTGATCCGATTTTAATTTGATTTTAATCCGAATTAAATCGTATTTTAATCGATTTTTGATCGGTTTATGATACATATTTATTTGGATCCGTTTTTAATTCGATTTTAATCCGATTTTAATAGTAATTTAATCTCTTTCTGATTAAAAATTCGATTATAATCCGATTTCCATCGGATGTTAATCGAATTTTAAACGATTTTTGATCAGTTTCTCATTTAAAAAAAATTTTAATCCGACTTTAATTCCATTTTAATCCGATTTTAATTGTATTTTTATCGATTTCTGATCAAAAATTCGATTTTAATCGATTTTTTATCGGTTTCTGTTTAAACTTTTGATTTTTATCCGATATTAATTCAATTTTAATCCGATTTAAATCCGATTTAAATCGTATTTTAATCGATTACTGATTAATTTTCTTATTTTGATCCGATTTTAATTCAATTTTAATCCGATTTTAATCGTATTTTTAACGATTTTTGATCGGTTTCTGATGAAATTTATATTTTGATCCGATTTTAATTCGATTTTAATCCGATTTTAATAGTAATGTAATCTATTTCTGATCAAAAATTCGATTATAATCCGATTTCTATCGGATTTTAATCGAAATTTAATCGATTTTTGATCGGTTTCTGATTTTTTTAAAATTTTAATCCGACTTTAATTCGATTTTAATCCGATTTTAATTGTATTTTTAACGATTTCTGATCAAAAATTCGATTTTAATCGATTTTGGATCGGTTTCTGATTAAACTTTTTATTTTGATCCGATTTTAATTCGATTTTAATCCGATTTTAATCCGATTTTAATCGATTTCTGATTAATTTTCTTATTTTGATGCGATTTTAATTTAATTTTAATCCGATTTTAATCGTATTTTTAACGATTTTTAATCGGTTTCTGATGAAATTTTTCTTTTGATCCGATTTTAATACGATTTTTATCCGATTTCAATCGTGTTTAATCAATTTTTGATCAGTTTCTGATTAAATTTTTATATTGATCCGATTTTAATTTGATTTTAATCCGAATTAAATCGTATTTTAATCGATTTTTAAACGGTTTTTGATACATTTTTATTTGGATCCATTTTTAATTCGATTTTAATCCGATTTTAATAGTAATTTAATCTATGTCTGATTAAAAATTCGATTATAATCCGATTTCCATCGGTTTTCATCCTGTTTTATTTCTTCTAGCCAAAAAATGTTGAATTGGCTAGATTGGCAATGTACCATATCTATGAGGAGTCTAAAGGCTGCCAAGCTCCTCATACCCATCTTGTAGGGATGAACACAATTTCAATTGTCGATACAAATTTGGATGTCGTTTTGAATGGTCTCTCGCCTAAAGAGCTTGAAATTTTAGATTACCTCAAGAAAAAGTGAGTATACACGTAAATATAGTTGTTTTCCCTTATTATACTTTATTTTTTTAGCGTTTTTACGAAAGTTGAGCACCATCATTGGGAGGGCTGCGAGAAGTATTGATGGGCCTTATTAAAATCAAACTTAAACATCGAAGTGATTTTTTTTAAATTTAATGTACATTATCGATAAAAACACAAAATTTGTAAAACCAGAATGGCCATTTCAAAATCAAACTTAAACATCGAAGTGATTTTTGTTTTTTAATTTAATGTACATTATCGATAAAAACACGATATTTGTAAAACCAAAATGGCCATTTCAAAATCAAACCTAAACATCGAGGTGATTTTTGTTTTTTAATTTAATGTACATTATCGATTAAAACACAAAATTTGCAAAACCAAAATGGCCATTTCAAAATCATACTTAAACATCGAAGTGATTTTTGTTATTTCATTTAATGTACATTATCGATAAAAACACAAAATTTGTAAAACCAAAATGGCAATTTCAAAATCAAACTTAAACATCGAAGTGATTTTTGTTTTTTAATTTAATGTACATTATCGATAAGAACGCACAATTGATAAGATATAGATTTAAAAATATGTTTAGTTATAAACTGTTGTTTATTTAGTAAACACCTCGTAAATATACGAGCTATTAAAATACATTATTATAATGCAAGTCTTCACTTATTTTGTCACGTACCAATATTCGAATTGAAAATCGTTTTGCACAATACCTCAATAGTGTTCTTTTTCCAAACTCCCTTTCGTCTTTGAACCAGCGTTCTTTTGAAAATACTGAAGCGAAGATAAAAATCAGAAAATTTACTAATATACAGGGTGTCCAAGATAAGGATCAACAGCATGGGGATCTCGGAAACCTTAAAAGTTACAAAGGCTGTTAAAGTACAAAGATGCACAATTTAGTGGTCAGTAATATGCTATTGCGAAAACCAGAAAATTCCGCTTACTTCCGGAGATATTCGACAAAATCCGAAATCTTGCGATTTCGTTTTCATTTTCATTTTTTCCGAAGTTGTTTGAAAGGTATAAGAAAACCGGAGGCACTTTCTCATTGCCACATTTTTGGCTCTACAAGACATCGTTTCAAATTTTTAGTACAACGTTTCGTTTCGAAGAAACCATTATCAACTTTATTTGTTTATATGGGCTGTAAAAAATGTACACCTTGTATTAGATAGCATTTCCTATTACGAATTCAACAATTTATATCACAGTTTGGTTTCTAATGTTTTTATTCAGAAAAAGGCTTGTTAATAGATTTCGAACATTTTATTGTAGTAGACGTTGAAATGATGACGACTAAGAAAACAAAAAATATCTAATTTTGATCCAACATAGGTACCAAAATAATAACGAAAAATAATTTACCTAGAATAGTTGTTAAACATTGAAACATTATTGCTATTTAGGACCACACTTATTATTTGTTTACTGTGATGTGATAATTGTTCTGTTCATTTAATGGCGACGAAGACATATACAATATTTGGAGTAACGTTGAATACACATGGTGTTCTAAAAAAATATACAATTTTGCTATTTTCAACTGGCAAAACTCATTTTTGTCCAATGGAACACCCTGTATATAGCATCATATTCTGAGTGCTCATCTAATGAGCTATTCACTGGTAGCATATGGACTGTAATCTAATAATACTTTTATTAGAGGTATTTATGTATAGGTATTCAACGTGACTCCAAATATTGTGTATGTTTTGGGACATTGCTTGGATACTTGCATACCCAGATTCTTTTATTGGTCTCTTATAATAAGGTTTTGTTGAATATTTTTCCACGTCCATGATTTTTCGTTAAATTTGAGTAAAATGTAAATAACTTGGACCTTTTGATCTTAAAAACTAAAAATGATTTATAAAGTCCACACAAAGCAGATTCTAAAAATGAATTAATATACAGGGTGATCCATTTAAAAAAGAAACCAAATTTTGTGTCCGGGATTTATGGTATACTCTATATACAGGAAAATAAATTAAAAAAATAGCACATTAAGTGTCCAATAACCTTCAATCAGATGTTTTCTTAAGTTTTTGTTAGTCTACCAGTAATGGTCCGAGCGAGAATAGGTGAGCCACCCTGCATATACGTTTTTTTTTCGGGAAAAAATAAATTGCCGCTATTTCGGCAAAATCTCAATCGAATTGGACAAAATTTTGGGTATAAGTACGAAATTTCTGCTAAAATATCTGATCCTTTCACTAAAATTGCAATTTTAGTCAAATTCACTGAAATGTTCATACTGCGATATCTACTGCGAAATAATCGAATCGATATTTTCTTTGCAGCAAAATGTAGATAATTGTATTTACCTCTTTTCATCTAAAGACAGCAATATTGCTTTTTAAAAAATCGGTTGATTGTTAGCCATTTACGGTATATACGTTTTTTCGCGTTTTTGCGATAATTTGCCATTATCTCGAAAAAAATTATAACGAAAGTTATTGGTAATTTGATTCCCGACAAAGAGTAAGCTACAGATTTTTGAGGTTTTTTCCCGTAAAAGCGGAAAAACATTGAGATATATAAATACAACACTTTCAATAAATGAATAATAGATTGGAAAATATAGATTTTATGAAACAAAAATTTAAAGAGAAGTCGTTGGGTATTTAATTTCCTAAAATAAATCAAAACACAAAATTTTAGATTTTCTGCTTGGTTTTCCTAAAAAGCGGCAGAAAGCTATACAGGGTGGTCACTTTTACGACGCCCACCATTAGAATCTATTAAACGGAAATATATACAGAGTTGGTCAAATAGGATAAAAGTTTTTGTGCTTTTCAATATACTGAAACGAAATCCGGGATATCTTGCACAGTTCCTGAAATATCGCCGAAAAACTGAAAAAGTGCACTTTCCTTTTCCTTTTATAACTTTTTTACTTTTGAAGGACATTTTATGAAACTTGGCACTCTTGCATTTTTCGACGACAGTTTTCTGATGACATTGCCCAACATTTTCTGCACCAACTAGATGCCCTAATTTTCCAATTTTTTTTTGTTGAATTTTTTTCCACGTCTATGATTGTTCGTTAAATTTGATTAAAATGTGAATAACATGGCATCTTGCATCTGATCTCAAAAAATAAAAATTATTTGTGAAGTCCACATAAAGCAGATTTAAAAAATGAAATAATATACAAGGTAATCAATTTAAAAATGACACCAATTTTTGTGTCCCGGACTTATGGTACACTCTGTATACTCGAAAATAATTTTGAAATGTAGCACATCAAGTGTCCAATAACTTCCAATCAGATGTTTTCATAAATTTTCATTAGTCTAGCAGCAAAGGTCCGAGCGAGGATAGGTGAGCCACCCTGTAGATAGTGAAATAATAAATCTCTAACTTAAAATCATTTTTATTCATTATTATTATTATCAAAAGGCCCTTTACTTTTCGGTGTGGGCTATACATGTTACTACAGTTACATTACAGTTTTGTTATGTATTTGCAAATTCTATCCACTCTCTTCTGTTCTTTGCCATTTCTCTTGCTTGTTTCACTATCTTCCCTCTGCTGTTTATTATTTCTTCTATTTTGTTGTCCCATTCTTGTCTTGGTCTACCTCTTCCTCGTTTCTTTCCTGTTTTTGCTTCGCAGATTTGTTTTGTTAGGTTCGTGTTTTTCATCCTAATTAGATGTCCCCAGCAGTTGAGCTGCTTCTTTTCTATAAACTTTTCTTTTGATTCTATATCCAATTCCTCTCTGATGTCATTATTTCGTATCCTGTCTTTTTTCGTTACTTGTTTAACTCTTCTCAGATATTTCATTTCGATTGCCTGTAATCTACTTTTATCTCTCTTTGTTAGCTTCCACGTCTCGCTTCCATATGTCAGAATCGTTCTGTATATAGTTTTGTATATATTCATTTTTGTCTTTCTGCTTATTTCTTTCTTGTTAGTAAGTATATTATTCAGGGAATAGAACGTTTTTATTGTGTTGTTTATTCTGTTGCTTAATTCTCCTTCTCTGTCTTCTGTAAGTTCTACTCCAAGGTTTTTGAATTGCTCCACTTGTTCAATCTGGTCTTGTCCTATCTGTATATTTATGTGTTCTTTCCGTTTTCCTATTATCAGTACTTTTGTTTTGCTGTAGTTCATCTTCATGTTATATTTCTCTAGGTGTTTATTCCGTACGTTCATGTTATGTTGCAGGTTCCTCTCACTTTCTGCTATCACTACCACATCATCGGCGTATGCTCCTTCTGATATTTTAACCATTTGCATGTTTTTGTATCCTACGTTTGCTTTCATTATTTCTGTTTTCATGCTCTTCATTATTTCATTCATATATAGTTAGAATAGTGTTGGGCTGAGAGCTCCTCCTTGTCTTAGTCCATTATTTGTTTTAAAAGTTCTTGAAATTTGCCCCTTGTATATTATTGCATTACTGTTACCAGACATACCAGACATATTGGCAGCATTATCATATGACTGGCCTCGACACTTACTATCATCTATTTTGGCCTCATTTGTAAGATCCGAACGTACGGCATTGGGACAAATAATGCTGCAGTATATTTTAGTATATATGACAATTGCTCACCCGGTCAATATAATTGGTTATGGACACATATTTTGCATGCATGTCGCTTGGCTTTGGCTGGCAACTCAATGCGTTATAATCGTTGAGATAGATTATTGGTCTTGGGACCTCCTAGTGAAGGTCAAGGTCTTGTATCATCTTATCTAACACTCTCTAAATTACAATCTATGATGCCCGAAATAGAATCACTGCAGTCCATAGGCGTAAGGGACACGTGTAATCTTTTGATTGATACACGCAGAAATTTGACCAGTAGCCCAGGCTAAGTCGTTGTTTGCCTCACTCCCGAAAAAACGCGCAACTAGAAGACAATGACGACACTTCCTGCGACTTTTGTGCCCGGTTTCCATGACGAGGATGTCGTCTCCAAGATGCAGTACTGCGATTTTGGAAGCACCGGGCTCAAACTGTCTAAACTAGGCTTGGGGACTGCTGGTTTCTCGACACTTTTTGGGTAAGAGACTCGCACAATCATGATTCAGAGACGTGCACGTGCATAGTGCACGTGTATTGAAGGATGTTGTCGGTCTTATTCATTCCTCTTGTTTAGATCTTGTTATTTAAAATGAGGTTTTTTATTTTTAGTTTAAAAGGTATGTATTTTAGTTTTCTTATGTGTTCGTTCAGGTTGTTATATTTATTTATTGTTTTCGTTGTTAAGTTTTGTGTATGTTTTGTTGTTGTAAATTTTTCTGTTCTCAGATCTGACTTTCTTCTTGTATTGTGTTGATGGAATTGTTTATTATTTGATAGTGTCATGTTCGTTTTTGTTAGGTTGCTTTTAATTTTATATATTAATACTATATATTAATAATATATATTAATAATTGATTACTCAGTTCTATCATGTTTCTTAGTCTCCTTAGTTTTCTTATATAATTCTGTTGTATTGGTTCTTCGGTCCAGTTTGTAGAGTATTTTTAATATTTTGTTTTGTTGTGTCTGTAGTTTATTCAGGTTTCTTTCAGTTATGTTTCCCCATATGTTGCAGAGATAGTTGATTTTTGATGTAAAAAGTGCATGATATATTTGTAACTTTTTCTCTTCCGGTACGTAGTTTCTGATTTTCATTATAGCGGCGATAGTTTTAGAGTTCCCTTTTTTAAGCGTTTCTATGTGTTGATCCCATTTCAGGTTGCTTTGTATTTTAAGTCCTAGGTATTGTAAGTCCTATTTCTTTTATTTGTTATATTTTTGTATTCTTGATTGTGATGTTTATATCGTTTGTTGTTTTATCGTTTGAGAATATCATATATTCTGTTTTTGCTTCATTTATTGTTAGCAAGTTATCGAAAAACCAGTTTTCCAGCAGTTTTATATTTTCGTTCATATTGTCTTCTATTTCTCTATAGTTTTTTCCCGTGTAAACTATACAGGTGTCATCTGCATATATGTGTGGTTTTCCTTTCAAGTTCATTTCCAGCAGATCATTTGTGTATATAATATATAAGATTGGTGGTAGGTTTCCTCCTTGTGGTATTGCATATTCAGCTGCAAGTTCTTGGCTATCTGCATTATTTACTTTGGTTTTTTTGTGTTCTGTTTGATAAATATGTGTTCAATATGTTTAGCTCCTTTCCCGTTATTCCTATTGCCTTAAGTTTTTCGATTAACTTTGGTTTTGGTATAGTGTCGAAGGTTTTTTTCATGTCAATGTATATAGCTAATACTAGTTGTTTCTTGTCCATATTCGATGATATGTGGTGTATGAGATTTTTAAGTCGTTCCTGAATGTTGTTGGTAGGCATATTGTTCTTAGTTGATAATTTTGTTTTTAAGCAAGTGATTGGTGATTTGAATTTGGATGGTTTTCTCTAATACTTTATTTAGTGTTGATAATAATGAAATAAGTCTGTAATTTTCCGGGTTGGTTTTGTCTTCTTTTTTGTAAATTGGTATAATTGTGCTAGTTTTCATATATTCAGGATATATTCCTTCTTCGAGTACTGTATTTATGATTTCTACAAGAATAGGTGTTAGTATTGTTCTGTTTCGTTTTAAGATTTCGTTTGTTATCTTAAGCCCGGTGTTTTAAGGTTCTTTAAATTTGTTATTATGTAGTTAATTTCTTCTTGTGTTGTTTTTCGGAAGATGAGGGTTTCGATTTGCCTCTTTGTTTTTGTTGTTACGGGTGTTGTTTGGCTGCTTCTTATTTGTTTTTCTGCAAGTTGTTTGCCTATATTTGCGAAATATGCGTTTATTTCGTCAGCGATTTCTTCCGATTTATTTGTGGGGCCTCCGGTTTTTTTTTCTTATTTCTTCTACGTAGTTTTTGTTTGATTCTTTTTTGTTTATTTGGTCATTTATTATTTTCCACAATTCGTTTGGATTGTCTTTGTTTATTTGAAATTTGTTTTTGTAGTATTACGTTTTCTGTTCTTTTATTTGTGGTGTTGTTAATTTCTTTTGCTTCTTGTATTCTTGCCTTATTAATTCATTGTTTGGATTTTTGAGATTTTTTTTTAAGTTTGTTTCATTGTTTTATTTGTTTTATTATAAAGGTATTTATCTAGGGGGTTTCTGTTCTTCTTTTGATATTATTTGTTTGTTGGTTTTTTTCTATTATTTTTTGCAACGTTTTTGATAGCTTCTCGAAGCTGTTTATAGAGTGTGTGTTCATCGATGTGTGTTCTTCTGTTATTTTTGGTTGGTTTGTTGTTGTAGTTTTGAAGTATTGATAATTTAGTTTTATTTTCCTTGTTTCTTTTAATTTTGTATTGATTGCACAGTGGTCGGATATATTTGAAAACTCTATTTTGAAGTCGTCTATAAGTTGTGCATTCGTGATGACGTGATCGAGTATTGAATTATTTCCATTGTTATTTTGCCTTGTGAAGAATTTATTTGATATTTTGTTTTCCACTTTGTATCCGTTTTCCTTCAATATGTTCAACATTTGTTGTTTTGTTTTATCAAATAAGTTGATGTTTATATCTCCTAGAATAATATGCGGTGTTCGATTTTTGATTTATGATTCGATTTTTTAATGTTATTTTCAGTATGTTAGATGTAAAATGTATTTTTATATGGTTTGGGTTATATGGTTTGGGTTTGTATACTGTGATGTTTTCCTTCTTCAGTAATATTGTGATTTTTTGAATTTCATTTATATTCATTTTTTCATTCATTTGTTTTTATTTCGTATTTTGTGTCTAATGTTTCTGTATATATATTTGCGATATTTGTGTCTCTTAGTTTATATGTACGCAATTTTACGTAGAATATTTTCTTTTTCTGTTCTCAGGCCACAGTCTTCTTTTTGTGTAGTCCTGTCTTTTTTGTTTCTGTTGTTTATTTTCATTATTTATGTTTGTTGTTTGATAATTTCTTCAACAATTTCCCACTCTTTGTTCTTGCCCCTTACCATTTGTTACCCCCTGTGCCTTTGTTGCCTATCTCTTCATGTCTTCTTTTTCTTTCTCCTTCTATAATTTTCGTTACTTATTCCTATTTATCTCTTCTTCTTCTTCTTCTTCTTCTTCTTCTTCTTCTTGTTCTTGTTCTTCCTCTTCTTCTTCTTCTTCTTCTTCTTCTTCCTCTTCTTCTTCCTCTTCTTCTTCCTCTTCTTCTTCCTCTTCTTCTTCCTCTTCTTCTTCCTCTTCTTCTTCCTCTTCTTCTTCCTCTTCTTCTTCCTCTTCTTCTTCCTCTTCTTCTTCCTCTTCTTCTTCCTCTTCTTCTTCCTCTTCTTCTTCTTCTTCTTCTTCTTCTTCTTCTTCTTCCTCTTCTTCTTCTTCTTCTTCCTCTTCTTCTTCCTCTTCTTCTTCCTCTTCTTCTTCCTCTTCTTCTTCCTCTTCTTCTTCCTCTTCTTCTTTTCTATAATTTTCGTTACTTATTCCTATTTATTTTCCTGTTTCAATTTTCTGTGCCCATGCTATGTTCTTCTTTTTGGGCCCTATTCTTCTTTTTGTTTTGTGTTTGTTTTTTTGGAATTATGGTATCTTTTCTTCCATCTCCATTCCATGTTTTCTCGACAATAGATAATAATCAATTTCTTATATTTTACGATTACGTAAGATCGTTATCTATGTATCCATGTATCTTTTAGCTTACTATTGGTTTTCATGTCTGTCTTATCTTCCCAGCTATTTATTTCCGCTATTATCATTGGCCCTTTTTCTGTTGTAATGTTATATATTGTTCTTATATTGGCGTTTACACCTAATTTGTTTTTTATCATCTCCATCACAATAAATCGTCCATATTTATGTTTTCTTCCTTCAGATACCAATCTTTAATCCGCACTTGCTTTTAATTAATCATAAACAAAGTGATGAATAAGCAAACCAGATTTTGCGAATCATGTCGCAGTATAAATATTAAGTTTGTTTATTTCAGCAACCAGACATAATAGCACTTATAATTTACAAAGCTATTTATAAAGTCATGATAAGCAGTATTTTTACTAAATTTGCAAATCTATAGTGCAATAATATTGACTTAATTCTTATGCAAGATAATGTAGATTAAAGACAAAAAATATGCTCAATATAAAGATAAGACAATTTCAATGTTTTTTGGCGACATAAAGCAAAACCTTAAACAGTAATGTACATACGGTTTTGTTTAATTCATATTAAATTATATTTATTTTGTGTTAACTACACTTATATCTAGGTCAACTATTTTTATCTACTAAGAACTTACGTCCCCAAATATTTTTGACGACCTTCATTTTAATGAATGTGCAGATATGTAGTTTGTAGTAATACTATTTGTGTATTGCCTGCATTTCATTATTCATGAATAAATATTGATTTATAAATAAAACACAATTGGTGCGAGTTTCACAAAATATTTAATGTTGTACTGTGACAATTGTTTCGCCACATAATGGCTACATCAGGCAGATGAAAACTGAAAATTTTTATTTGCTTTTATTTTATTTGTACTTTATGATGTAAACTTTATTATTATAATTACGTACTTTACCGCACTAGTGCTGTAAAGTGGCATTATGCCGCACTAATTTAAGCTACACCATTTGTCGAATTTATTGTACTTTTCTTTTACTTCTGTCCCCATTTTACTGGGACCAGCTTTAAAAGTGTTGCATTTGCTTCTGCTTCTGCATCAGAGTCAAGGCTTTCTTCGTCCTCATTTCATTCAACACGTACTGACAGAACTTAAAACTGACAGAAAAACATTCAAAACCTACTACTTTGGTTTTTGAAAAAAAATATTTACATTAAAATGAGCTAATAATTGATAGTATACATAACATTCTACGATATGCGTATCGTAACATCATATTACGATACTCAATGGCTATAGCATTAATATAGCAATCAATTTTGCCATATCATATCGTAATATATACGTTACGATACTAATATCGTGATCGTAATGTACTAATATTGTTTATTAACTATTATCTAATAGTTATTATTTATTTCATTTATTTGTCTATTGTATTTATCTATTTATACATGTATATATGTATATGTATTTATCTATTTTTTTAAGAAACTACACCTTTGAAGAGTGCAACGAAACCGTGCAAAAAGCCCTGAAATCTGGAATAAATTATATCGACACTGCTCCTTATTATGGACATGGAACCTCAGAAACTACTTTGGGAAAGGTGAAACTAAATGTTTTAAATATTTATAAATTCGTGTCTCATTATAAACCACATAATCTACTCAATTCTGAAATGCATTCATTGTCGTCTATATTAATAAATTCTTCAACAATTTTCATTATCAATAGGGTGCAATTATACAGAACAACCAATTTTCAATTTTAGTTATGTGATAATAGTTTTACAACTCAAAATTTGTGCAAAAATTATTATCGTCATTATCATCTACGATAATCATTGTCGTCTATGTTAATAAATTCATCAACAATTTACATTATCAATAGTGTAAAAATTATACACAACAACCAATTTTCAATTTTAGTGATGTGATAATAGTTTTACAATTCAAAATTTGTGCAATAATTATTATCGTCATTATCATCTATGTTAATCATTATCGTCTATATTAATAAATTCTTCAACTATTTTCATTGTCAATAGGGTACAAATTATACGCAACAACCAATTTTCAGTTTTCGTGATGTGATAATAGTTTTACAACTCAAAATTTGTGCAACAATTATTATCGTCATTATCATCTACGATAATCATTGTCGTCTTTGTTAATAAATTCATCAACTATTTTCATTATCAATAGGGTACAAATTATACACAACAACCAATTTTCAATTTTAGTGATGTGATGATAGTTTTACAACTCAAAATTTGTGCAACAATTATTATCGTCATTATCATCTATATTAATCATTGTCGTCTATGTTAATCATTATCGTCTATATTAATAAATTCATCAACTATTTTCATTGTCAATAGGGTACAAATTATACACAACAACCAATTTTCAGTTTTCGTGATGTGATAATAGTTTTACAACTCAAAATTTGTGCAACAATTATTATCGTCATTATCATCTATGTTAATTATTGTCGTCTATGTTAATAAATTCTTCAACTATTTTCATTATTAATAGGGTACAAATTATACACAACAACCAATTTTCAATTTTAGTGATGTGATAATAGTTTTACAACTCAAAATTTGTGCAACATTTATTATAGTCATTATCATCTATGTTAATCATTGTCGTCTATGTTAATAAATTCTTCAACAATTTTCATTATCAATAGGGTACAAATTATACACAACAACCAATTTTCAATTTTAGTGATGTGATAATAGTTTTACAACTCAAAATTTGGTATTGCCACAAAATCAGCAACAAAAAAATGAAAACATTGAAAGTGGGCCATTGGAAAATAGAAGAAACGAAGGTGGTAGAAATGATAACTGCAGACGACTTGGTGATAATGGCAGAAACTTAAGAGGACCTACAACAGAATATGGACTTAGTGAACACAGAATCGAAGAAAATAAATATGATAATAAATCAAGAAAAAACGAAATATATGATGATAGCAACGAAAAATAAAGCACATAAAATAACGGTTGAAAGCAAACGAATAGAAGAAGTAGATCTACCTTTTCTATTTGTTTGCCGTTATTTTATGTGCTTTATTTTTCGTTGCTATGTGCTATGTAATGATCTATGTGTATAATAATCCAACAATTTGTAGTACTGCTATTACTACATAATCATTGTCTATCACAACCCTTTAATCCAATATGTTCTAATATCACCAGTATAAACATTGCTATTCAAACATTTACATTTTTCAGTGCCTACAAGGTATTCCTAGGCAAGCTTATTACGTGGCCACCAAAGTAGGTCGATATGAAAAAGATCCAGCTCACATGTTTGATTTCTCTGCTGCTAAAACTAGGGCTAGTATCAATCTGAGCTTGAAGAAACTAGGAGTCGACTACATCGATGTCTTGCAGGTATTAAAACTTACAATCATGTATCATAGATTTTTGTTAACTTCATTATTCTTCATTCGCAGATTCACGACATAGAGTTTGCACCATCCATTGATTATGTGATCAAGGAGACATTACCAGTTGTACTAGAAGCGGTGAAAGAAGGCAAGGCCAAGTACATCGGGGTCACTGGATATCCCGTTTCTGCCCTCAAGGAGTTCATTGAGAAGAGCCCTGTGAAGTTGGATATGGTACTTAGCTATGCCAGGCTAACGCTCATAGACTCCAGCCTTAAAGATTTCTTGCCAAGTTTCGAGGTAATTGAATTATATTGCAAGTTTTACTATAGACCAGTGTTCTTCAAACTTTGTTACCCCGCAGAAGCCTTTTTTGATATAAAAGTTTCTACGCTACCCCATGCTGAAAACTTTATACAAGATATAAATTAGCCTTAATTCCTACGCATGCAAACTTGTGTTCATTCCTCTTGTTTAGATCTTGTTATTTAAAATTAGCTTTTTTATTTTTAGTTTAAAAGGTATGTATTTTAGTTTTTTTATGTGTTCGTTCAGGTTGTTATATTTATTTATTGTTTTCGTTGCTAAGTTTTGTGTATGTTTTGTTGTTGTAAATTTTTCTGTTCTCAGATCTGACTTTCTTCTTGTGTTGTGTTGATAGAATTGTTTATTAGTTGATAGTGTCATGTTCGTTTTAGTTAGGTTGCTTTTAATTTTATACATTAATAGTAGATTACTCAGTTCTATCATGTTTCTTACATTGAGCTCCTTAGTTTTCTTATATAATTCTGCTGTATTGGTTCTTCGGTCCATTTTTAATATTTTGTTTTGTTGTCTCTGTAGTTTATTCAGGTTTTTTCAGTTGTGTTTCCCCATATGTTACAGAGATAGTTGATTTTTGATGTAAAAAGTGCATGATATATTGGTAACTTTTTCTCTTCCGGTACGTAATTTCTGATTTTCATTACGGCGGCGACAGTTTTAGAGTTCCCTTTTTAAGCGTTTCTATGTGTTGATCCCATTTCAGATTGCTTTGTATTTTAAGTCCTAGATAATTTACTTGTTTTATTTGTTTTATTATTGTACTCTTGATCGTGCTGTGTCTTGAATCTTTTGTTGTTTTATCGTTTGAGAATATCATATATTCTGTTTTTGCTTCGTTTATTGTTAGCAAGTTATCGAAAAACCAGTTTTCTAGCAGTTTTATATCTTCGTTCATATTGTCTTCTATTTCTCTATAGTTTTTTCCCGTGTAAACTATACAGGTGTCATCTGCATATACGAATGGTTTTCCTTTCAAGTTCATTTCCAGCAGATCGTTTGTGTATATAATATATAAGATTGGTGGTAGGTTTCTTCCTTGTGGTATTCCATATTCAGCTGCAGGTGGTTGGCTTTCTGCATTATTTACATTGGTTTTTTGTGTTCTGTTTGATAAATATGTGTTCAATATGTTTAGCTCCTTTCCCGTTATTTCTATTGCCTTAAGTTTTTCGAGTAATTTTTGTTTTGATATAGTGTCGAAGGTTTTTTTCATGTCAATGTATATAGCTAATACTAGTTGTTTCTTGTCCATCTTCGATGATATGTGGTGTATGGGATTTTTAAGTCGTTCGTGAATGTTGTTGGTAGGCATATTGTTCTTGGTTGATAATTTTGTCTATAAGCAAGTGATTGGTGATTTGAATTTGGATGGTTTTCTCTAATACTTTATTTAGTGTTGATAATAATGAAATACGTCTGTAATTTTCCGGGTTGGTTATGTCTCCTTTTTTTGTAAATTGGTATAATTGTGCTAGTTTTCATATATTCAGGATATATTCCTTCTTCGAGTACTGTATTTATGGTTTCTACAAGAATAGGTGTTAGTATTGTTCTGTTTCGTTTTAAGATTTCGTTTGTTATCTTATCAAAGCCCGGTGTTTTAAGGTTCTTTAAATTTGTTATTATGTAGTTAATTTCTTCTTGTGTTGTTTTTCGGAAGATGAGCGTTTCGATTTGCCTCTTTGTTTTTGTTGTTACGGTTGTTGTTTGGCTGCTTTTTATTTGTTTTTCTGTAAGTTCTTTGCCTATATGTGCGAAATATTCGGGTTTCTTCCGATTTATTTGTGGTGCCTCCAGTTTTTTTTCTTATTTCTTCTATGAAGTTTTTGTTTCATTCTTTTTTATTTAATGGGTCATTTATTATTTTCCACAATTCGTTTGGATTGTCTTTATTTATTTGATATTTGTTTTTGTACTATTGCGTTTTCTGTTCTTTTATTTGTGCTGTTGTTAATTTCTTTTGCTTGTTGTATTCTTGTCTTATTGATTCATTGGTTGGATTTTTGAGATGTTTTTTTTTTAAGTTTGTTTCTTTGTTTTATTTCTTTTATTATAAAGGTATTTACCAGGGGGTTTCTGTTCTTCTTTTGATATTATTTGTTTGTTGGTTTTTTTCTATTATTTTTTGCAACGTTTTTGATAGCTTCTCGAAGCTGTTTATAGAGTGTGTGTTCATCGATGTTATTTCTTCTGTTATTTTTGGTTGGTTTGTTGTTGTAGTTTTGAAGTATTGATATTTTAGTTTTATTTTCCTTGTTTCTTTAATTTTTGTATTGATTGCACAGTGGTCGGATATATTTGAAAACTATATTTCGATGTCGTTTATAAGTTGTGCATTCGTGATGACGTGATCGAGTATTGAATTATTTCCATAATTATTTTGCCTTGTGAATAATTTATTTGATATTTTGTTTTCCACTTTGTATCCGTTTTCTTTCAATATGTTTTTGTATTCATTTATTTTTTGTTTTTTTCTAATAAGTTTGATGTTTATATCTCCTAGAATAATATGCCGTGTTCTTCTATTTATGATTCGATTTTTTAATGTATTTTCAGTATGTTAATTGTAATATATTGTATATTAGTTTTGGTTTTGGGTTTGTATATTAGTATAATATTAGAAAAAGTAAAAACGAAATCGCGAAATTTCGGATTTTGTCGAATATCCATTTCCGAAATCTCCAAGTTGTTGATCGTTATCTTGGACACCTTGTATTATCCTCAACTTTGAAAAGTCATACTCTCAATTATGTATGATAATTTATTTCTACTTTCCACAAAACATATTTTTCAGGGTTTGGGAGTTATTAACGCCGCTGGTATTGCAATGGGATTGCTATGTAATAATGGTCCTCAGCCATGGCATCCAGCCCATCAAGATATAAAAGATGCCTGTGAAGAAGCTCGTGATTATTGCAAGGTTGGTACAATATCAAGTAGTTTATTATTGACCTTGTTAAGCTTTCTTGGTGTCAATAAACGAAAAAACTTACAACTTGCTATGTACATAATTGTTATTTCGGAATTATTTGTTCAAGTCCAAAAATGTTGAATTGGCTAGATTGGCTATGCATCACATCTACGAGGAATCTAAAGGCCCCCAAGCTCCTCACATCCATCTTGTGGGAATGAACAAATGTTCGATTCTTGATGTAAACTTAGATGCCGTCTTGAATGGTCTCTCGCCTAAAGAGCTTGAAATTTTAGATTACCTCAAGAAAAAGTGAGTATACGCATATTTAAAATTGTTTCCTCTCATTATACTTTATTTTTATTAGCGTTTTTACCAAAGTTGAGCACCATCATTGGGAGGGCTGCGAGAAGTATTGATTGGCCACATTAAAATAAAACCGAAACAACGACGTGAATTTATATTTTAGTTAAATTTGGTTTTGTTAACATTTTAATTTTGATTACTAGTATAGTTATATAACTAGTTATATACCACTAGTATGTAACTAGCTTAGTTATGTACTTGTAATTAATGTTGGTTATGCTGGATCAAAGTTTTTAAATAAAATCATAATGTTGCATTTTAAATACCCATGTGGCAAGTTTCTTACAGTTTAGTCAACTTAGGATTTATCCTTTGTGCTAAATTTTATCTTGACGATGATTCAAGCTTTTAGGGAAAATCAAGCGAAACATCTAAAATTTTATCTGTTGATTTTTGGTTGGAAATTTAAAGCCAGCAACTAGTTGGCGCAGAAAATGTTTGGCAATGTTATCAGAAAACTGTCGTCGAAAAATGTAAGTGTGCCAAGTTTCGCAAAATTTCCTTCAAAAGTAAAAAAGTTATAAAAGGAAAAGGAAAGTGCACATTTTCAGTTTTTCAGCGATATTTCAGGAACTGTCAAGATATCCCGGATTTCGTTTCAGTATATTGAAAAGCACAAAAATTATAAACTTTTATCCCATTTGACCAACTCTGTATATATTTCCGTTTAATAGATCCTAACGGTGGGCGTCGTAAAAGTGACCACCCTGTATAGCTTTCTCCGGCTTTTTAGGAAAACTAAGCAGAAAATCTAAAATTTTGTGTTTTGATTCTTCTTTCTGATTCTTGGAAATAAAATACCCAACAACTTTTGTTTCATAAAATCTATATTTTCCAATATATTAATCATTTATTGAAAGGTATGTATTTATATATGTCAATGTTTTTCCGCTTTTACGGGAAAAAAACTCAAAATTCTGTAGCTTACTCTTTGTCGGGAATCAAATTACCAACAACTTTGAAATCATTTTTATTTTTTGAGATCAGATTCAACGTTACTAAGTTATTCAGATTTTCATCAAATTTAACGAAAAATCATGAACGTGAAACAAAATTCAACAAAATCTTATTATAAGAGATGACCCAAAAATAATTTTAAAAAGTAGCACATCAAGTGTCTAATAACTTCCAATCAGATGTTTTCCTAAATTTTCATTAGTCTAGCAGCAATGGTCCGAGCGAAGATAGGTGGGCCACCCTGTATATTTTATAAGATATTAATCAAGTGTTTGATATGTTTTATATATTTTGTTTGAAAATATTTTAAAAATAAAATAAAATATTATTTTGCTGTTGACTAATTTTGGGTGGGACCCAAAATATTTTTGAAGTAAGTACGGCACTGATAACAACTAAGTAGTCGTTATCCAATATGTAAATTATGATAATTATGTTTTGATGTTTCTTACCTTATATCAGTAATTTATGCGAATTAAAGCCAAGCAAGTTTTTAAAATCCTTGATAATCACTATTCTGCTTTTGCCATGTGATTACCATTTATTTAGTTGCAAAATTCTTCAGTTATTACATAACTCTGAAAATGCACTAGTATGTATGATGACCCTGACATTGGCATATAAATTACATGTCCGGTTTGATAACGGTTTATTTTGAATAACAAACGCCCCAATTACATAAACTCCTACATTTTATCAATGTCGCAAGACAATTGCTCAATATGCACTGCATAAAATAGGCTATTACTATAAAATGACTAATAAACATGTGTACTAGTAAAGCATAACATTTTCAACCATTCATCAGCATTCCAAGAGAAAATGTAAAATTATGTTAAAAATTGTGCAAAAAAATTTGAGATATTTTTGCAATTTTACACTTACGAGATTCACACTCGTACATTTAAAATATTGAGAGATTTGATATTACAATTAGATAGTTGCTGTGGAAAATTTGATGGTTGGAGTAGAAGATTTTACAGTTTTTCACATCTGGTTCTAAAAACATTACATGTGTAAAGAGTTATTATTGTAAATATTACGATTTCTCAATATCAGCTTAATACTGGTCGATTTTTACTGCTGAAGATTAGTACTTGACAGATGCAGTTAAAAATTTGACATATTTTGTTTGTTTCAGACATAAATTGATGGGTTTAGTCATTTTAAATTAAAAATTCTAAAGTCTTCAACTGTAGCAAATAAAAATTTGACATATTTTCGCAATTTCACACTTACGAGATTCACAATGGTAGATTTAAAAAAATGAGAGATTTGATATAACAATTAGATAGTTGCTGTAAAAAATTTGATGGTCGGACTAGAAAATTTTACAGTTTTTCACATCTGGTTCTAAAACCATTACATATTTTGAGAGTTATTATTGGAAATATTACGATTTTCTAAATATCAGTTTAATAGTGGTCGATTTTTACTGCTGAAGCATAGTACTTGACAGATGCAGTTAAATTTTTTACATATTTTGATTATTTCAGACAAAAATTGATAGATTTAGTCATTTTATATTTAAATTAAAATCCTAAATTTTCTCAATAGCAGGTAAGTACGGCACTGTAGGGAAGGCTAGTTTTCAGATTGCATTTATCACAGCGATCATAAAAAACATTTTTAATATTTGATAAATGTATTCCAACCTTATGTATTCCAATTATTAATAATTACTATCATCTAACTATCATCTAGTATATTATATACTCCATTAAACTTTAATAATATATTTAAAATATTAATAATTAATATTTAAACTTTCTACTAAAGCAAAATCTATTAAACTTCTTCAATAATGGAGCATGTTAGCGTTCAAGTTAACATTCTTAATGCATGCTGCAGCTTTCACGATTCATATTTTTAAATTACTTAATTTATTATATTTCGTTTATTGGGATTATTTAACGCGCAAAGTTCTGTGCTATCAATAACTACATTTTCGAATAGCTTACTATATCGATCATATTAATATATAATAGAATAGACCTTTGGGCCATTTCTCAATAAATTTAATTTATTGCATTGATCGCATGCAATCGACCTTTGGGCTACTTCTCAATTAAATTTATTTAGAATAATTTCCTGCAGATATTTTTTTTTATTGCACTTACTTTTAAATTTAGAATATGGAACGAAATACATCTTAACATAATCTATTTAACTTGAGTGTCTCGTCAATGTAAACTAGAACAATGCGTGGGTGATAACATAAATGGGTCGTATTATTGCAATAATAATTGCAATAAATGGATGTGTTTGTATACATATATATTCGCATTGATCTAATAATAAGCAGTACGATCAGTAGACCGTCAATAAATCAGTTCATTCTACATAACACTGACCCGATCTTGTTACACATTTTTTATCACTAACCGCGCATTATTGGTTTATGCGCTTTTTAATCAGGTTATCGCTATCACTTTAATCAATAATCGATTTTTGCAAATTAATCGCTAGTTAGAAGTGCATTGCTGCATAGAACAAATCATGTGGGCGGTTGACGTAAGCATTGGTAAGTATTTTCTTTATTTAGGTAATTCAAGATTTATTAATTTTATATTTGCGAAATTGGCCTGGTTCATTTTTTTGAGATCTGTTTTTGAGTATATTTGAAAGAAATGTATATTTTTGCAAAAATGGTTCATTGTTATACATTTTTAGGCGATTAGTGTTTCATATACTATGATTATTTAATATTTATATATTGTAATTAAGGTTGTGAGTAGTTAAGATGAATGGTTAAGATTATATCTAATCTAATTATGTCGCATGTCGACTGCCCATTTGAACAAACTTGTTGCTAGCTGGACATATCTTCAATAATATTGTTCGCAGATGACATCGTTATTATTGACTGCTTAGATTAACTTCATTAGGTAGAAACTGCTCTGAGGAGGAACATTGATGATGTGAATGGAGCAATCAGAATGGTTAAATTTCTGGGTGAACACAGCTTAGCTTAGTATTAGTAATTTAGTACATTATATTACTGTGTAAATGTACGTTTTTAGCACATCTTAGTATTTTCACCAATGCCCAACTTTTTGTTGTCCATTGATGACTCTTGGGAAAGTTCATATATATTTTTCTTGATTCAGACCTTTCATGCCATTAGGAAGATATATCACATGGAATAAAAACGAGGAATAGCATATACCTACTACTGAATTTAAAAAATCATCATCTACCAAAATAATCTATACAGAATAAGGTGTTTGGTTATATCGTGCTACCGTCATTATCATTCTTTTGGTTTTTCTTGATTTATTATCATATTTATTTTCTTCAATTATCTGTTCACTGTGTCCATATTTTGTTGTAGGTCTTCTTCAATTTCTGCTATTATCGCCATGTCGTTTGCAAATACCATTACTCTACCATATTCGTTTCTTCTATTTCCAATACTACCTACTTTATACTACCTTCGCTTATTCCATTTCCCAGTGTCCCACTTTCAGTGTTTTCATGGTAATTTTAGCTGATTTTATGGCTTTGTCCAGCACAAATCTACATAGCATCGGGATGAGTAAGAAGCTCCTGTTTTGCTCCTATTTTTGTTCAAATTCTTCTGATTCTTCGTTATTGGTCCTCTATATATTCTTGTTGTTCTTGTACATTACATTTATGATTTCGATAATCTTCTTTTTTACTCCTCTCTTTTATAGCTCCTTCCATACATCTGCTCTTCTTATCCTGTCGAAAGCTTTCTTCAAGTCTGCGAAGCATATATGTACGTTTTTATTTTTCTTAATCAGCTCTTCGCTGATTTGTCTGATTGAGAAAATTAGGTCTTGCTTGCTTCTTCCTTTTCTGAACACACACTGGTTGTCTTCTGTCGTCTCATTTACTGCCTCTCTCATTCTTTTTTCGATTATTCTGGCTAGTATTTTTCCTGGGACACTTGATAGTGTGATCCCTCTGTAGTTATTACAGTTCCTTTCGTCTCCTATTTTATATATAGGTAGGACGATTCCTGTGTTCCATTCTATCGGGATAATTTTTCGGAAGATTCCATTTTCGGTTAACAAATTAAAGCTTACACGCTTTTACAAAAAAAAATCGCTAAACATTGAATCTGCAGGAATCTGCAGCTAAGTTTTTATAGTTCCATTTGAAACTGTTCGTACAACAATCTCTTTAAAGTTTTGTGACAGAAATTCCAATGAAAGAGGTAATTTAAAAAAATACATTCCATCCTTGCCTCGTGTTCGCCGTGAGGAATTCACTTTCGTTTTTCGTTCATTTGCTTATCGGCTTCGGATATTTGATACGACGTGCGTGGAGCCGTGCGAAAGACACAAAAGGGGGAGGTGGAAAAAGCCCCGTGGAAAAGCGCTAGCCCATGGTGGAGATAAGAACAGCTGGTCAAAGTGGGGAAGGCCACCGACTTTTAGTCTTTTAAAAGCATGCGCGCGTTCTCGTCGGCGATTTCGCACTAGAAAAGTGCGGGAAACGGTGTGATTTTTCCTGTGAGTGAAGTGATTGCTGTTTAAAAAAAAACATACTTTGATACTTTGATATAACTGATGGTGAGTGCTTTTTTACTTATTTTTGCGTGTTTTCGTTATAATCACATAGAATGCAAGTCAGGACCCGAGACATAAACGATAGTTATGAATTTGTTTCTCGTACGTGCAATATTAAAATTGTACAAATATCTTCCAACTATAACTTTCCTGTAGCATATTCTCGAAAGTTATCAATGCTCACTCATATCAAATTAAATTAAAGCCCATTAAATATTTACATAGTTCTGCAAAAAAATTACAGCTAGTTTGGCTGATAGGTTACGACGTTTGCTTAGCAAGCAAATAGGCCTGGGTTCGATAAGCTTTTTGTTTTTTTTTTTAAAATATAGTGCCGTTTGAAATTAATTTAAAAAATTTTTTTGCTAATTTAATGACATAGAAATTTCACACGAATATCAAGCAGGCTTCGAATGATTCAAAAATGAAATAATCAGAAAACACCTCATCTCTAGATTTTTCGAAATATGAATTAAATTTAGGATGTGGATACAGTGTGTCTACTTAAGTTGGCTATATACAGGGTGAGTTTTTCGGATGTTTAGCATGGGGATCTCGGAAACTAGCGGAGATAGAGGAACGATTAAATGGGGAAATAATTGCAGTTTTAAGAGTTCAATTTCATGAGCTTCTTGTTATTTGCAAAAATTGCATGGCTAACTAGATATCTCGAAAAAATATATTTTTTGTTATTTTGTTGGGAACATATTGCTCTGTTATTATTGACTTCAGAAAACATGTGTAAGGGAAAAAGTTATAGGAAATTATATACTCATATATATAACTCAAAAATTATAGCTTTAATAAAATAATCGGTTAGATTGTATTATTAAACACATAATTACGTACAACTTTTTCCTTTACACATTTTTTCTAAAGTCAATAATAACATATCCATAGGCACCGAAACAAATATCAAAAAATATATTATGTAGTGTAGTTTTGAACTACGAAATAAGTAGAAATGCAGGCGACACTGAGTTTGAATTGAATTAATAATGTATGAAACTATTTATCAATTGATCAAAATTAATAATAAACAAGAAAACTTAAACAAACATCATTAATTACAGTCAAAATTTCTATAACTGCTGAACATTTTTATTCATTTCTGTCAGAAAATTATATCTACAGAAATTCCAGTCATATTTAACAAAATACAGTATGCTGTAAAATTTGAATTCATTTATGTAAACAATTTCAGTGGGAGCTATCAAGATTTGAATTGTTTCTATTAAAATTTCGATCAAACTTTACAAAAAATCATTAATTATAGTCACAATTTTAATAATTGGTGACCATTTTTATCAATTTTTTCATAAAATTATCGACATTTCAGTCATATTTTACAAAATTCAATAATTACTGTAAAAACTGTATTCGTGCATTCATGTAACCATTACAATGAGAACTGCCAAGTTTTCAATTGATTCTATCAAAGTTTCGATCAAACTTTACATATTTAACAAAATTCAATAATTACTGTAATTTTCTTAAATTTATTTATATAAAAATTTCAATGAGAACTGTAAGTTTTCAACTGTTTCTACAAAAATTTCATATTTCAGAAAATTTCAGGACTGTCAAAATTTCAATGATTATTGAAATGTTCAATTGTCTCTAGCAAAATTTCTGTAATTTTTGTTATTAATTAGAGTCAAAATTTAAATAGAAACTTTACAAATTTCAATAATTACTGTAAAAAATGTATTCATTCATTCATGTAACCATTACAATGAGTACTGCCAAGTTTTCAATTGATTCTATCAAAGTTTCGATCAAACTTTACATATTTAACAAAATTCAATAATTACTGTAATTTTCTTAAATTTATTTATATAAAAATTTCAATGAGAACTGTAAGTTTTCAACTGTTTCTACAAAAATTTCATATTTCAGAAAATTTCAGGACTGTCAAAATTTCAATGATTATTGAAATGTAAACTCCCGCGTATGTCTTATATATCGGGGACAGCACGACCCCAAATATTTGTGACGACCTTCATGTTAATGAATGTGCAGATATGTAGCTCATTATAATATTATTTGTGTATTGCCTGTACTTCATCATTCGTGAATAAATATTGATTTGATTTGATTTGATTTGATTTGAAATGTTCAATTGTCTCTAGTAAAATTTCTGTAATTTTTGTTATTAATTAGAGTCAAAATTAAAATAGAAATTTTACAAATTTCAATAATTACTGTAAAAAATATATTCATTCATTCATGTAACCATTACAATGAGAACTGCCAAGTTTTCAATTGATTCTATCAAAGTTTCGATCAAACTTTACATATTTAACAAAATTCAATAATTACTGTAATTTTCTTAAATTTATTTATATAAAAATTTCAATGAGAACTGTAAGTTTTCAACTGTTTCTACAAAAATTTCATATTTCAGAAAATTTCAGGACTGTCAAAATTTCAATGATTATTGAAATGTTCAATTGTCTCTAGCAAAAATTCTGTAATTTTTGTAATTAATTTGAGTCAAAATTTAAATAACTGCTGTAAACTTTTATCAATTTCTGTAAAAATATCAATAATGGCACCCTTCCACCATACATGAAACATAAACCAAACTCAGTTTTATATACAGGGTGAGTTCTTTCTATGTTTAGTAGGTGGATCTCGGAAACTAGTGGAGATAGAGAGGCGATTAAAAGGGGAAATAAGCACATTAATATCAAATGAAATTAAAGCGCAATAAATATTTGTCTGCAAATAATAATAATAATAATAATAATAATAATAATAATAATAATAATAATAATGGGTTATTGGTGCTTAGAACATATAGTTTTACACAGGTAATACATATTAACGATATTACAATGGAACACTTAAAATTAGGCATATATATATATATATATATATATATATATAAACAGACACAAACATATTAAAAATTCAATTGTGCGTATACAAAATATAAAATAAATGTGCATATAATGTGCAAATAATCATTGCATAAATGTGCAATATGCAAATAATCTAAGAAACTGCTAGTTTGGCTGATAGGTTACGACGTTTCCTTGGCATGCAAATAGGCCTGGGTTCGAGCCCCTGTATAGGTAATACATTTCTACTGTGTATTGAGAAACTGGTACCATTCGCTGTTGAGACCTCAAAATAGGTACTCTATACCTTTTCAAGTTCAAATTGAGACCAATCAATTGCAAATTGAGGCCAATCAAATTGAGAATAAATCAATTTCAAATTGAGACTAAACAAAATCAAGTTGACACTAAACAATATCAAGTTGAGAGTATACAAATAAAATTTATTATGACAACTTGATATTGTTTAGTGTCAACTTAATTTTGTTTAGTCTCAATTTGAAATTGATTGGTCTCAATTTGAAATTGATTGGTATCAATTTGAACTCGATTGGCCTCAATTTGAAATTGATTGGTCTCAATTTGAACTTGACTGGTCTCAATTTGAACTTGAAAAGGTTTGAAAAGGTTGAAAAGGTAAGATTGCGTTAAAATAACAAACTAAAAAAAATGATCATTCCGAAAATGTCATAGCCTTCTAGAAGTCGCATTGAATTAAAAAAGTTTGTGCTACTATCCCAATGTCCACGAATGATACGTCAGAATAAAATATTTGATGTCTATTCCAAAAAATGCCATATTAATGTCGAAATATCATTTCAATATAAATTTGATCAATTGAGTTAGACCGTAAAATTGAAAACGCAGTTTGTTGTTTTTTGCCAGTTACAACCAAACAATTCAATTTTGAAATTTGTGCTTTTTGAAACTTTTATTTTCTCTGCTAATTAGGCCTTTCCTTCACTGTTATTTTGTCTAATTTATCCAACTTTCTATCTCTTACCATTACGGGATTCTCGTATTAAGCACGATAACTTGGACACCCTGTATAGTTATTCCCCAAAAATCATGTGCACAAAATTCGTGCCTGCATTGTTCAAATGGTAATAATTTTAAACATCATGTGCCAACTTTGCTTTACCAATAAAAATATTTTCATATCTTGCAAACTTTTTGAAATGTTTTCTTGATATGTTCAGTATGATGTGTGCAGCACTGCCCTTATTCAATTTAATAATATTATATAATTATATTTAATATTTGTAAAACTGTTAACAAATTGGAAAATATATTAAAAAAACCTATTTAAAGAAAATTTGTAAGAAATTTATAGATTTTTTTTTTATAGAAATTTCACTATTTTAATATTGTTTAAATTTCACTCAACTAATAAGTAGGTATAGGTACGTGGAATTATAAGAACATGCAAATACAATTATAAAAATATATAAACAATCGATGACATATATTCATTACATTCCTACTGATTTTATTTTTCTACTATTTTTCTACTATTCGCAACTTTGTTATCCCATGCAAGAGTATCACAAGCGAGGCAAAGTAATAGAAACTAGTTATATTGTAACTTATTGACACTACTGGGACTATAAATATAAACTAATAAAAATATAACGCGCTCCAATATCAGAAAAACTTCACGACCTCGTGAAAATATGACGTCACAGTATTTGTAAAAATATCATTAATTAGTAATTAATGTACTGGAATTAAATTGTAAAACATAAATGGCAGACTTAAATTATGACTAATTTTAAATTATATTTACCTTGAATAAGTAGCAATCAAATTAAGGCGAAACCAAATTGATTAGAAGATATAGAGGTATTAAATTAATTGTTTTGTAATATTATTATTATTTGAATAATAATAATAATAATTGCGAGACAAATCGTTTAAAATAATATAACGTTATAGTTTTATACTCACACGTATGTGCTAATTACATCTATTTTTAGGTGGCATAATATTGTTATAGTAAATATTTAAGCAAATATTTGCAATACACTTCATACTTATGTAATGTAAATATATGGGAATTTCTTGAAATATTTATGAATACCAATTTATTCCCAAATTAAAAATTGAAAAAATGCACATGTAAAATTAAAAAAATGTATTTGTAATTTTATAATTGCATTCAATGGCAAAAATACGCATCAACATCTGACCAAACGACCAATTTCTATAACGATACTTTAAAACGTATTGATTGGTATGAGAAATTTTAAGAAATTCCAAGCTGTATTTTCATTTGAACAGATCTTCTCAGTCAAATTAGACTTTTTGACGGAAATAAATTATATAGTTTAGAACAAAAATTATTTAAGATTGTTATATTCAGTACTTGCTGGTAAATAATATTTATTTTTATTTTATTTTATGTTTTATTTCTTTCGCCTTACTAGTTTCGGGTATTAACAACCATCATCATCACAAATAAATCATAAAATAAAATAAAAATAAATCATCAAACAGACATCTTTCAAAATTCATATCAAATTATCAATATTTATGGTAAAATAAAATCAAGATATATACACAGCAAAATACACATATCACGCCTCTGATGATGGTTTGTTAAAAAAACTGAAACTAGTCAGGCAAAATAAAATAAATAAATAATAAATTAAAATAAAAATAACTCTACCAGTAAGTACAGTTTAATAACACCTTAAATAAATAACTGGTAACTTATGGATAAAACCTTAAACATAAAAGAAAAAAAATAATATTATTTACTAGTAAGTACTGAATATAACAACCTTAAATATAAAACTGGTAATTTATGGATAAAATCTTAAACTTAAGAACTTTTACAAAAGTCTGTAGCGGTTGTCAATGTAATTGCAATTTCAAGAGCAAATGGTTACTTGAGGCCAATAACTTCGCACGACTCTAATATTCATGCAAAAAAAAAACGCATTCTGCACGATCGACTGGCCGTTTTTTAAGGTGTCCACATCCGCCTCAGACATAAAATAACATTATGCAATTCATTATGATGAACTCATCAGTAAATTATAAGGTAATTAGATATTAAGAAGAACAAGAATTTATGGATGGCATTTTAATAGGTTTTAGTAGCATCATTGATTATAATAACCTTAGGGGCATTATAATAATGATTATTTATTTATATTATATTATTCGGCTCAGTTCTTAGCCCACAATAAAAAAATAATTTAAAAACATAAATAATTTAAATGTTCAATATTACCCTTGTCTACATATTACTGTTCTGAATTCTGATTAAATTTCCGGAAAATCTAGAGATGGCTTATAATCTGATTATAACATATTCTAATAGCTCTAAGTCTATTTAATAATTGTGTAAAATTTGAATGTCAGAAAACCATAAAATGTGCATTAAACAAATCAATTCTTCAATGCTAGGAGATACGAAGTTTGATACAATATTACAATAATGCTTCTGAAGTTTCAAATTAAAGTACTAGAAAAACTAGAGACCAGCTTTATTATGATTTTTGCTTTTTTATAGTACAATTAAGTGTACTTAATAAAGGAGTGAAAAATTTAATTTCATACGCCACTACTTTTGAAAAACAAAAAAAACAATATATACCTCGTCTACATATTATTCTTCTGATTTCATTCATATTTCGGAAAATCTAGAGATGAGATGTTTTCTGGTTATTACATATTTGAGTCATTAGAAGCCTGCTTATTAATCTTAATAAAATTTCGATGCCATTTCTATTTAAAAATTTGTGAAACTTAACCAAGTGCTTTATTGATACTAATATTAAATTTCTTCGTACATTTTTTTTTTTCAAAAAAGTGTTCAGTTAAGATGGGTTATAACACTTTTTATGAAATATTGGAATAAAAAATGTAACTTATTATTTCTCTATTTCAATTTTTGCAGAAAACTAAAGAAATCTAGATTCAAATCCTAAAGCTTATACTCAAAATTTATACGCTGTAGATAATACTGACTTCTGTTTGTAGCCATAATTGCCATAATTCTGAATTTTACTAGACAAGGTAATAATTCTGTTCTGTAATAAAATCTTTATATAAAATAAAGAAACGAGAAAAAAAAAAGAAAAAAAAAAGATTAATCAAGATTAAGGACGTACAATTTTTTTACATAAATCATTGTAATAATTCTGTATTAAAAATTCCTAGCTAAAGCAAATAAGCTAAGTAAATTCGAATCGTATAAACCAAAATCAGTATAAATATTAATTTTTAGCAACGCATTTACTTTATACCTTATGATTAAAATATTACACAATCTAAAAAATGGACAAATTAACAATATTCACTCACACGCGCACAATTTTAATATTATAAGCTTGTGTTATCTGAACTTCCACAAATGTTTACATAATAATATAAAAGTAAATATTTGTATAGATTATATGTAATCGTTTGCCTGTAGACAACAAAATTTGCACATGCATTTTAATATATTAGCTTGTTTTTTTTTAATGAAGGGAGAATTGTTGTATTGTTCAACAAAATAAAAACCACACTACTAAAAATAATTATGAATGAAATAATTTCTATTAAAAATCCTTGCCTATTTATTACTTTTATTTAGTTATCACTAACTACTTATCTTGTAATAGTTATCTTAATAGTATCTGAAGATATTCTTATCTAATATCCTATAACTGGTTTAGGCTAGTCTATTTTAGGATAATCTATATATTTTCATTCACGAAATCCCCTCATTTCATTCTCTTTTCCGTAGACAATAAAATTTGCACATGCATTTTAATATTTTAGCTTGGTTTTTTAATGAAGGGAGAATTGTTGTATTGTTCAACAAAATAAAAACCACACTACTAAAAATAACTAAGAATGAAATAATTTCTATTAAAATTTCTTGCCAAATTTATTACTTTTAACTTGTTAGTTTTAGTTATCTTAGTAGCATCTGAAGAAATTCTTATCTTCAGATTTTTTCCAAGGTTTTTCTTGCCATCTACTCTATCTTCTTTTTGCATTCTTCGTTATTCTCAAGCCAGTGTTCTTAATCCATTCTTCCGGAGTTCCCCCAACATTATTTCTCAGTATCTTCTATTCTACTACTTCTATTTTCTTCTTCGCTTGTTCCATTGGGTTGATATAATTGAGATCTATTCTCTCTGCGGTTCCAGTTATCCAGTTTCTATTATTTCACCAATTTCTCGTTTACTTTACTTTACTCGTATAACTTGTTTCATTGGGTTGGTACAATTTAGTTCTATTCGCTCTATGGTTCCAGTTATCCAGTTTCTATTATTTCATCAACTTCGTCATTGATTTGCACTTTATGTCATTGTGGTATTGAGTAGTATTTGTTAAATGGTTCTTTAGTTATCACTTCAAATTTGTTTTCATGTACAAACGTAATATTTGGTCTATTATCTATAAAGGCTACCTTCTTCTTGTAAAGGCTTCTTGTAGTACTTGTTCTACATTTTTTTAAATATTTATATGATAAGTTCAGCTCACTGTATCTATTTAAACAATACTTAGTATTCAACAGGTGTGCTCAGCACTATTAAGTAATATAAAATATAATAAGATAGTGCTGATCTCACCTGTTGAATTCACCTATAATCAGAATGGATCTAAACCCTATTCAATTACTTAGTATATTATCCTTTTATTCTTCTTCTTCTTTTTCTTCTTCTTATTCTTCTCCTCCTCCTCCTTCTCCTCCAGTAGTAACTCCTCCTCCCCTCCTCCCCGCCCTCCTCCTAAAATTCCGTTTGCACAATGGAGCGCAATAAATACCCTTTGTAGGTAGATTTTCAATTTCAAGTAAAAACACTATACCAACTCTCCAACACGTACTATTCTCTGAAGAACATAACTCATCTATCACATGGAATACTGTCTACCAATTTGATTGTGCATAACATTATATCGTAATTATCAATTATTAATGCTCTTGGGTTATTAATTCTGAAAATGGTCCCTTTGCCCCTTTGTTCTATTTCTGCGATCATATCTATCCTTATTTAAAATAGTTATAGTAGCAAGTGTAAATATGAAAACAATCTTTTGAACTAGATATTTTGTTATTGTCTCGTTTTAATGTGCTACCGACACACCCATGAAATGTTTCCACGTGCGGTCATATTGAACATATTTTTCAGTAAATTTCAATAATTTGTTTGTATTTAAATGTTTTATACAAATTTGGAACAGGCTGCTAATATAACTTAAACATGCAAGAATTCTGAAACTGAACCTAGTATGTAATTGCTGATAAAAATTCAAAATTGTTTGTTTTAATGCATGTGTACGATATTACACAATAATGAAAAATCGTTATCATTCAAGCGAAGAGCATTATGCAAATTTGCAGCAATTCACTTTGTTTCGCAGATATCACCTATAGTTTTTGGTGTCTCAGACTTTGCCATTATCCTCAAAACGGGCACAGTTTGAATGTTCGTTGTGTGGAATAAATTATGCACGCGCCGGATAACAATTATTAAGATTACGAAATGAGAGTCACGTGGAGTAGTGACACTTTCGAAAACGCGTGCGGATAACCTGACCACCAATAATGAGATTAAGGATATAAAAACAAGTTAAGTCATCGTGCGTAAATTCTTACCATTTGCATGGCACGTGGCGATTGCTAGCTGCAGGTTGGCCATAACTTATTACGCGTTTATTTATTGGCTACACGTGGATTTCCCCATAAATCGTTGAACCGTGCTTCTGGCCGTTACGAATATTTAATTGTTATGGCGTGCTGGTCACTTGGTCATTGATGTGTGAACTACCTTCGTAAGAAGAAAACAAAAACAATAAACATTCTAAAAGTTATAGCTCATGAATATTAAGAATGAGAGCTGGATGTTATTTAACATTTGTTCAAATTCAAGAATTTATTTTTAAAAAAATCATATTATTTGAATAGGATGTAAATGAATTGATTTAAATGACATCTAAACTGGCAAAAACTGATCAGAAATATAAAACATCAAATAATTTTTTTTTAAACATGATTTGTCTTTACCTGTTGAAATTAAATGTTTATCCAGGTACCCAAAAATGACATGCTACTTTTTTCTTTTTATTTCAGTCATGATGATGCATCGCAAATTTAACATTGTCCTTCCTATCGTATTATTTCTGTACATTTATACAACATCGTGCAGTTACTTAAAACCACCAAGTCCTGCCATTGTGCAGACTTCTTTTGGTCAAGTAAGAGGCACACTGATGAAATCTAGAGATGGAAATTGGTTTAATGCGTTTAGAGGTATCCCCTACGCAAAACCACCAATTGGTAATCTTAGATTTAAGGTACGTTTGCGTTGAATTATTATGTGTATACAATAATAAAAAAAAAAATATTTATCAATTTTGTTAACTAAAGTTAAGCCATTTAAAGATTCAAACCCAGTTTGCCGTAAACAAATTTAAGAAATAAAAAAATCACATTCATTTTATATTAAGAAAATTTTTAAACTACCTATCAAATATTATCCTATTCTTAATAATTATTCAATCTCAAAATGTAAATATTTGTTAATGCTGACTGTCTTTATTTATCAGTGAATATTTTGTACCACGAAGTTAATACCAATAAAATGGTATGCTATGAAAATAATTTACGTCGGTAATTTTTAGGCTCCGGAGTGGCCCAACTCGTGGAAGCCGCAGATATTAAATGCCACGAAAGATGCAGATAGTTGTCTCCAGAAGAACTTTCTCTTTTACCAAAACCCGCCGATAGAAGGATCAGAGGATTGCCTCTACTTGAACGTGTACACTCCATTGGTACCCAAAGCTCCATCGGCAAAGGCATTTATTCAATCACCAGCTATGTTTTAGGATGCCACTGCCACAGACAAGTTGCCTGTTTTGGTTTTCATTCATTACGGAGCGTTCATTGCAGGCTCGTCTAAAAGCACCCTAATTGGACCTGAATTTCTGATGGATGGAGAACCTATTGTCGTAGTTACTTTTAATTATCGTCTCAGCATATTCGGTAAGTACGAAAAAATAAGCAGTTTTTGGGTAAATTCGTATGTGCAGGTTTTTTCAGTACTTTAGATGATGCGGCCCCAGGAAATTGGGCCTTGAAGGATCAAGTGTTAGCTTTGAGGTGGGTGCAGAAGAATATACGGAATTTTGGCGGTAATCCTGCAAAGGTGACCATCCAAGGGCCGAGCGCAGGCTCTGGTTCTGTTCACCATCACATACTGAGCCCGTCATCCTCTGGCCTATTCCATCGTGCTGTAATGAATAGTGGATCTGCTCTTGCACTTTGGGCCAAACCTTTCAATGCTGTTCAAGCTAATGTTTTCAGGGGAATTGCTAGTGTTGTTGGCTGCAATCCAGCAGCTAACACCACAGACATTATAGGTTGTATGAGGAAGGTTGATGGGAACTTACTCGTTTCCGCCCAAGATAACTTCAAAGTAATTTGATGTATGCATAGCCGCGGTATCAATGATCTGTTTTTAGTACTTTGCAGTAGAGCCGCTTAATGTCTACACTTTTGTAACGGAGATAAAAACTGAATTAAACCCAGAACCCTTCCTTATGGCAGATCCAGTAGAAATTATTAGTAGCGGCAAATTTAGTAAAGTACCATTAATGATAGGGCTCACAGCAGATGAAGGAATATTAAGAACAGGTGGTAAGTAAGATATTCGGTGTAATGTTCTCGATTAATTTGGATAATGTTTAGCATTAGTGCGTCAATCCGAAAATTTTAAGACGCTTGTTGCAAGTTTTGACGAACTTTTACCAAAGATGCTGATATTAGAGAATAGCGTTCCCCAGACAGAGATTGAAGACATTTGGGATGAAATTAAAATGTTTTACATGGATGGGAAAAATATTAATATTACAGATCATGAAACAATAACAGGATTAACAAACGTTGGTTCCCATTCGTTATCACAAAACATTATATTTACATATTTTACTGCTTCAGCTATACACCGACCGTGCATTTGCGTACGGTTCATATCAAACAGCACTATATCACGCCCAAAAAGGGCACAAGCCCATATGGTTCTACAATTTTGATTATCGCGGAAAGGCAAGTTATGGAAACCTATTTGCAGCGACCAAAGAAACAGTGAATTACGATTGGGGTACCGAATAAAATCTGCGAAAAAGGAGAAGCTGACTATATTTGAGTTTTAGGTGTTAGCCATTGTGATGATCTCCTGTATCTTTTGAATGCTCCCGAATTAGGGTTTCCACAGTTAAGTGGAAGCGATTTAGCTATGAGCAAGTTCATGGTGAAAATGTTTAAGAACTTTATATTGGGCAGGTGAGTGTTCTAAACAAAACAAATTTATTTTATATTCATTACCAAATTACCCACTGAGTGTATAGATTTCAAACATTTCATAATTTCAACTAAAGGTAAACAAATAAACATATTCAACTCTAAAACTAAAGCTAAACAACAAAAATAATGCAAAACCAAACTTCAAGCATGCGGCACTCAGCCGTCCTTCACAAAACTATTCGATCTCATACGATCCTTGGCCCTCTTCTTCGCTTCCTGGTACCTATTCTGCAATGTCTTCATCCTTTAGTAAGCTCAGTCTTTCCTCTGCTTCCGTTCGTTCTTCACACTCTTCAATGTTATTATCACTTTGCCTTTTTGTACTATTTTTTGTATCATTTCCGATGTTATCTTATCTATTCCTGGTGTTTTACCTCCCTTCAGACTCTGTACCGCTTCTGCAATGTTTTCGTCAGTTAGTAAGCCAAGTCTTTCCTCTACTTCCGCTCGTCCTTCACACTCTTCAATGTTATTTTCACTTTGATTGGTTTCTTTGCCTCCCTTGTTTAGTAGCTCGTTGAAGTGCTGCCTCCACCTCTCCATTATTTCGTCTCCATTGGTAATAATTTTTCCGTTGCCATACTTTAGCGTTAGTGCATTCTTATTTTTGATATCTCTTAAATATTTCAATGTACGGTAAAATATTTTCTGGTTATTCACACAGTTGTCTTCCATCTTATGTCCAAAATCTTCCCATGATTTCTGTTTCGCCCTTACTATTTCGGTCTTGGTTTTCAGTCTTTGCTCTCTCTACTCTAGATAGCTTTCCTCAGTCCTTTTCCCTAGATATATTTTCCAGTTATTCTTCTTCTTCCTTACTTGTTCTTTAACATACGAATTTCACCAACTTGTTTGCTTCTTGTTTGGGTTCTGTCTACTCATACCACATGTTCTTTTAACAGCTTCTAAAATAGTAATATTCAGCCCCTTTCACATGCCTTCTATACTTATTTCCAAATTATCCCCTTTCTCTTTAAGAATTCTTGCCACTTCTTTTTTATATCTTAGTGATACTTATTCATTACTTAATAGATGATGGTTAATGGCTTCTTCGTACTTTTTCGTGTCACCATTAAATTCTATGACTTCTCTATATGGTATCTTCAATGTTGCAGATTTTCTTTTCTAGTATCTTCTTCAGCACTTTCGACGCTGTTCCTATTAGTGACTTTCCTTTGTAGTTTCTTTACACATTTTTATCACCATTCTAATGGATTGGTAATATTAGGCTTGTTATCTACTCTTCTGATATTTGTTCTTCGCTCTATATTTCTTGTAGTAACTGATTTTGTTTTTCTTTGCATTTTTGTACTATTTTTTTGTATCATTTCCGAAGTTATCTTATCTATTCCTGGTGTTTTACCTCCCTTCAGACTCTGTACCGCTTCTGCAATGTTTTCGTTAGTTAGTAAGCCAAGTCTTTCCTCTACTTCAGTTCGTCCTTCACACTCTTCAATTTTATTTTCACTTTGATTGGTTTCTTCACCTCCCTTGTTTAGTAGCGCATTGAAGTCCTTCCTCCACCTCTCCATTATTTCGTCTCCATTGGTAATAATTTCTCCGTTGCCATTCTTTAACGTTAGTACATTCTTATTTTTGTCATCTCTTAAATATTTCAATGTACGGTAAAATACTTCCTGATTATTCATACAGTTGTCTTCCATCTTATGTCCAAAATCTTCCCATGATTTCTGTTTGGCCCTCACTATTTCTGCCTTGGTTTTCAGTCTTTGCTCTCTATACTCCAGATAGCTTTCCTCAGTCCTTTTCCCTAGATATATTTTCGATTTGTTCTTCTTCTTCCTTACTTGTTCTTTAACATACGAATTTCACAAACTTGGTTGCTTCTTGTTAGGGTTCTGTCTGCTCATACGACATGTTCTTTCAGCAGCTTCTAAAATTATCATCTTCAACCCCTTCTACATGCCTTCTATACTTCTTTCCTTATTATCCCCTTTCTCTTTAAGAATTCTTGCCACTTCTTCTTCATATCTTAGTGATACTTGTTCATTACTTAATCGATGGCTTCTTCATACTTTTTCGTGTCTCCTTTAGTTTCTATGTCTTCTGTATATGGTATCTTCAATGTTGCTGTCAGTAGGTGGTGATTACTTCCGATCTCAAAACCTCTCCTGGCTCTGACATTGATTATTGTTTCTCTGTTCCTCTTCTCCGTAATTACATAATCTATGATTGATTTCTCGTTTCGGGTCACCTGAACTCTTGTACACTTATGCGTATCATAATGCTTAAAAAAGCTGTTCATTACTAGTAAATCATTTAGCATACAAAAATCTAACAATCTTATTCCATTATTATTATGTTTATTCCTTCACAAAACTCTTCCATATTGTACTATCCTTGGCCCTCTTCTTCGCTTCCTGGTAATCGATTCCACTCATTTGGATCGCTTTCTTCATGTCTTTTTCGGTCTATCCCTTCTGATTTTGCCTTCGATCCGACTTTCCCCAATCCTCCGAACTTGTCTTGTTGGTTCTATTCTATGCAGGGGGCCCCACAATCCCATTTTCCGCTTTTCTACATGCTTTTCTACTTCCTTGGTTTCTAGTGCGTTGCGTATTACTTCACTCCTGATTCGGTCTCTGAGCGTTACATTATAGACTTGTCTTAATCTCATCCCAATTGCTTGTATTTTGTCCTTCTCTTTCTTCGACAGCACCTGAGCACTTTCCTCTGTCCTCTTTTCACTTTATAGTGGGTATGTAAATGGCAACTCATTTAAACATTTCAGCAATCCATCATAAACAATTACCAAACAACAAATTTTATTTTAGAGAACCTCATCAAGGATGGGATCCACTTCCTGATTCGACTGGGAAAGTCCCAATGAAAAATGAATATCTGCATTTTCTAAATATATCTGGTACTTACGTTAACACCCCCACAATTAAAAACGTATCATTCCTTCTTCAAAATAACTTTTACCCCGAAAGAATGCATTTCTGGGAGAGTCTTCCTCTATTCGAAAATATCGAGGGATTGCAATAACGGATATGGACTGTTAGGATTAAATCTACCCTAATATAAAACGTGGAGTCATCTATATGACGAATAAAACACACTAGTGAAACTAAACGTTTTATCGTTAATTCGCGTTTGGTTTGGCGTTTTTAGTAATATGTGTGGCATCAAACTCGGTGCTTCCAATTGGCTGTTATTAGATATTATTCATTGATATAAATATATTTTGTTGTTAACTATATATATTTTAATTTATATCGACATGTAACTTGAACTACTTATAACCGGCTGTAATTTAATAAATATTGTTAAATAATTAGTCTCTATTATTATTATATTGTTATCATATCAGGCTACCTTCTGGAGGTCAAAATTTTAGAAAACTTTTTTTTTTCTTGAAAACTAGAAGAGATGTGTACATACGTTATTACAAAACATGTTCCAATTTAAGCGTGGAATTCAAAAATATTATAATATATGAGGTATTCTATTTAAAATAAGAAAGTTGGTGCCACTTCCGGTGGAACCGAATTTGCGTCTATCTAATCATATTTTGCGTCAAGTCTAACGATTTGTTTTCATTCTGTTCTTGTTGTTCAAGTCGTCAAGACGTATAAATTTTCGACTCATTGTAGGTAAATAGGTCTACTCAAAGAATTGTTGATTTTAGACCACATTAAATGGATCTTCACGGGATTCTCTGAATCTACATATCAAAATGAAAAGTTCCAAAAAAGCATAGAGCTCTGTTACATTTACATTAGTCTACAGACTCATGTTTATTTCATGTTCATTATTATATGCGTCAACGTAGAAGATTTTTGATTTTTATACAAAACAATTTTTGTCAATAATTTCTTCAGATATAAAAAGTTTAAAAGAACACCGCGCAACAAACATTACTTTTTCTGTCTATTAGTATACAAAAAAATAACCTGTATCCAGACAAACCAAAAAAAACAATTGTTTTATTTTATTCAACAATAAATTACACATAAATTTAATTCTAAGTAGTGTAACTAATCTGCAGTAGTGTAATAAGTGCATCAAATTTATCGGTAACATTAAACAAATTGTTGCACAGCACCGAAAAGAGTGCATATTTTTCAATAAAATATTTATTGAGTGGTCAACTTACACCACTAGAATTACTAGGCAACAAATTTTCTTAAATTAACCGATTATAATTCGATGCAATTATGTCATATTTATGTAATAAATTCTAATTCTTTCATTTTTGGAATCCGCTTCATGTGGGCTTCACAAATCGGCTTTATTGAGATGTAACCTGATGTAACTTTTGCTGTTACAATATTATTTAACCAAATTAAAAACACAATAAAAGGAATGCAGTAACCTTCAAATGATGTGAAAATTTGGCATAAATTCTATTCAACTTATTTATTAATAATGGTTTTGTAATGACTTGCTAAGTTCGTTAATATCAATCAAATCGTCCCACTTCAAACATAATGAAGAAGATTAACTCGGAAAACAATGAAATAATGTATTTTGAACAACACACTAAACATTAATGCAATTTAAACAATTATTGTCGACGCGTAGTAAATAGAGACGAGAGATTGGTATTGGTATTTGCTACAAAGGGTTTCCCGAAAAATAAATAAAAGTTGTGTTCTTCTAAATTACAAGAAAAATCCGTACATTTTTGCACACAATATTCGATACAGAAAAAAACGGTTATGGCAAAAATTATTATATTTAAATATGTTACATAGTGTGTTCTTGCGATATATTTTTGATTTACGCTATTTCGATACATAGTTTTGGTATTATGTTTGTTCAAACGCAGGGGTCAAAACTTCTAAAACCGATAGTAGGTAAAATAGCAATATACATATTGTCAATTTAGTTGAATTTGTTTTTGGTTAACTTTTTGTTTTAATGTATAGATTCCATTCTGTCTGTCCTAGACAACGGTTTGGGTTTAATCGGGTTTATAAAATGCATAGTTTGGGCCTGACCATTCTGGGCCATTACAATTTGCAGCCGGACTTTCTGTGCTTGGCCAAACACCCACATATCTAGGTTTTTTTTTTCTGTGTGGATCCTCCTCTTGTGCCGTTTCAAACAACAACTTTGAATAAAACTTGATATGCATTCATCACATTTGAAATTTTTTTCTCATGTGTGGATCGTCTTGTGGTTTTTCAAACTACTACTTTCAGTGTTTTTTGTCCTGTGTGGATCCTCTTGTGCCTTTTCAACTAACTGCTTTGAAAAAAACTTGATGTGCATTCATCACACTTGTAAGGTTTTTCTCCTGTATGAATCGTCTTGTGCCTTTTCAACAGACTACTTTGAATAAAACTTGATGTGCATTCATCACATTTGTATGGTTTTTCTCCTGTGTGAATCGTCTTGTGCCTTTTCAACTTACTACTTTGAATAAGACTTGATATGCATTCATCACATTTGTGAGGTTTTTCTCCTGAGTGGATCCTCTTGTGGTTTTTCAAACTACAACTTTCAGTGAAACTTGATGTACATTCATCACATTTGTAAGGTTTTTTGTCCTGTGTGGATCCTCTTGTGCCTTTTCAACGCACTACTTTGAATAAAACTTGATGTGCATTCATCACATTTGTATGGTTTTTCTCCCGTGTGGATCCTCTTGTGGTTTTTCAAACTACTTTTTTCAGTGAAACTTGATGTGCATTCATCACATTTGTAAGGTTTTTCTCCGGTGTGAATCCTCTTGTGCCTTTTCAACAGACTACTTTCAATAAAACTTGATGTGCATTCATCACACTTGTAAGGTTTTTCTCCTGTATGAATCGTCTTGTGCCTTTTCAACAGACTACTTTGAATAAAACTTGATGTGCATTCATCACATTTGTATGGTTTTTCTCCTGTGTGAATCGTCTTGTGCCTTTTCAACTTACTACTTTGAATAAGACTTGATATGCATTCATCACATTTGTGAGGTTTTTCTCCTGAGTGGATCCTCTTGTGGTTTTTCAAACTACAACTTTCAGTGAAACTTGATGTGCATACATCACATTTGTAAGGTTTTTCTCCGGTGTGAATCCTCTTGTGCTTTTTCAACTCACTGCTTTGAAAAAAACTTGATGTGCATTCATCACACTTGTAAGGTTTTTCTCCTGTGTGAATCGTCTTGTGCCTTTTCAACAGACTACTTTCAATAAAACTTGATGTGCATTCATCACATTTGTATGGTTTTTCTCCTGTGTGAATCGACTTGTGCCTTTTCAAATTTCTACTTTGAATAAAACTTGATATGCATTCATCACATTTGTATGGCTTTTCTCCTGAGTGGATCCTCTTGTGGTTTTTCAAACTACCACTTTCAGTGAAACTTGATGTGCATACATCACATTTGTAAGGTTTTTCTCCGGTGTGAATCCTCTTGTGCCTTCTCAACTCACTGCTTTGAAAAAAACTTGATGTGCATTCATCACACTTGTAAGGTTTTTCTCCTGAGTGGATCCTCTTGTGCTTTGCCAAACCACTACTTTCAGTGAAACGTGATGCGCATTCGTCACATTTGTAAGGTTTTTCTCCGGTGTGAATCCTCTTGTGCCTTTTCAACTCACTGCTTCGAAAAAAAGTTGATGTGCATTCATCACACTTGTAAGGTTTTTCTCCTGTGTGATTCGTCTTGTGCCTTTTCAACGCACTACTTTGAATAAAACTTGATGTGCATTCATCACACTTGTAAGGTTTTTCTCCTGTGTGGATCCTCTTGTGGCTTTTCAAACTATTACTTGCTGTAAAACTTGATATGCATTCATCACATTTGTAGGGTTTTTCTCCGGTGTGAATCCTCTTGTGCCTTTTCAACTCACTGCTTTGAAAAAAACTTGATGTGCATTCATCACACTTGTAAGGTTTTTCTCCTGTGTGGATCCTCTTGTGGCTTTTCAAACTATTGCTTGCTGTAAAACTTGACATGCATTCATCACATTTGTAAGGTTTTTCTCCTGTGTGGATCTTGTGCTTTTTCACAATATCGCTTGTTGTGAAACTTGATGTGCATTCATTGCTCTTGTATGGATTTTCTTCTGTGTGGATGATGTTGTGCCTGTGGAAATAATATTGTAGTCATTCCCCAAGATATATAACAATAATAAGTGCTACCTTGTTAGAAACTGTAATATTTATAAAAGAATTAAAAAAGCAAAAATAGAAAAGATTCACTATTCAAATATAAATAAGTTCGGAGAATCAGTGTTGGAGGTGGATGGTTTTGAAGAGAAACACAGATTTCTGCCAACTTTAGCCCATTGCCCCCCTATTACGTAACTGCAAATTTACGCTCCATTTCATGTCTTAAGCTCAATCAAGTTTTGCTGACATACACCACGTGTTTCTTAGCCCCTCATTTGTCAAATATGTAAATACAGTGCATTCGTGGACGAAGTACTGCCATCTTGTAAACCTTTTTTATTTTTGATATTTTGGGAAGAAGTTACTGTTGATAAAAAGTTCTAGTCATTACAGACCGCTATAAACGGTAATCAAACTTGCAATAAAATTTATAGAACGTTTAAATTTAAGGGACACTGGTGCACAGATAGTTCAAGGCACAGTTATTCAAAATTAATTTTATTTTTGGACGAACAATTTTTTAGCTAGTAGTCTCTTCATAGATCAAGAAAATCATCCACATAATTTAAGAACAATAATAGTTCCACATTTTTAAATTAAATGTTAAGTGCGACACAATGTATCACAGAGTAATTCATTCTTATCTCTTTGGAGGAAAATTTGAATCAAACTCCTAGCTGCATATTTTCAGTACTTCTGATTTGAGCAAAATTAGATAACTAAAATTTGGAGTGGAAAAATTAAGAAATTAAGATTGGTCTCCATGGATTTACAGCTTGGCCTGTTGTCCTTTGGGGCTATTTAAAGCAAAAGGTCAGACAATAATTTTAATAACACCAATGACATTTGAAAACAGAAAATTGTTGAAGGAATTGCCACTATGAATGCTAAAATTAATGCATGTGTGTGATGAAATTAAAAGAAAAATTAGAAACGTGTGTACTGAAGGGAGGCCTTCATGTGGAGTATATTTGGATGTCTTTTGTTACTCTTTCAGTTTTTTAAACAACCTTTCTCAAACAAAAAATAAAACAAAATATTTACTCACGATCACATTTTTTGAATGCCCTGTATATTGTACCGCAAGTGTGAGTACAGTTAATTTCCATTGTATGCCAAACTGTTTTGTTAAGAATGTCTTTCTTTGTTGAAAAAATCAAAAATTAGAAATGTTACGAAGCATACAGTATCTCATCGGGGCCACACTGCATATAAGCATATTACAATAAGCATATTATACAATAAGCATATTTTCTAGGACGCCATCCACCGCTTTTTCTTCAGATTTATATAACCATTAAATTGAGTTACATTTTATGATTAATTTTTCTTACACTTCATGTTTTTCTTCCAAGTGCACCTCATAACTTGCCAGGCCATCATAGGTAGCACTACATATTTCACATGTATATGGTGTGACTTCATTGATCTGCACTGTCTCTTCTTCTGTCTTTACAATGCAATAATTGTCCTGAAAATAGGTGCATGGTGTTTATAGAAACTGTATAATTCTCATTTACACTTTTACCTACCTCTGAATCACTGCCTTCACCCGAGTTCCGGTTAGATGTGCAATTGACAGAACGTATCTGTAGTTCTAAACCTGAAAAACGTAAATTACCATAGTATCAGATAATAAAATGGGAATATAATAAGCGAATAAAACTGGATAAATACTGGCACACACCTCAGGCTGAGACATGGGGAACAAATAAATAAGTGTGTCTAACACACAAGGCAGTCATCCATGTTGAACACTTGAAGTTAATTCACAACTTTCTTTTCATTCCAAGGCATGCGCTGCTTAGAATTGGGTACACAATTTTACACATGCTTCAGGTGAAACATACTATTTTTCACTTTTAGCATTTTAAGGGATGTATCCACATTTTGAATGAATTAATTAAATATAAAACCACCAAAAATTACCGATATTAATTGAGATGTTTGGTATAATTTTAAAACATTTACCGATTCATGTGAAAAGATATCACACAAGTGTGCAGGTCAAGTGTCACATTATGGGAACGCAACAATATAAAGAATCACAGATGCTAGATGCGGATGCCACGGACAACTTATTATTTTTAGATGATTAATCTTAATATTTGGGCGAGGAGTGCTTCAAGGCCATGGGAACTAGTATTTAGGTGAATCCCAGTTGGAGATTACATGGGCAAAAAGGATGAAGAGTTTCGTATAAATAGGAATTATATCACCGCGGATGAGATAGTTGATTCCAGAATACAGATAGACTACTGCCCTGTTAGGCCGGGCGCACACTAGCAACTTTTTAATCGAAATACCACACATTATTACTTATAGTAGACCGCACACGAACAACTAAATAGTTGAGGCAACTATTTAGTTGCCCGTGTGCGGTCTACTATAAGTAATAATGTGTTGTATTTCGGTGATTAAAAAGTTGCTTGAACTGTGTGAATAAAAAGTTGCTAGTGTGCGCCCGGCCTTAGTGTCTTCGTTAGAGTCGAAACAATTGTAGTTATAAAGAGTATTAAATACTGTATACTGGTAGTAGCTACTACTTTGCAGAACATTGTAAATAAATTAAATAAAACAACTTTGCTTGGTTATTTCCATATTTACATTTACTTTAGAAAATATGGTGACTGCAATTTCGGCTAAGGTCTAAATATTATCAAACTAAGACCAAGTCTAACACTAAGCTCAACAGGTCCTCAAAAACTTTAAATTTCATCAGTGGGTTGCATGTATTCAAAGGTGGGAAGCAGAATAAGTTCACTCTGACCACATGACATTTAGGCACTAAATTTACTGCTGAAAGCGAAACCCCAAGTGTGGGACCAATGTTAAGAGAAGAAGTGCGCAACGTATTTTCAATATTATGTTCTGTTTTGTGAAGCTTTTCATTCTTAGTTATGGTTATATGAGAATATACATAGAAATTCTAGGGTATGTTATTTGTTGTTCCCAACAGGAGATGAAACGTATACCGTATATTTTTATCTTGGGATAAAATACCAGAGTATCTGTAGAGTTTTGTACGATAGTGTGCCAAAAGAATGGTATTCGCATGAAAATAAATTGATTAGTTTTATGTACAACCACAACAACACTTTACGGTCTCCTTACACTACAATCATAATTAGCGTTTGGTTAAAATGCAATTTAATTTCATTACAATAACATACCTTGTGCTGAATCAAATGCATTTAATGGATCCTCGCTTGCCTCCTCGGATATGGAGTTTTCGATTTTAATCTTTACTCCTTCTTTCTCAGAGCTGAGCACTTCATCCTCACAATGAGTAGTACAGCTCATTATTTTTCCTTGCCGTTTCCAAAATGCTGAATTTTATCTGGTCTTATAATGGATTCGCGGAAGTCGTGAGAAGTTAGCGACGGTTTAGAAGAGTGTTGGTTTAATTGCCAATTTCTCTGTGATACCAACATGAAACAAATCAAGGTTCCTGTTGATAAATTAAAACGCGACATACGTTACGCATTTACACAAGCCAGATTTGTTATAATGCAAGTAACCATTAGGAATATTTCATAAGTGCGATTGGTACGGACTAGTTTATTTTGCTTTAACCTTTCTGGGGGATTGGTAATGCAGATTTAAATTACTTTTATTGACAAGCAAAATTTCAATTTCATTCTCCCTTTATTCAATTCAGTTAACCCAACTCAGCCAATCTTTGTGAGAAAATGAATAAACTTAGGTGCAAAACTATTATGCAAGCAATACAAAACAACATATTCGCAATATATTTGTAACATTAACAATTATTATTTCTGACTATGACATTTCAAAATAATCTCAATATGTCCTTTTTAGAATGCAAATTTGCCAGGTTTTCCTCCTGTGTGGATCCTCTTGTGCTTTTTCAAACGACAACTTTGAATAAAATGTTATGTGCATTCATCACATTTGTAAAGTTATTCTCCTGTGTGGATCCTCTTGTGCAATATCAAATAACCACTGTGCTTGAAACTTGATGTGCATTCATCGCATTTGTAAGGTTTTTCTCCTGTGTGGATCCTCTTGTGCCTTTTCAAATGACAACTTTGAATAAAACTTGATGTACATTCATCACATCTGTAAGGTTTTTCTCCTGTGTGGATCCTTTTGTGCGATTTCAAACTATAGCTTGCTGTGAAACTTGATGTGCATTCATCACATTTGTATCGTTTTTCTCCTGTGTGGATCCACATATGCATTTTCAACTGATCATTTCTAGTGAAACTTAATGTGCATTCATCACATCTGTAAGGTTTTTCTCCTGTGTGGATCCTCTTGTGCGATTTCAAACTACTACTTTCAGCGAAACTTGATATGCATTCATCACATTTGTAACGTTTTTCTCCTGTGTGGATCCTTTTGTGCTTCTTCAAACTACCACTTTCCGTAAAACTTGATGTGCATTCATCACATTTGTAAGGTTTTTCTCCCGTGTGGATCCTCTTGTGCGATTTTAAACTATAGCTTGCTGTGAAACTTGATGTGCATTCATCACATTTGTAAAGTTTTTCCCCTGTATGGATCCACATGTGCATTTTCAACTGATCATTTCTAGTGAAACTTGATGTGCATTCATCACATCTGTAAGGTTTTTCTCCTGTGTGGATCCTCTTGTGATTTCTCAAAGTACTATTATCAGTGAAACATGATATGCATTCGTCACATTTGTAAGGTTTTTCTCCTGAGTGGATCCTCTTGTGCTTTTTCAAAGTACTACCTTCAGTGAAAGTTGATGTGCATACATCACATTTGTAACGTTTTTCTCCTGTGTGGATGGTCCTCTTGTGCTTTTTCAAACTATAGCTTGCTGTGAAACTTGATGTGCATTCATCACATTTGTAAGGTTTTTCTCCTGCGTGGATCTTCTTGTGTTTTTTCAAACTATCGCTTGCTGTGAAACTTGATGTGCATTCATCGTTCTTGTAGGGATTTTTTTCCGTGTGGATGATGTTGTGCCTGAAGAAATAATATTGTAGTCATCCCCCAAGATATATAACAATAATAAGTGCTACCTTGTTAGAAACTACAATATTTATAAATGAATATAAAAAAGCAAAACTAGAAAAGATTCACTATTCAAATATAAATATGTCTTTGGCGTTGTAGTGGGAGAATCGGTGTTGGAGGAGGATGGTTTTGCAGAGAAACACAGATTTCTGCCAACTTCAGCCTCTTGCCCCCCTATTACGTAACTGCAAACTTACGCTCCATTTCATGTTTAAGCTCAATCAAGTTTTGCTGACATACACCACGATGTTTCTCAGCCCCTCATTTGTCAAATATGTAAATACAGTGCATCCGTGGACGAAGTACTGCCATCTTGTAAACCTTTTTTAGTTTTGATATTTTGGGAAGAAGTTACTCTTGATAAAAAGTTCTAGTTATTACGGGACGCTATAAAGGGTAATCAAACTTGCAATAAAATTTATAGAACGTTTAAATTTAAGGGACACTCGTGCACAGATAGTTCAAGGCACAGTTAATCAAAATTAATTTTATTTTCGGACGAATAATTTTTTAGCTAGTAGTCTCTTCATAGATCAAGAAAATCATCCACAAAATTTAAGAATAATAACAGTTACACATTTTTAAATTAAATGTTTAGTGAGACACAATGTATCACAGAGTAATTCATTCTTATCTCTTTGGAGGAAAATTTGAATCAAACTCCTAGCTGCATATTTTCAGTACTTCTGATTTGAGCAAAATTAGATAACTAAAATTTGGAGTGGAAAAATTAAAAAATTAAAATTGGTCTCTATGGATTTACAGCTCGGCCTGTTGTCCTTTGGGGCTATTTAAAGATAATAATTTTAATAACACCAATGACATTTGAAAACAGAAAATTGTTGAAGGAATTGCCACTATGAATGCTAAAATTAATGCATGTGTGATAAAATTAAAATATAATTTGAAACGTGTGTACTGAAGGGAGGCGTTCTTGTGGAGTATATTTGGATGTCTTCTGTTACTATTTCAGTTTTTTAAACAACCTTTCTCAAACAAAAAATAAACCAAAATATTTACTCATGATCACATTTTTTGAATTCCCTGTATATTGTACCGCAAGTGTGAGTACCGTTAATTTCCATTGTATGCAAAACTGTTTTGTTAAGAATGTTTTTTCAGAAAGAATTCTTTGTTAAAAAAATCAAAAATAAGAAAGGTTACGAAGCATACAGTATCTCATCGGGGCCACACTGTAAATAAGGACATACAATAAGCATGTTTTCTAGGAGGACGCCATCCCCCGTTTTTTCTCTGGATTTACATAACCATTAAATTGAGTTACATTTTATGAGACACACAGGTTGATTTATATGTATCTTACATTTCATGGTTTTCTTCCAAGTGCACCTCATAACTTGCCAGGCCATCATAGGTAGCACTACATATTTCACATGTGTATGGTGTGACTTCATTTATCTGAACTGTATCTTCTTCCGTCTTTACAATGCAATAATTCTCCTGAAAATAAGTACACGGTGTTTATAGAAACTGTACGATTCTCATTTACACTTTTACCTACCTCTGAATCACTGCCTTTACCCGAGTTCCAGTTAGATGTGCAATTGACATAAGCTATTTGTGGTTCTAAACCTGAAAAACGTAAACTTATGGTGTTATCAAATAATAAAATGAGAATATATTAATATGTAGCACATGCCACTTGGGTTTTAACTAATTTATGATGAAAGACAAATAAAACAGGGTAAACTCAAGGCAGCCATCCATGTTGGAGACTTGAAGTTAATTCACAATCATAATTAGCTCTTAGTTATAATGCAATTTAATTTCATTTCAATAACATACCGTGTGCTGCATCAAATGCATTTAATGGATCCTCGCTTGCCTCCTCGGATATGCAGTTTTCGATTTTAATCTTTACTCCTTCCTTCTCAGCGCTGATCACTTCATTTTTACAATGAGTAGAGCACATTCTATTTTCGTGGCGTTTCCAGAATGCTGATTTTAATTCTATATTTAATTAATTATAATTAATCTATAGTCAATACAAGAAGTGTGTGAAGTTGGCAACGACCTTGGCAGCGACAGTATAAGATGTCACTTTTTTTAACCAGTTTTCGCAGTGATACCAACATGCAATAAACTAAGCTTCCTGTAAATGATTTAAGACCACACATACGTTAATTGTGAGGTCTTGTATACACAAAGTGTATACATACACATATATTTTGTTTATATTACCTACTTATGTTAATAATGCAGCATTTAAACACCCCTCATAAATAAGTTAGAAACCTTTGAAATTATCGACAATTTTGCTTACTAAAAATACGCCAGCATGTAAATGACCGTTGCAGGGGTTGATTTGGGGTATCTATTAAAATTTGATCTTTGCATCTAATAGGGGCAGCAATACATAATACATATGTGAAAACACAATAATAAGACACCCCAAATAAATAATTTACAGCCCTTTGAAGTTATCGACAATTTTGCTTACTAAAACTACACCAGCTTGCAAATGACCGTTGCTGGGGTTGATTTGGGGTGTCTCATAAAATTTGATCATTGCATCTAATAGGGGCGGCAATAGATAATATATATGTGAAAACTGCAAATTGTGAATGTCCAGAATGATCAGGCCCAAACTTTATTTAATTTTAACTATTTAATGTACTTATTGTGCGATTATAAAAATAACTTAAGATGTAGCCTAAAAACTATGATTGGAAACAATCAGATAAATTATATTCGTTTATTTACATCTTACAAATAATGTCTTCAATCACATTTAAAAGTATTCTTCTTCCCAATACATACATATATATATATATATATATATATATATATATATATATATATATATATATATATATATATATATATATATAATTAGCATTTAACAAAATATTTATTCTAAACCCGAATCATTGATGACCTTAAATCAGAAGCTATTGGTTAAGATACGGTTTTGTGATAGAACTTGTTTTCCATTATGATTTTGTGACTGGCCTAAACTAAGAGTATGGCTTACTTTTGGCACGACTTGGACCAACTAAGATGTATATTTAATTTGCATTTAATGAGCACATCCAGGGAGTTGGCCTTAATCACGATCCAATAATCGCGAATACTATTCGGGAAAGAGCGTCTCCAGAGGATATAAGTCGTATACATTGTTCACCGAGTCGATGACGATGGCCTTCACGGTGTCAACGATGATCGGTTTGATCTCCTCGTAGAGAATGTCGATGTTTTCGTTTATGGCCTCGTTGGTTCTGTCGTTGATCTCTTTTGAAGGGAACAGGTTGTCGAAGTACATCTTTATGTCGCCGATTCTTACGTCCATCTCAGATTTTGTGAAGATTATATGATCTTTGCCATTCTTTTGTGTCTTCTTGCCTGTCCAGACGCCAGTTACGTTCATATTCGCTGAAAGGATATTACATTAAAAGTGTGTAGTGAATATGATGACTGTGAGCTCAATAAAAAACATCTTGGCAGGTGAATTAATTGCATTGAGATTAAATCAATTGCAATGTAATTTTTGCATAGTAATTTGAAAATGGATGGATTAGGCAAGCTGGCCGTTTTACTACATATTCAACAAAATTTTCATGCGTAAAATTAAAGGAGTGTCAATTAAATTTCACACGCGATAATTTTAAAACCAACTATCCAATTATCTAAAATGTAATTTATATAAATTTACATTGCATTGTGTTTTATTATAAATAGGCTTCTTATATTGTAAACCAAACATCTAATTTTTTACATGTTTTATTGGAACACGCAGTTTTCTATACACATGTTAAAAGGTTTGTATTATATGAAACTCAATTAAAATGCAATATATTTTTGTGGAACTTATAAAAATTCTGCACTTAAAATATCCTAGCCCAAATTATTTTACACTTTCATTAAAATTGTACTTATTTTTATTGCGATATGAATAAATTTTAAACATTCGATTGTTATTCAATTGAATTAAAATGAAACACTGTTTTCCACACTCGAATTTAAATTATATTTAATTTTTATTACAAATAAGGCATTATTTATAGAAGACACGATTTTAATAACGATTGTTTTTAAGACGTCTGAATTAATATTACGTTTCATTTTTAATACTCTTGCAATAAATGGCACTTTATTTAAATGAATCTTTATTAAAATTGTACTTCGTTTTTACCACACTTGAAATGAAATTATATTTTCTTTTTAAAACTGAGTTTGTTAGCGTTCAATTGAACGCTAGGTTCATTAAAATTATACATTAATTAAAATTAAACATTCATTTACAACACACGCGCATTCAAATTCAATATGCATTTGAATGAAACATCAATTATTTATGCAACACGTTAAAATTCGATATCATTATTTTTGTACACGAATATAATTTTAAAGGAAGCTTTAGTACACCACATACAGATGGCGCACCGGTCGCCATTCGCGGCTTGGTTTTGTTTCATCTGGAATTACACAAAATACCTTTTGCTTCTGTTTATAAACCCTTTATGAGTGTGTATTTTCAAAACACAATAGCAAAATGTGCACGAAACGTATGCAAAATCATTTCTGGCATGAATAAACGACGTGTTTGCGCATGGTGGCGCCCTCTGTGCGATGACCAACGAAGCTTTCTATTGCCATTATGTACAAGTGTCAATTTAATTGTATTGAATTTTAATGTGTTGCATTTTAATTCGTGTTCAATTCTGATAGGATGTAATTTAAATTGAAATGTCGATGCAAAGACTCTCTCGTCGCCTAAATTTATCAAAATAATACTGTAGCAAACAAATCCTGTGTCATGTTATTCCATGTGTGAATGAAATAGAATGTAATTTTAATTTAGTTATTGAAAGAAAATGACTAAATGAATATATGGCCATCATTTTATTTAGTGTTTCATAGAAATTATAATTCGTTATAATTCAAGCATAAACAAAAAATGAACAGCATTTTAAATCAAATGTCTCAACCATTCAAGTTACGTTAAATTTGAATCATGCAACAATACAAATGTGCCAAAATAATTCATGTAATATTGAAATTACAGTATCATAAAATTGAGTGTTGATTTAATCCGTGAATAATAAAAACTACCTTATGCTTTAAATTAATTTTCATAAAAATACACGTCCTAAATCAAAATATTCATATTCCATAGAAATAGAATGTCATTTTAAGTGAACTTAGTGCACATTAATGTGTGGCAATCGACATTAACCCTCGCAAGTCACAACCTGTGGAATGAATACTAATTCTAGGCTCCAAATAAAGAAACATAACCTAGCAACAATTATTATTATGAGTTGTAATATGCCAATTCGCCAATATCACATATGCTTCAACTGTTTGATTTAACGATTTTGCCTAAATAGAACTTGGTGAAATTTAATTATTAATTACGAAAAACTATTAATTTAGGGCACACAATTCTTCAGTACAATGTATATATTCTCGAGTGACTTGAGGAAAAACGATAAAATTTAATCAAGGCTCTAGATGTTTTCTATCAAAGATTATGTAGACTGATTTAAAAATGTTCGCCTATATAATATAAATTACATCCGAATACTTACTCAAATTTCCTCTAAACGATCCACTGCTATCGAACTGAAGGAGCAAAACCTTGCCCTTTGCGTTAAAGTTCGCCGTTAGATAAGACTGGGCGGAAAACAATTGAAGCGTAAACCGAAGCGTTTCTAGGTTCACGTCGGCCTTCTCCAGTCTCATCTTTTCAAAACCAAACATTTGCATATCATGAAGAACTGCCGAGAAGCTCACCGCCGACCCATTCCCATAATTCAAAGAAAGCTCCTCAATGTGGAGCGGGTCTATCTGTCGCAGGTTCATTTCCGGTATACCTTTGCCCATATGCAACAACACAATGTTGAAAGATTTCCTGTAGCATTCACTCAAGTCTGGATCGGCTCTTTTGCAAATCGGCACGTAATCAGCTGAAATTTGTTATTAGAGTGTAAATAATTTTCTGCAAATATTGTGGTGGAATTAATTTAATAATGCTTGTATTATTATTAATAAGCAATTTCAGGCATAAGTATTTCTACATTCGTTATTCATTAGAATTTTTTTATTATACTTGCCAAAATTTTCATAAATGACAAAGATTAATGGAACCTACGTTCCTAAGTTTTTAGTTCGAACTTATGACGTCTTTCTACTTCTTTTTCTTTCTTCTTTTCGTTTTGCAAAGTTATTAAAAATTTCATTGACATTTATAAAACATGCCCTGAAATTATATCCTTGCAAAGTAATTAAAAAAATTATAAAAATTTGTTAAAATGTTGATTACAATTTTTTTTTAAATTCTTTAACTTTTCACATATTTATAAAATATGTTTCCTTTTTTGTCTCATATGTTTATTGATTTATAATAGTATGTTCCGGCTTCTGTCTGAGGCGTTTCATGGTTCCATTGAATAGTTTTTGGATTTCCTTTAAATTCTCGTTTATTTCTCGCGAAATTTGCCTAGGATCTTTCATTGGCTTTCTTTACCTCTTGCTTTACTTCCTTCCTTACCTCTTGATATTCATAGTCTCTTTCTTTTTTGTGCTTAGATATTCTTACCAATTTAGTTTTTTAGCTCTAATTTTGCTTTTTATCTCCTCTAGATTGATCGATGTGGCTTTTATTTGTTGAAAATTCATAATTACTAATGTATGAAATAAGGTGAAGAAATGATCATTTCTTCACCTGAAGAAGCCACAGTGTGGCGAAACAATTGTCGTGAACAATAAAAAACAATTTTGATTTTTTTTAAAAAGTGCGTAACTTTATTTCATACATTAGTTTTTATCTCCTCGTTCCACCATTGTGTTCTTTTCCTCACTTTACATATTATTTATTCGTTCCGCAGCTTATTTTTGCTCCTTGAAGTATATCGTTTTTTAATGCATTCCGCATATTTTCTACTCCTTTCTGTGTCCCTGTTCTGTTTTTACTCTCATTTCTTCTTGATATTTCTGTCTAATTGTGTCTTGTATGGTACTTTGTCTCTTATGTTCATCATGGTATGTTCCTTCATCTTTCTGAGCTGTTTCATGTTTCCATGGAATAGGATATTCTTGAAGATCTCATTCATCTTTTTTATGAAATTTTCCCAGGTTTTTCTTTGCCGCTTGGTTTACTTCATTCCTTGCATCTCGATTTCTCTTCTCTTCTCTTTTTCGAGCTGTTTCATGTTTCCATAGAATAGGATTTTCTTGAAGATCTCATTCATCTTTTCTAGTTAGTTTTTATTATCTCCTTGACTGACTATGTTTTCTTTTTCAGTTCCTTTTATTATTATTTTCTGCTTTTTCTCTCTATTCTCTATTACTTCCATTCTGTTGTATAAGCTAACGACTAATTTTTTCAGTGGCAGGTCTCTTCTATTTTTCTTGCATTTTCTTATCATGTTGTATCTTGTTGCTTTTAATAGCTCTCTCTAACCATGTTTACATGAACACATATGATTTATGTAATATTTAATAAGCTAACAGCTATAATTGAGAATTTCATTGAATAACAAATGACTAAGTATATGAAAAATAACATATTTCAAGAATAATACATTTGATAACAACCCAATTATATTAATGATATACAGATGTGTTACTTGACACGAGAAATAAATAGGCTTTATATTGATAAGCCACTGCATGAGGTATCACTAAATATCGCTGTAATGTGCTATAGAACCTTTTTTATATAAACTAAATTAGTACAAAAATGTAGGAAGCATATGGAACGCCGTTTTACTATTTATTCAACAAAATCTTCATGTGTAAAATTAAAGAAGTGTCATTTAAATAATAGTTCAATTAAAGTGACATTCTATTTCTATGGAATATGAATATTTTGATTTAGTACGTGCATTTTTATTAAAATGAATTTAAAGCGTAACGTTGTTTTTATGGTTCACGGATTAAATCAACATTGCATTTTGATAATTTTGATATTTTTGATAATTGGAAAGTTGGTCACTAAATTATGGCGTGTGTTATTTAAGTGACACTTCTTTAATTTTACACATGAAAATTTTGTTGAATAAATTGTAAAACGGCGTAGTTACCAACTTGTGTTGTTCTGCTCTACATATAGAAAATATAGGAATAATTTTGTAATCGGTTTGATTTTTGTTCTGATAAATCGCGAAAACGCAACATGCAATATGCCAATTAAAGAGAATTAATAAGTAAGATGTGGAGAATGCACAGTGCTAATGCGTTACTCAAATGGGGCGTCTGGTTATATAATATTGTTGACATCCTACCATTACACGTAATACGCGTAATTGGAGAAAGTTTACTTTATTTCGATCTCTTGATATCCTCACTTGGATACAATATTTACAGTACTATAAATATGTTCTAATCAAACCATTTAATTAGACACAAATTGCGTTCAAACTAGCAATAGCACTTTATATATTTGTTTGAAGTGAAGGTCAACTAGTTTAGTTGTTTTTTTGATCAAAAATTAATGGAGCATTTATTGTTCTATTATTAGTCAATTTATCAATAATTGCAGTGTCAATTAATATTTCAAGGCAAATAATTTATGCAGATAACCATCAATCAATCAAGTTTTTAATTTTTAATAAAAATTTTGTAATTCTTTAAAAAGTTTTGCAAATTTCTAGTAAAATAATAATAACTTCGTGAGTGATGTGCTTTGTAGATAAATCCTTAATTTCCACTAAAAATTGCAGGTTTCAATAAAACTTTGAAATTTTGGTATTTCGAATGAGAATTTTATAATTTCTAATCAAAATTTCAATTTCAAACTAAATTTATTTTCATTAAATTTTCTACAAATGAACAGTAACTTAACTGAAGCTTATTGCAAACGAAGGAAGAAGATTATACGGTTATCAAAAATCTACTAAATTATCTTAACTATCATTAACGAAATTTTGTAATTTCCATAGAAAAATAGAAATGCAAAATTCATTGTGATTTACGATCGAAATGGTATAATTTCAATGAGAATTTTATGTTTTGATGAGCTTTTTGTAATTTTTGTTAAAATTTTGTAATTTGTAAGAAAAACCTAGAACATTTTTATTGAATTTTTTAATTTATAATCAATATTTTGTATTTTCTCTGAAAAGTTTTGCAAATTTCAAGTAAAATAATAATAACTTAGTGAGTGATGTGCTTTGTAGATAAATCCTTAATTTCCACTAAATATTGCAGGTTTGAATTAAACATTGAAATTTTGGTAGATCGAATGAGAATTTCATAATTTCTAATCAAAATTTCAATTTCAAACTAAATTTATTTTCATTAAATTTTCTACAAATTAACAGTAACTTAATTGCAAATTATTGCAAAAGAAGGAAGAAGATTATACGGTTATCAAAAATCTACTAAATTATCTCAACTATCATTAACGAAATTTTGTAATTTTAAATACAAAAATAGAATTGCAAAATTCATTGTGATTTACGATCGAAATTTCAATGAGAATTTTGTGTTTTGATGAGCTTTTTGTAATTTTTAATAAAATTTTGTAATTTGTAAGGCAAACCTAGAACATTTTTATTGAATTTTTTAATTTATAATCAATATTTTGTATTTTCTCTGAAAAGTTTTGCAAATTTCAAGTAAAATAATAATAACTTAGTGAGTGATGAGCTTTGTAGATAAATCCTTAATTTTCACTAAATATTGCAGGTTGAACATTGAACATTTGGTAGATCGAATGAGAATTTAATAATTTCTAATCAAAATTTAAATTTCAAATTAAATTTATTTTCATTAAATTTTCTACAAATTAACTGCAACTTATTGCAAACGAAGGAAGAAGATTATACGGTTAACAAAAATCTACTAAATCATCTTAACTATCACTAAGTTGCAAAATAAGGAAGATGGTTAGGAAGACATGGTTAACAAAAATCTACTAAATTATCTTATAAATAAATAAAATTACTTTCTACATTGTAAGTTGAAATGAATTATACCTTTACGAGGTTGCAAAAAGGTAAAAATTTACTGTTTCGCATGCATGTCCAGTAAATTGTTGCTATATGCTGTATGCTGCATTTATTAAAAAATCACGTTTCGAAAATGAAACAAATAGAGCATTTCTATATAATGCTCCATTACTTCATAATGACGCTAATTTACAGCGCGAGAATAATTAGCCATTTCAGATATCATTAAGAACTAATTTTCATTTGAGGTTTGTTTGTTTATGATTGGCTAACATATTTTTTTTAAATTTAATGATTAATGTAACTCATCTGCTCAAGTTTGTGCTTAAATCATGTAAAATTAAAAATTTGAAACAAAGTTAATAATAAAATTAATACTTTCCTTGCTAATATCTTGATGAAACATTACATTATTATTATAAATGAATATTATGTATAATTACATTTGTTTTGTTTCGTATATTTTATCAGTTTCATGACACGTGTTTCGTCTTATTCAACCATTTTCGAAGGATTATGTTTACAATTTGATTGATGACTTGATTGATGACACATTTGATTAATTCAAATGAATCCCTGCTATAAAAATATCATTGCCTTGGAAGAGCTCGTTTTGATGATTCAATATGTTTTGTCCTTCCGTAATAGCTTTTCTGTTCTCTATCTCTTCTAACCTGTTTAATCTCCTTTTAATACCTACCTGTTTAATCTCCCTATCTCCTTTTCTGAAAATTTAATGGGTTTGATATCTCCTAAATCATGTCCTGTTTCTATACAATGGCAGGTTAATCCTGTTTGTCCACTTAAATTCTGTATCGACTGTTTATGTTCATTGTACCTTGTTTTAAAGTTCCTCCCTGTTTGAGCTATGTATATACCATCACAATGTTTACAATTAATTTGATATACTCCTGATTTATTTAATTTGTCTATATTTTCTATTTTATTATTGATTATAAATTTTCCAATATTATTTTTGTTAATTTCTAATGCTTTAATATTATATTTCTTAAACTCTTTACATGTTTTTTTACTTGTGTATGTCACATATGGCAATGTACTATCATATAATTTCATATATATATATATATATATATATATATATATATATATATATATATATAGATATATATATAAACCAACAAAAATGATCTGACAGTGCAAAAAATATTAAATGTCAGATTTCTAACAACCTAATTACCTAATTGCCTACATAATTCATATATTAAAATAATTAATGCATTGCTTCAATCATTCGCTAGTTTTTTTAATTATTAGCAAGTAGACCAATCATCAAATATATTTTATATTATAATTTGACTGATTTGCTTTCGTGAAATGAAAATAGCAAATAAATTCTGTACTGCACAGCGTTTTTCATGAATTTGTATTCAGTTTTATTTGTCTCTTGATAATGGTCGTGAAACCGAAACAATAGTACAGTTTTTCTATTAAAAATTTGTGAAACTTAACCAAGTGCTTTATTTATACTACTTTTGATTGTTTGTATTGTTCGTGATAAATAGAGAGCGTTTTAAAATTGACTTTTCATGCTTATGAATTTTTCTATTCATTTGAGTTTTTCTAAAATAAAGGTAAAGTATTCTGCTTCATTCTAAAATAAAGAAATTTATCAGTACAAAATATAGAGACAACATTAGTGCTGCAAATATTATTTCGTGCACGTCTATCAAAATATAAGTGCTGTTAAAAATGTATCTCTACTGTTAAATGTTTCCAATATCCCCTCATTTGAATGTAGAAACCAATTATGCGATGACCGGTCTTACTAGCAACCTTCCTTGCCATGTCCTTATGATAATAATGACAGTAACAACAAAAAATATACATATAACAATGTACTGGTAATGGCTGTAATAGCCGATATAAAAAATAAAACATCAGTGCTGCAAATATTTATTAATGCGCGTGTATCAAAGTATAAATGCTGGTAACTATTGATAAATTAAGCTTATATTTATAAATCTAGTCCAGTAAAATAGATACTTATATTTCATCCGTGGTTTTATTTTGAAAATTACGAAAAACCTATTGCAACGTCTTTTATTTATAGTAAGTAATATCATTGATTATAATGCCCTTAATAATAATAATACCCTTAATACCTAAGGGTATTATAATCAGTGGTAATATTTATGAAGATACATTTTGTTAGACTGTAAAATTTAATTTGGCACTAGTTTGTACATAATTTTTTTAAATATGTTTTACAAACAGACAATAATAATGTGCATTAAACGGGTTTCTCAAACTGCGATAAGTGCAAATCAATATTTAATCAATTTATTTTAACAAAGTGTCAATATCAACCAGAAGCTTCAATCCAAACTTATGAATACGTGTTTCCTACAAAGTATAGAGGAAAGAGAGAGAACAGATACAGTAAGTGGAAATATGGTTCAAAGTTGAGACCTTCTGCATTTCCTGATTTAGAATTAGAGAGATAACAAAGTTACTTGTGTTACAAGAGCAATAAAATAATAATATTGCGGACTCTAAAAAACAGGGTTGGAATAAATCATGATTTAAAAATAATCAAAAATCAAAAAATCAAATAAAGTAACTAATATTAGACAATCATTCATATTCACAGCAGTTCATGGGCCAAAAGACGATAGTCGATAGCCCATTCCATATATCATGTATCACATTGTATATCATATACCTATCTATCTTATCATGTATCACATCGTATATCATATATCTATCTATCTATCATCAATATTATATTATTATATGTATTATGTATGCTGTAAGAGTGTACCTGTATATGGAATAAATGGGTTGGAATGAATCATGATTTAAAAAAAATCAAAAAACAATGATTTAAAAAAAAACAAATAAAGTGACTAACTCACGAACTAATATTAGACAATCGTTCATATTCACAACAGTTCATGGGCCGAAAGACGAAAGTCGATAGCCCATTCCATATATCATGTATCACATTGTATATCATATATCTATCTATCTTATCATGTATCACATCGTATATCATATATCTATCTATCTATCATCAATATTATATTATTATATGTATTATGTATGCTGTAGGTGTGTACACCTGTATATGGAATAAATGGGTTGGAATAAATCATGATTTTAAAAAAATCAAAAAACAATGATTTAAAAAAAATCAAATAACTCACCAACTAATATTAGACAATCATTCGTATTCACAATAGTTCATGGGCTGAAAGACGAAAGTCGATAGCCGATTCCATATATCATGTATCACATCGTATATCATATATCTATCTATCATCAATATTATATTGTTATATGTATTATGTATGCTGTAAGTGATTTTGTTTGCTTTGTGATTTTTTTTTATATTTCCGATCAGGTTTTGTCAGTTTAGATGTGATTAAACTCAATTGATTCACATCCCGCTTCAAAGCATATGATTTTTTTATAATAAATTCCTTAATTTGAAGAATTGATGATTAAAAAAAATATTATAAATTTTCGCGTAGACTGTAAAAAATATCGCCACACGTTGAAAAACACTGATATACTGAAAATTGCTAATATTATACTAAAATGCTTATGACATAAATTATTATCAATTGATGCAGTACAACATTAAATATTTTGTAACTCACACCAATTGTGTATTATTTATATAGTAACAAGATTTATTATAAATAGGTGACAATCAGTACTAATGATGCTTAAAAGTTCAAAATGTTGCATTTGCATTGCACTTGCATTTGCATGTTGCATTTGCATCTATGTTGCAAATACGTAATATATTTTTTTTTGTTGGCTCCGAAGTTTTGGAGTTTTGTTTTTAAATTGGTTACCGGCCATTACAACCATAATAGCCATAATAGCATTGGTTTTGAGTTTATGGTATAAAATATGAAAGCCTCACGTATTTTCTTCTTCGCTCCTGAGGTACTGGAAATAGATGCAATTGCGATGCAGCACAGAATTAGAAAGCGATTCATGTTGCCGACTGGTACGTGTGCGATTGTGCTTCTGGCGGTTTCCTTAGATGCTTTATAGGTTTTCCCCCAGCTGGAAAATTGGAGTGCGTGTGCCGAAGCCAAGGTAGATGAGAGTTCCACTTTTCCGATTGTGGGCAAATTATTTTTGCAGTCACGAGCCGAGCTGCATTATTGCCGATCGTTATAGAGTGCATTGTAAGACTAGACCTGAACGTACGAGTATGCAAATACGCAGGAAAATTCCATAGTTGTAATGATCTCACTGCAGTTTACTGGGATCTCGGTGGAGGAGATGGTCACGTTGTGGAAGTCGTGCGTGTCAAAATCTGTGAAATTTTGAATTGTCTGATTTGTAACTGTAAATAAATATACAAATTAATCCTTTAACAATTACATACTATTTTGGAAAATATATGTTGACGATATTTTAATTATATGGAAAAACAACGACACACAACATTAAAAATTTACACAATTACATTTAACACTTTACACAAAAACATAAAATTCACACTTGAAATAGAAAAAAATAATAACATAAACTTCTTAGACAGTAACATATATATAAATAAAAAGCAAAGTAAACTTTAAAATATACAGAAAACCTACAAATAACAACATAATTATCCCAGCAGACTCATTCCACCATAGAACACACATATACTCTTCACTGTACTCACTAATCAACATAATGCTCACTACACCACTAAACCAAAATGATAAAATTAATTAAATAAACAAAATTAAAGAAACGCAACTTTGAATTAAAAATAATTACAAAATTTAGTTGGAAATTACTAACTTTTCAATAGATTACAATATTTTCATTAGAAATTATGAATTTCTTATAATAAATACCAAAATTTTAACTATAAATTTCAAAGTTTAATTGAAACCTGAAAGTTTTAGTAGAAATTATAACAAAAATGTCCACGAAGTACATCATACACTAAGTTATTAATATTTTAATATAAATAAGTTTAATAAGTTAAAATACAATTTTTTTAATATAAATTAAAAAAATCAATAGATATTTTGAAATTTTCGTTGTAAGTGACTAATTGCATATGTTAATTACGAATTATTATGAAATATTATGAAAATGTATCATTGGCAATTTCAATATTCGTATTATAACTTATAAAATTTCAGCAGCGATTATGAAAATTTTATTGTAACTTGCAAACATTGCACTAGAAAATCCAAAATATCTTTGGCATTTTCAAAATTTGCATTAAGCTGTTAAATCGTCCGTAGTTATTTGTAGAAAATTTATTGAATATACATTTAGTTGGAAATTACGAACTTTTCTTAGATTACAAGATTACCATTAGAAATTATGAAATTCTTAAATTATAAATACCAACATTTTAACAACAAATTTTAAAGTTTAATTGAAACCTGCAAGTTTTAGTGAATATTATAAAGAATTTATCCACAAAGTATATCACTTAGTAAGTTATTAATATTTTAATATAAAATTGCAAAACTTTTATGTTAAAATGAAAAATTTTGATGATGGATTAAAAACTTCATTACTAATTATTTATTTTTACCATTATAAATATCCCCTCTTATGAAAACATACATGACCGCCCCTGCTTCAAAGACGAAATCACCTTGAAGATTGGTATAAATTAGTCAGCAAGGAACCGCATGGGAACTATTCCTAATTATCGCCAAAATGGTTCGACTATTATTGTGTTCTGTGGCTGTTTTGCTATTGATTTTAGATGGAACGGAGTCTGATAAAGCATTGCGTGAGTTTTTCATCCCAAATTCAACTATCTAATTATAATAATAACAAAATTCATCAATCAATTAACTTAATAAACAAAATTAAAAACTTTTGGAGTTAGTTATCAATTATATAATGTTAAAGCAGAAGCAGATCGCCACTTTTTCACAAATAACAAAATTTAAAACTTTTTGAGTTTTCTTATCAATTATACAATGTTATAGCAGGAGCAGATTGGCCATTTTTTTAATGATTTGTTTTTGTATTGTTGAAAATAAATTTCTTCGAAAACTTTTTGTTCTCCTACAACATAGATATTAACAAAAATTGTAAAGTATATTTATACTTGATTTCAAATTAGTAGTTAAATCAATAATATAATTATAATAAAAACAAAATTCATTAATCAACTTAATTACAAAATTTAAAACTTTTGGAGTTTAGTTATCAATTATATAATGTTATAGCAGAAGAGGATTGCCATTTTTTTCAATGATGTGTTTTTGTATTATTGAAAATAGATTTATTGGAATACTTTTTGTCCACCATAGAAAATATTAACATTTGACACAATTGTAAAATATAATAATACTTGAGTTCAAATTAGTAGTTAAACTTTCATATATCGCTGTTAAAGAATGCAAATATCTACTTTGCGATCACAAAGAATCACCCCACCAAAATATAAAATTAATAATTTATTACTAATAGTTTCCCCAAACTTATATTAACTCAATTTCGAAATGTTTTATTAAATTAATAATATATTAATAGAATAAATAAGAAGATAATTGTTATATTATTATTCAGTACTTACTGGTAAAATATTTTGATTTATTTTATTTTATGATTCTATTATTTTATTTCACCAGACTAGTTTCGAAAATGACTAAACATTGAAAACATGCTTGCCATTTTTTTTAATGATGTGTTTTTGTATTATTGAAAATAGATTTATTGGAAACTTTTTGTCCACCATATCCCATGGTGGATATGGACCATACACTACATACCATACACTAATTCTTGGTTTCAAATTAGTAGTTAAACTTTCAAATATCTCTCTTCAAGATTGCAAATATCTACTTTGCGATCACAAAGAATCACCCCACCAAAATAAAAAATAATAATTTATTACTGATAATTTCTCCAAACTTATATTAAATCAGTTTAGAAATGTTTTATTAAATTATTAATACTTAATAGAATAAATAAGAAGACAATTGTTATATTATTATTTAGTACTTGTAAAAAAAAAAAAATTTATATTATTTTATGATTTATTTATTTAATTTCACCTCACTAGTTTCGAAAATGACTAAACATTGAATACATGCCTCTGATGATGGTTATATATAACCGAAAGTAGTCAGGAGAAATAAAGTAAGTAAATCATAAAATAAAATAAAAATAAAAAAAAATACAAGTACTAAATATTAATATAAAAATATATAACTGGTAATTTCTGGATAAAACCTTAAACTCAAAGAAGATAATTGTTTGAGAATCGTTTATACTGGTAGTATTATTGCTTGGCTTATTCATTTGTAATGTGTACCTAGTACAAGAACTTAAGAACTTTATCGAATGTAGAATAAAAAATTGCAATGAGACTGAATTTGTAGAATTTCAAAATTATAGTAAATAAGAAACTTGGGCAAAACTTTAAAAACTGATTTATATATATTTTTTATTTTTGGGCGGAAAGACCCCCTCTGGGGTCGATAGCCTTAATAAAGATCGTTATATATATATATCACATTTCTACAATCCTGAACAAAATATATCGAACATATATCCATCTTCATGCAATTTAAAATGGTTGTCAAATTTAAACCTAACTATCTCATTTCTTAAGATAAGTGTAAATCAATCTGTACATATAAAAGTGGCCAATCGTATCTAAAATCGTATCTAAATCTATGAATCTTCGAGATTTTTTATTATTATTTTCGAGATTGTTTATTATTATTATAGATTACTACTGACGCATGAAAATCTTCAAGTACTTATATTGATTGTTAAAAGTAAAAAATGTTGTTCTTACAATTTTAAATTAATTGTTTTGCGTGCACAAACTAATTCAAATAATCTTACCGTTAAAATCTGTTTGATCAGTCCATAACATATAGAACAATTTGGCCAAATCCATACGTCCTTCATGCTACGGTTTTGGTAATTAAGGAAGTACATTTGTTAATTTAAATTAAGCCCCATTACTCCATTGTGGATTCATAATCATGACGCAATTATAATTTGATTCAAAATGTTTTAATTAATATAATTACAACGTGGATTAAAATTTTCTGCATGTAATATTGAAGCCAAAAATTCTTTGAACAATTGTACCTAGCATTGCCTAACCTTTTCAGCAAGTTACGTGAAAGCATGCTCTGGTCCAGATGGTCCGCAGAAGAACCAATGTGTGCTGGACGCATTTAACGACATCCTCCCAAAGCTGGCAAACGGTTTGCCTGAGTTAGGGCTGCGCAAAGCGGAGCCCTACGATATCGAGAAGGTTGACATAAACTTTGGCACTGGGTCATCTGTTAACCTGGACGCAGTCCTCACCAACATGAAGATGTACGGAATGTCCGCTGCCAAAGCCAACAAAATTGATCTAGATACAAAACAAATGGTCCTCAAGGTGGACTTGGACGTACCCAGGATGCAGTTGGTGGCAGACTTTAAGGCCAAGGGCAAGGTCCTACTGTTCCAATTCGACAGCAAGGGCATATTCAATGGAAACATGAGTAAGTCGATATTATTAATAGAAATATGTTATTTAAATCAACTCATCGGAATGGACCTCAAAATACTAGCCTATGAATTTTAAACTGAATTAACATAAAATTAGCAACTCATTGGGTTATAAAAAATCAGTGGATATTATTCCAAACTCGCAAATATTAAGGTACACAAAAACACTAAATTATTTACAAGGACGTATATTAGATCAAAGATAACTCGACGGTGTTAAAATAGCATTTATCATTAATAACAGCTCTTATTAAAAAAAAAACGAATATTGCAGCTACCATAACAACCTTAATTATTAATTAGAATATTCTACTGTGCAACTCTTAATTGGCAATCAAATCTCCTTTATTTACCGTGAAAGATTTTAATCCGTTAGATTAAAGTTTATAATTATGTACTAATCTAGCGCATTACACTGCTTTTTGAATTTATAATTTATCTAATATGTCTGACATTGATATTGTGTTCATACTAATTACGTAAACTAATATGGTATATAGTATATGCAAAATAATTCAATGTTGATATCAACTGGTTGCCATTGAAATGTATTGCTTTCGAATAAGCTCATCGTCGGCCCTAAATGAACTATAAGTTTCGTTGTATAAATATTCTATAAAAGTTTCAAGATTTTTAAAATTCTGCACATAGTTAAAAAGAAACAATTTAGTACAAATTGAGAAGGCTGAAAGAAAAATATATTTTTAAGAACCGCTTCACTCGTATCCAGTGCCTTACTTACCTCTTTTGAGATCCTAGATCCTCAATATTAAAAAATAAAAATTGAAATAATTTTCTAATGAAAACTTTATACTTTCCAATAGAAATGCAACATTAATCTTAATTTACAACCGACACGATAACTTTAAATGAGAATTTGTGGCTTGATGAGCTTTTACCAATATTTTAGAAAAATAAATAATGTAGCAAATTTGCATGTAAAAAATGTCGCTTGCAACGAAAGTGTCATTATTTCTATTGAAACTTTTAATACATAATGAAAAATTTGTATTTTCCCTACAAATTGAAAATGCAAATTTTCTAAAGAAAAAATTTAGCAAATTTGCATGTAAAATATGTCGCTTGCAACGAAAGTATTAATTTCTATTAAAAGTTTTAATACATAATGAAATATTTGTATTTTCCCTACTATTTTTTGCAAATTTCTATTAAAATATTAATACCTTAATGAGTGATATGCTTTGTGGATAAATCCGTTATAATTTCCACTAAGGTTCCACTAATATTTGTAAATTATAAAAATTTCGATATCAATATTAAAAAATGAAAAATTAAATGATGTTCTAATGAAAACTTTATAATTTCCAATAGAAAATTCATCATAATTTATAACCGAAGCGATAACTTTAGATGAGAATTTTGTGGCTTGATGAGCTTTTAACAATATTTTATAAAATTTTGTAATTTGTAAAAAAAATGTAGCAAATTTGCATGTAAAATGTGTCGCTTGCAACGAAAGTGTCATAATTTCTACTGAAATTTTTAATTTATTATGAAAATTTTGTATTTTCCCTTAAATTTTTTGCAAATTTCTAATAAAATATTAAACCTTAATAAGTGATATGCTTTGTGGATAAATCCCTTATAATTTCCACTATGGTTCAACTAATAATTGTAAATTATGAAAATTTCGATATCAATATTAAAAAAAGAAAAATGAAATGATGTTCTAATGAAAACGTAATTTCTTATAGAAATGCAACATTCATCAAAATTTCGATATCAATATTAAAAAATGAAAAATGAAATGATGTTCTAATGAAAACTTTATAATTTCCAATAGAAAATTCATCATAATTTATAACCGAAGCGATAACTTTAAATGAGAATTTTGTGGCTTGATGAGGTTTTAACAATATTTTATAAAATTTTGTAATTTGTAAAAAAATGTAGCAAATTTGCATGTAAAATATGTAGCTTGCAACGAAAGTGTCATAATTTCTATTAAAACTTTTAATACATAGTGAAAAATTTGTATTTTCCCTACAATTTTTTGCAAATTTCTATTAAAATATTAATATCTTAATGAGTGATATGCTTTGTGGATAAATCCGTTATAATTTCCACTAAGGTTCCACTAATATTTGTAAATTATAAAAATTTCGATATCAATATTAAAAAATGAAATGATGTTCTAATGAAAAGTTTGTAATTTCCAATAGAAATGCAACATTCATCATAATTTACAACCGACACGATAACTTTAAATGAGAATTTTGTGGCTTGATGAGCTTTTAACAATATTTTATAAAACTTTGTAATTTGTAAAAAAATGTAGCAAATTTGCATGTAAAATATGTCGCTTGCAACGAAAGTGTCATAATTTCAATTTAAAGTTTTAATACATAATGAAAAATTTGTATTTTCCCTACAAACTTTTGCAAATTTCTAAAAAAATATTAATACCTTAATGAGTGATATGCTTTGTGGATAAATCCGTTATAATTTCCACTAAGGTTCCACTAATATTTGTAAATAATGAAAATTTTGATATCAATATTAAAAAATCAAAATGAAATGATGTTCTAATGAAAACTTTGTACTTTTCAATAATAATGCTACATTCATCATAATTTAAAATCGACATGATAACTTTAAATGAGAATTTTGTGGCTTGATGAGCTTTTAACCTTCCACAAATAACTATTAATATTTTAACAATTTATATTGCAAATGCCAATATATTTTGCATTTTACAGTGAAAATTCGGTAATTTACAGTAAAATTTTGATAATCGCTGCTGAAGTTTTATAATTTATAATACGAATGTCGGAATTGCCAATGATATTTTACATTTTATAATGAAATTTGATTTAATTTGTAAAAAAATGTAGCAAATTTGCATGTAATATATGTCGCTTGCAACGAATGTGTCATAGTTTCTATTGAAAGTACATAAATATGTATTTTTCGTACAAATTTTTGCAAATTTCTATTAAAATATAAATGGCAATTATTGTCTTGTAGAGTGTACTGTATTTCAGTTCTCTAACCAGTAATCTCTCCGAAACTGCCTCCCATCTGACCATTGCATTTCTCATTCTGCTCAAGCTTCTTTTTTCACTCCGCTCCATAATAACAGATGTTCGTTTTCTAGTTCCATAAACCCTTTCTCTTTTTTCTTTGTCTCATTTATAATTAAAATATCCAGTTTGGCCTTTTCAAACTCTACATAATTCTATTTCTTCCCCATTTATGCTCCTTATATTCCATGTTCCCAGTTTAATCATGTTTTCTGTCTGCAGCATAGCTTCTCTCCCTCTATTTTCTTTTTCTTACTTGTTTCTACTGTTCTTCTTATCATATTTCTAGCCTTGTACATCTTCCGTGTTTCCCTTTTTACAGCATTGCATTCTAGTTTTTTGTTGTTTTAGCTGCAGTCAAACCTCTTTCTTTCACGTTCCATTTATATTCCTTCCCATTTATCGTTATTTTTAGGTATCCACTCGTCGCCATATTTCCTTTATCTCCCTCTAATTAATTTGTTAACATGAAAGCGAAACTCTGCGAGCCTTTGCTTACTGATGAAGTTATGTGAAGGGTTTTTGAGTAATTGGTGGTAATATGTGGTTTATTGAATACACTATTTTCAGTCTATTTGAATTTAGTACAGGAAACGATTTCACAACAAGATATTGGATTTTATGAAAATTTAGTGGTAGTACCTACGGTTAGAATATGGTTCACTACCTAAATCAGTGGATTGGAAGGAGAGGAACTATCAAGTGGCCTCCTAGATCACCAGATCTAACACCGCTAGTTTTTTTTTTAATCTGGCCACTTGAAGTCTGTAATTTTTAGAAAGCAACCAGATACCAGTGAACAATTACGAGAAGGAAATGCACAAGAATGTCGAGCTATTACTAGACAAACCTTTTATTAAGTTCGCCAGGAGTTTGAGAGCAGGCTATATTTTTGTTTAGAAAACAATGGAAACATTTATTGTAGCATGTTATTTGAAATGAAATATTTCTTCCTAGATTTAATTAACTATTTAGATATAAGATATTTTCACCTTTAAGTTTGATCTTTTAACCCATTATTTCTTGCTTAATGCACCATTGCTCAATCTCCACGATAAATAATAAACTTTCTGTTTATTTCCCCTTGTTTATTTTATATGCAGCTTTCGTTTGGGCTTTTACTTCAAGTTTATCTTTGATACATTTTTCCTCTACTCTGCTTCAACATACTCTAATTTTTAGCTTACCTACATTGCCTTTTTTTGTATCTTAATAAAATCTTTATATTTTTTTAGCTGGAATTCACTCCGAAAGTAGTTGGCAGTGCATCAATCGGGTGAGGAAAGGAGAGTCGTACTGTCAGGTAGACAATCCGGACATAAATATAATTATCAAAGACATCAAAATACACTTTGAAAACCTCTTCCCGACGGCAGAGCTGAATTCGCATGCCAACCAAGCGATCAACGAGAACATTGATGTTTTATATGATGAGTTGAAACCGATCATCGTCGAGACCGTCAAATCAGTATTCGTAGATGCTGTAAATAGAGTACATAAATTGTTTGCGTATCAAACTTTATACCCTCAATAAAATATGTGATCATGGTCATTTAATAATATAGTACAGACCTGTGTATTTATAGCATATAAAACTCTTGCACTTACCTAGTTACGTATGTAGTTATAGAACTACGCAGTGTCATGTACCTAATTATTATGTTATAAATCTAAGTACTTACATTTTTATTTGTCACGTGTTAGGTCTATTGCCATGATTTATCCGCTCATACAAAACCACCTATTGTAGTTAATAGATTGTTTCTAATAATTATTCATCAATAATTTAAAATTTTCAAAGAATACAGAAAATCGAAACCTATAGGGTATTTACTAAATGTTTTCCCCAAATTTGTATATCGAGTTAGCGATATAAACCCAGTTAACCCTACTATAGGCAGCGACTCTGACAGTTTTTGACCAGAAAACCGGACCGGAACCAGAACCGTGTGACAACTCCGTGTGTCTCCGTGTGTCTCCGTGTGTAACCTAACCTGTGTGTCTCTGTGTGTCTCTGTGATTTATTATTATATTATCTATTAAATCACAGCAGTATCGTGGTGCAGTCAAAGACAAAGTACCGTCAGCCTATCAACAGCCGAAGCTGAATATGTTGCAGCTTTCAGTGCGTGCAAAGAAGTGATTTGGTTGCAGACTTTTCTAAGTGATGTCAGTGAGTGTATAGTGAAACCGACCACTATCTTCGTTGACAATCAGAGTGCAATCAAGTTAGTGAAGAACCCAGTGTTTCATCCGCGCACAAAACATATTGACATTAAATACCATTTTATTCGTGAGAAAAATATGTCTAATGAAATAAGAGTTGAATATGTACCTAGTAATATGCAACTTGCAGATATATTTACTAAACCTCTGAATTCTCACAAGTTTAATCAAACAAGATTGTTGCTTGGAATGATTAGTTACTGAGAGTTTTTTTTTAGTTAGTAGAAATTTAGTTTAAGAACTGTTAATCGTAATTGTTAGATTTATAGAATCTTGTGGGAGTGTTAGAATAAGATTCTATCATTCAAATGTTTCCGCCACTGACCAAAAGTAAGGTTGGTACCGGAAATACAAATCAAGTTGTTGGACAGAAAGAGACAGTTAGTTTTTAAGTTGTAAAGCCGGTGCGTAGAACGTTATCGAATCCTGTTATGTTAATCTCTTTATTTAATGCTCAATAAACAAACAGTTATTAAGAATTAGTTTATCATAGCATTGTGCCGTCTAAAACAATACTGCAGTACCAATGTGATTCGCAGTTCAAACTACTACAGAAAATAGAGTTCTCTGTATGCTTAATATTTGGAGCATGGAGACCATTTGCTTGAGTTGGATATGTTCAGCTCTCAAACAATTTTTCATACAAGCAGTATATAAGAAATATGCCTAGCCCTTGGACGATTAACACAAACATTACATTTGCGTTTCCACATTGATAATAAGGCCTAAAGGCCATATTGATCCCTATGATGGCTCAATGGCAAGGGTTGCATGGCTATCATCAAAAGTTAAAAAAACATCTAAAGTGCATTAATGGATCATGGGATGTATCATTGTCGTGAAATAGCGCCGATCAAAACGATATTGCAGTTTTAATGCGATTCGCAGTTCAAACTACTACCGAAAATAGAGTTCTACGGGATGTATCATAGCCGTGAAATAGAGAAGTTGTGCCGTCTAAAACAATACTGCAGTACCAATGCGATTCGCAGTTCAAACTACTACAGAAAATAGAGTTCTCCATAGGCTAAATATCTGCAGTTATTTACAACCAGTATTTTAGAAATATGCCTACCTCTTGGATGATTAACACAAACATTACATGTGCGTTGCCTCATTGATAATAAGGCCTAAACGTTATATTGATCCCCATGATGGTTCAATGGCAAGGGTTGCATGTCTACCATCAACAGTTTAAAAAACATCTAAAGTGCATTAATGGATCATGGTATGTATCATTGCCGTGAAGTAGTGCCGTCCAAAACAATACTGCAGTACCAATGCAATCCGCAGTTCAAACTACTACCGAAAATAGAGTTCTCCGTATGCTAAATATTTGGAGCGTGGAGATGATTTGTTTGAGTTAGATATTGTTCAGATCTCAAACTATTTTTCATACAACCAGTATTTTAGAAACATGCCTACCTCTTGGATGATTAACACAAATAATACATGTGCGTTGCCACATTGGTAATAAGGCCTAAAGATTATATTGATCCCCATAATGGCGCAATAGCAAGGGTTGCATGTATACCATCAAAAGTTAAAAAAAACATCTCAAGTGCATTAATGGATCATGGAATGTATCATTGCCGTGAAATAGTGCCGTCTAAAACAATATTGCAGTTCAAATGCGATTCGCAGTTCAAACTAGTACCAAAAATAGAGTTCTCCGTATGATTTGGAGCGTGGAGACGAGTTGCGTTAGATATTGTTCAATTCTTAATCAAAAGTTAAAAAAAACATCTAAAGTGCATTAATGGATCATGGATGTATCATTGCCGTGAAATAGAGAAATTGTGCCGTCTAAAACAATCCTTCAATACCAATGCGATTCGCAGTATAAACTACTACCGAAAATAGAGTTTTCCGTATGCTAAATATTTGGAGCGTGGAGATGATTTGCTTGAGTTAGATATTGTTCAGATCTCAAACAATTTTTCATACAACCAGTATTTTAGAAACATGCCTACCTCTTGGATGATTAACACAAACAATACATGTGCGTTGCCACATTGGTAATAAGGCCTAATGATTATATTGATCCCCATAATGGCGCAATAGCAAGAGTTGCATGTATACCATCAAAAGTTAAAAAAACATCTAAAGTGCATTAATGGATCATGGGATGTATCATTGTCGTGAAATAGCGCCGATCAAAACGATATTGCAGTTTTAATGCGATTCGCAGTTCAAACTACTACCGAAAATAGAGTTCTACGGGATGTATCATAGCCGTGAAATAGAGAAGTTGTACCGTCTAAAACAATACTGCAGTACCAATGCGATTCGCAGTTCAAACTACTACAAAAAATAGAGTTCTCCGTAGGCTAAATATCTGCAGTTATTTACAACCAGTATTTTAGAAATATGCCTACCTCTTGGATGATTAACACAAACATTACATGTGCGTTGACTCATTGATAATAAGACCTAAACACTATATTGATCCCCATGGTGGTTCAATGGCAAGGGTTGCATGTCTACCATCAACAGTTTAAAAAACATCTAAAGTGCATTAATGGATCATGGGATGTATCATTGCCGTGAAGTAGTGCCGTCCAAAACAATACTGCAGTACCAATGCAACTCGCAGTTCAAACTACTAACGAAAATAGAGTTCTCCGTATGCTAAATATTAGGAGCGTGTAGATGATATGCTTGAGTTAGATATTGTTCAGATCTCAAACAATTTTTCATACAACCAGTATTTCAGAAACGTGCCAACCTCTAGGATGATTAGCACAAACATTACATGTGCGTTGCCACATTGATAATAAGACCTAAAGGTATTGATCCCCATGATGCCTCAATGGCAAGGGTTGCATGTCTACCATCAAAGGTTAAAAAAACATCTAAAGTGCATAAATGGATCATCGATGTATCATTGCCGTGAAATAGAGAAATTGTGCCGTCTAAAACAATACTTCAGTACCAATGCGATTCGCAGTATAAACTACTACCGAAAATAGAGTTCTCCGTATGCTAAATATTTGGAGCGTGGAGATGATTTGCTTAAGTTAGATATTGTTCAGATCTCAAACTATTTTTCATACAACCAGTATTTTAGAAACATGCCTACCTCTTGGATGATTAACACAAACAATACATGTGCGTTGCCACATTGGTAATAAGGCCTAAAGATTATATTGATCCCCATAATGGCGCAATAGCAAGGGTTGCATGTATACCATCAAAAGTTAAAAAAAACATCTCAAGTGCATTAATGGATCATGGAATGTATCATTGCCGTGAAATAGTGCCGTCTAAAACAATATTGCAGTTCAAATGCGATTCGCAGTTCAAACTAGTACCAAAAATAGAGTTCTCCGTATGATTTGGAGCGTGGAGACGAGTTGCGTTAGATATTGTTCAATTCTTAATCAAAAGTTAAAAAAAACATCTAAAGTGCATTAATGGATCATGGATGTATCATTGCCGTGAAATAGAGAAATTGTGCCGTCTAAAACAATTCTGCAGTACCAATGCGATTCGCAGTATAAACTACTACCGAAAATAGAGTTCTTCGTATGCAAAATATTTGGAGCGTGGAGATGATTTGCTTGAGTTAGATATTGTTCAGATCTCAAACAATTTTTTATACAACCAGTATTTCAGAAACGTGCCAACCTCTTGGATGATTAGCACAAACATTACATGTGCGTGGCCACATTGATAATAAGACTAGATAGAATAAGACCTAGAGGTATTGATCCCCATGATGCCTCAATGGCAAGGGTTGCATGTCTACCATCAAAAGTTAAAAAAAACATCTAAAGTGCATTAATGGTTCATGGATGTATCATTGCCGTAAAATAGAGAAGTTGTGCCGTGTAAAACAATACTGCAGTACCAATGCGATTCGCAGTCCAAACTACTACCGAAAATAGAGTTCTCCGTATGCTAAATATCTGGAGCGTGAAGACGATTTGCTTGAGTTAGATATTGTTCAGATCTCAAACTATTTTTCATGCAACCAGTATTTTAGTAACATGCCTACCTCTTGGATGATTAACACAAACAATACATGTGCGTTGCCACATTGGTAATAAGGCCTAAAGATTATATTGATCCCCATAATGGCGCAATAGCAAGGGTTGCATGTATACCATCAAAAGTTAAAAAAAACATCTCAAGTGCATTAATGGATCATGGAATGTATCATTGCCGTGAAATAGTGCCGTCTAAAACAATATTGCAGTTCAAATGCGATTCGCAGTTCAAACTAGTACCAAAAATAGAGTTCTCCGTATGATTTGGAGCGTGGAGACGAGTTGCGTTAGATATTGTTCAATTCTTAATCAAAAGTTAAAAAAAACATCTAAAGTGCATTAATGGATCATGTATCATTGCCGTGAAATAGAGAAATTGTGCCGTCTAAAACAATACTTCAATACCAATGCGATTCGCAGTATAAACTACTACCGAAAATAGAGTTTCCGTATGCTAAATATTTGGAGCGTGGAGATGATTTGCTCGAGTTAGATATTGTTCTGATCTCAAACAATTTTTCATACAACCAGTATTTCAGAAACATGCCTACCTCTTGGATGATTAACACAAACAATACATGTGCGTTGCCACATTGGTAATAAGGCCTAATGATTATATTGATCCCCATAATGGCGCAATAGCAAGAGTTGCATGTATACCATCAAAAGTTAAAAAAACATCTAAAGTGCATTAATGGATCATGGGATGTATCATTGTCGTGAAATAGCGCCGATCAAAACAATATTGCAGTTTTAATGCGATTCGCAGTTCAAACTACTACCGAAAATAGAGTTCTACGGGATGTATCATAGCCGTGAAATAGAGAAGTTGTGCCGTCTAAAACAATACTCCAATACCAATGCGATTCGCAGTATAAACTACTACCGAAAATAGAGTTTTCCGTATGCTAAATATTTGGAGCGTGGAGATGATTTGTTTGAGTTAGATATTGTTCAGATCTCAAACAATTTTTCATACAACCAGTATTTTAGAAACATGCCTACCTCTTGGATGATTAACACAAACAATACATGTGCGTTGCCACATTGGTAATAAGGCCTAATGATTATATTGATCCCCATAATGGCGCAATAGCAAGAGTTGCATGTATACCATCAAAAGTTAAAAAAAAACATCTCAAGTGCATTAATGGATCATGGAATGTATCATTGCCGTGAAATAGTGCCGTCTAAAACAATATTGCAGTTCAAATGCGATTCGCAGTTCAAACTAGTACCAAAAATAGAGTTCTCCGTATGATTTGGAGCGTGGAGACGAGTTGCGTTAGATATTGTTCAATTCTTAATCAAAAGTAAAAAAACATCTAAAGTGCATCAATGGATCATGGCATATATCATTGCCGTAAACTAGAGAAATTGTGCCGTCTAAAACAATTCTGCAGTACCAATGCGATTCGCAGTTTAAACTACTACCGAAAATAGAGATCTCCGTATGCTAAATATTTGGAGCGTGGAGATGATTTGCTTGAGTTAGATATTGTTCTGATTTCAAACAATTTTTCATACAACCAGTATTTCAGAAACGTGCCAACCTCTTGGATGATTAGCACAAACATTACATGTGCGTTGCCACATTGATAATAAGACCTAAAAGTTATATTAATCCCCATGATGCCTCAAAGGCAAGGGTTGCATGTCTACCATCAAAAGTGCATTAATGGATCATGGATGTATCATTGCCGTGAAATAGAGAAATTGTGCCGCCTAAAACAATACTGCAGTACCAATGCGATTCGCAGTTTAAACTACTACCGAAAATAGAGTTCTCCGTATGCTAAATATTTGGAGCGTGGAGATGATTTGTTTGAGTTAGATATTGTTCAGATCTCAAACAATTTTTCATACAACCAGTATTTTAGAAACATGCCTACCTCTTGGATGATTAACACAAACAATACATGTGCGTTGCCACATTGGTAATAAGGCCTAATGATTATATTGATCCCCATAATGGCGCAATAGCAAGAGTTGCATGTATACCATCAAAAGTTAAAAAAACATCTAAAGTGCATTAATGGATCATGGGATGTATCATTGTCGTGAAATAGCGCCGATCAAAACAATATTGCAGTTTTAATGCGATTCGCAGTTCAAACTACTACCGAAAATAGAGTTCTACGGGATGTATCATAGCCGTGAAATAGAGAAGTTGTGCCGTCTAAAACAATACTCCAATACCAATGCGATTCGCAGTATAAACTACTACCGAAAATAGAGTTTTCCGTATGCTAAATATTTGGAGCGTGGAGATGATTTGTTTGAGTTAGATATTGTTCAGATCTCAAACAATTTTTCATACAACCAGTATTTTAGAAACATGCCTACCTCTTGGATGATTAACACAAACAATACATGTGCGTTGCCACATTGGTAATAAGGCCTAATGATTATATTGATCCCCATAATGGCGCAATAGCAAGAGTTGCATGTATACCATCAAAAGTTAAAAAAAAACATCTCAAGTGCATTAATGGATCATGGAATGTATCATTGCCGTGAAATAGTGCCGTCTAAAACAATATTGCAGTTCAAATGCGATTCGCAGTTCAAACTAGTACCAAAAATAGAGTTCTCCGTATGATTTGGAGCGTGGAGACGAGTTGCGTTAGATATTGTTCAATTCTTAATCAAAAGTAAAAAAACATCTAAAGTGCATCAATGGATCATGGCATATATCATTGCCGTAAACTAGAGAAATTGTGCCGTCTAAAACAATTCTGCAGTACCAATGCGATTCGCAGTTTAAACTACTACCGAAAATAGAGATCTCCGTATGCTAAATATTTGGAGCGTGGAGATGATTTGCTTGAGTTAGATATTGTTCTGATTTCAAACAATTTTTCATACAACCAGTATTTCAGAAACGTGCCAACCTCTTGGATGATTAGCACAAACATTACATGTGCGTTGCCACATTGATAATAAGACCTAAAAGTTATATTAATCCCCATGATGCCTCAAAGGCAAGGGTTGCATGTCTACCATCAAAAGTGCATTAATGGATCATGGATGTATCATTGCCGTGAAATAGAGAAATTGTGCCGCCTAAAACAATACTGCAGTACCAATGCGATTCGCAGTTTAAACTACTACCGAAAATAGAGTTCTCCGTATGCTAAATATTTGGAGCGTGGAGATGATTTGTTTGAGTTAGATATTGTTCAGATCTCAAACTATTTTTCATACAACCAGTATTTTAGAAACATGCCTACCTCTTGGATGATTAACACAAACAATACATGTGCGTTGCCACATTGGTAATAAGGCCTAAAGATTATATTGATCCCCATAATGGCGCAATAGCAAGGGTTGCATGTATACCATCAAAAGTTAAAAAAAAAACATCTCAAGTGCATTAATGGATCTTGGAATGTATCATTGCCGTGAAATAGTGCCGTCTAAAACAATATTGCAGTTCAAATGCGATTCGCAGTTCAAACTAGTACCAAAAATAGAGTTCTCTGTATGATTTGGAGCGTGGAGACGAGTTGCGTTAGATATTGTTCAATTCTTAATCAAAAGTAAAAAAACATCTAAAGTGCATCAATGGATCATGGGATGTATCAATGCCGTAAAATAGAGAAGTTGTGCAGTCTAAAACAATATTGCAGTACCAATGCGATTCGCAGTTCAAACTACTACCGAAAATAGAGTTCTCCGTATGCTAAATATCTGGAGCGTGAAGACGATTTGCTTGAGTTAGATATTGTTCAATCTCAAACAATTTTTCATACAACCAGTATTTCAGAAACATGCCTACCCCTTGGATGATTAACACAAACAATACATGTGCGTTGCCACATTGGTAATAAGGCCTAAAGATTATATTGATCCCCATGATGGCGCAATAGCGAGGGTTGCATGTATACCATCAAAAGTTTAAAAAAAACATCTGAAGTGCATTAATGGATCATGGGATGTATCATTGCCGTGAAATATTGCCGTCTAAAACAATACTGCAGTTCCAATGCGATTCTCACTTCAAACTACTACCGAAAATGGAGTTCTCCGTATGCAGAATATTAGGAGCGTGGAGATGATATGCTCGAGTTAGATATTATTCAGATCTCAAACATTTTTTCAATTTTTCATACAATTAGTATTTCAGAAACATTCCCCGGCTGAAGAGAGTCCGTGGAAAACATCCAAAAGCACGTTACAAGGTTCTTAATAGACATTCCTGTCGAGGAGTTTCACGGTGCCTTCCAGGCCTGGCAGACACATCTCCGAAAGTGTATTGATGCAGGGGGAGAATATTTCGAAGAATTTTGAGCTTTTGTACCAGTACGATCAATAAATTTATTTTTCATAGAAAGTGCGCATTACTTCAATAATGGACCCTGTATTCGGTGGACAAACAGCCCAAATAATTAGGCAGCAGTACCGGATCAGATATATTAACTATGTAACTGTTATATGATTATACTATGTATAACATCTTTAACAAATGGTATTCGTCGGTATTTGCGATACGACACCCCGCCGGTCTAGTGATCGGATTATATCCAGCTAGTTAAAATATTCCAAGGGGCAAATTCCGCCTCTGGTAAGATTATCTAGATTCATGTTTTGACGTGGTTTTCATAACGCTATCTTAGGCCTAAAAAGTACCTAGCTGAGAGAGAGCACATAGCATACCGAATCCTCAAAAGTGCCAAGGGGCATCGAAGATTACGCCGCCAGCCGGATATCTAACAGGATTTTTTTTGTCTTTATTTCTTATCATACCTTTTAGTTTATTTTCAATCAACATTGTAATTTGCACGCGCTGTCGGTTTACCTGTTCCTCACCGCGCACTCAGTTTGAAACAAACGCATGTGCACATCCTCTGGTTCATAAGTAATTGCAGGATTGTAACGGGTCGGTTTTGACTTCGACGAAATCTGCATTGATTTTTAAATGCGCTCACTGACCGTCAACGTAGGCAACCGCTACGCACACGTTTTTTTTAAGCGTAGACGCGTTTCCGCGTCATGCGGCAGAACGCAGCTGACTCTCTTTGAGTGTACTGACTCTCTTTGAGGGTAAAAGTGTCGGGAGGTACACGTTTTTCTTTGGGCTTATCGCCAACCGGTTTCCGGGATTTCAAATGTGTTATCCAATAACCACCCTGTGAGGGATTAAGCGACACCGGCACAAGGCAAGGGAGAGCAGCGATAATCGGCTATACACGCTCAAACACCAGAGTAAGTAATTAAAACCAACATCATTTTTGTAAAGACACGTGTCCGGCCATTATTAATAAGGCCATGTGCTTTATAGGCGTTTTTTTGGGTAGGGGCTGAAACAACCCAGCCAGTCAGTTTCTCGGCTAGGGGCGACGACCAGCCTGCCGGAGTTTTTTTGAAGACCGCAGATTAGCGGCGGCGTCCCCGGCGATTGCCAGCAGCACGAATTCCTGAGAACCGAGCCACAATCACCAAGCGGAGACGCCACGTGGATGAGCAGGCCAGATCCATATTTTTCTCTCATTTATTATCTTTAATTTTTTTTGTTATATCGTTTTCTTTTGTGTAAATTTGCGTTGCGTGTTTCGTGCCGTTTCATTTACTTCTGTAGATATTTCATGGTTTACCTTATTCCCCCAGTTCGCCCTGCTACCTTGCAAACAAACCATGTAGAGCCTGCACCAATATCTGGCTTAAGCTAAGGGACCGTCACACCGTCTCCACTGAATTAGCTAGGGCCAAGGTAGTGCTTAATAATGGAGCAGAGCCCCAATATGAAAAGGTTGAAATACGGGGGTTGCAATTATTAAATATTAATCATTTCAATTCAACAGTATACCGTCACCAAACCCTTGGATCTCTTGGGTGACGGGCCAAAAACATATTTGTGCATTTTAAGGAATTAATACACATTGAGATATGTGCACATGAGTTCCTGGACGTAGCACAATAATGAAAGACGCTAACTATGCAGCAGTCTATTACACTTCTGTCGATGTGCAATGTTCCGGTGTAAGCAGTATTGATCATAGGTTAGGTATATGCTTCGAATGTAAGCACAATTATAGAATCAGTTATTAAATACACTTGAGTTGGAACACAAACGTTTAGATTGAGACACCCCAATGCTGCGAACCAAAGGAAGAACATCACAATACCTCATAGTGTGAACCATTAAAATTGAACACGGATTTTAAACATCTCCTGGTAAGGTACAAGCGTACCAATAGTGAACCAATGCCAAAATATTAAGGTTCAAGCACTAGTTGATTGACCCAAATATGACCCAATTCATATTTGGGAACCAAGTGTGTGATACAGCAATCACACTCAAAATTTCTTGACATTAAAAGAATCCATATTTTCAGTTGATTTGTTACACCATGCTACACTGAGAAGAACTTGAATCTTCATACATAATTTAGTCTTGCAGTTTCATTTGACTTAATTTTTTTTTTAGGTGTACTCTTGCTTCCATGTTTGGTTCATCTTTCATCTTTCCAATATTGCTGATATTTAAAAGAATCCATAATTTCAGTTGATATGTTACTCCATGTTACACTGAGAAGAACTTGAATCTTCATACATAATTAAGTATTGAAGTTTCATTTGCTTTAATTTATTTTTATGATGTGTATTCTTGCTTCCGTGTTTTTATTATCAACAAAGTACTTATATTGCTGATATTTCAGGCTCTTGCCAATTTTGTTAGATCATCCGGAAATGGTTAATTTTCTTTCACTTAGCAGCTCTTACTCTTGATGGTAATCAGTAGCCTTGAGGATATGATTTTTTTTTGTTGTAATGTGTGTTCCTTTTATTTTATTCATTATTTGATTTCGATTGAATATCGCTGAATGTTTCACTTTCTTGGACATGTCTTGTCAGTTGATATGGCAGGTCTTGAGCTATCACTTAGTTGAAGCCTTGTATTCTCTCAATGGCATTTTCTTCGTTTCTTTTGTTTTCATATTCACATGACTATTTGTGGAGTTATTTAACATCAGACGAGTCTTGAAGCCTAGCGTATATATTCTCTCGATTCGAGCCGACCTTGAGGAAAGTGAATGGAAAATCACTTAATCTTGTAGTCTGTCAAGGCTTGGACATCACATTGAAATTCAGGTAGGTTTTATTGGATCGTGGCTTTCTGTAACAAAGAAAAGATATTATTATAAGAGGATAGTGACTTCTCAGAGAAATATTAACTCCAGGCTTTTCCTGACCTTTATACCACTGGGTATAAATTTTATTACATATCTCGCTCATTGTAAAGAAAATTAAACCTGTCTACAGTCTGTAAAGTTCATTTTTAGTTAAAATTTAGAGGAAAGGTGGGCAAATCTTTTGACTGTCAGGCTACAGTGCAGATAAAAATTTGACCCCGGGCCGCATTACATTTTTTAAATGTTTATATGTTAAAGTGTTTCTATAAGTTAAGATGTTTGTCTTAAGATCATTCACTGTGGGTACTATGTATAGATAAATTTGTAAATGTTTTCTTGTTCCTTTCTTGTTGAAGTAATATTGAGGCAGGACACAATCACAAACCAACTTCAAATGTATTTTTTATTATACATATATACATGGTGTTTCAAAATAAAACACCCAAATCGCCATTTCCAGGCACCAGATGGAGTTTATTTAGAGAGTACAAGAAAAATAGTAAATCTGGAAACTAAGCTAAAATTTAGGTGTCTGTAATATCTATCTATTGTCAAGTCATTAGTGTCATGTTATCAGTTTCAAGATTTATAATAAATCAATGGTACATGTTACTTGTATATCCTACTTTGAATTGATACAACAATTTCACAATTGAAACTAGTTTTTGTAAATTAAGTACAGTCATATTTATTAGATATATTAAATTGTTCTAAATTGACAGGGACATTTGGGCACTTTTGAAATAAGTAAAAGTGTACACATTGCCAAACTTCCGTGTTTTACGTTTTTCTACAGAAAATTAACTGCCAACTAGTAGATGGACATGGAGATTTTGGTGGAATAATTTGAAACACATTGTAGTCATGCTCACATGACTGTACATACTTTTAAATGAAAGGTATTTATAAAATGCTTCGTGGGCCGGATAAAATTTCTGTGCAGGCACAATGTCATCCTGCACACATCATTTCATTTTTGCACATCTGTTATAAAACGCCCTGTATGTTCGGTTTCCGTTCTGCCAGAGAAACGTTTTATATTCTGTTAGATGTTTTTAAATATATAAAAAAAAAATGCAACTGAAGATTGTGTTATTCGGCACGTTCGACATGCACGGAACCGAAATAAACCAGTATTTTTTTGGTTCGGCTCCGGTTTTCGTTCCGACAAATATAACGAATTTTTTCGGTTTCATTTCCGGTTCGAAGCCCCGGATTAAAGCTTTAAAAATAATACACATCTTCATAATAGTAAGAGATTTACTTTCAGTTCAATCATATCTTCACATGCAATAAAATTTGAATCGAAATCGTCAATAAAATATAAACTTAATTGTACATGCATTTATTTTTTAAATAAATATAGTGTTCTACTAAAGAGTACATAAAAATATTCAATAAAGTTATTCATAAGCGCCAAAAATACAAATTTTGCTTTACACGTTTATTCCATATTAAATTACAATACAATACAATATTTTGTTAATACAGTTCAATTGGAAATAATTCAGACTAAATTGCAACACAAATGTTAAAAAGCAGGGCTTCGTACAGAATTTTTTTTGTTTCGTTTCGGTTCAGTTAAAAACCAATTAGCAACTCTCTATAAGAGCAACTATTTTTGATATTTTTTTTCTTCCATAAGTCCGTATAACATTTTACAGATCTAATGTTAAGTGGTTTAAATTTTCTAATCGTCCCTTATTAAAATGACGAAAAAACAAATCACTATGAATGAAAAAGGAGAAATATTAAATGAATTTCAAGAAAATGTAAAGGACACTTGAAAAATGTACAAAGTAAATAAGAGTACACTTTCCCGAATTTAGAATAATAAGGAGAATATTTAAATTTTTAAATGCACAAAGTTTCACCATGAATTGTCAAGATGACCATTGAGAATCCCCAGGACCATGCATACTGATGAATTAAAAAAATAGCGCTCGATAGATTTGGGAAAAATTTATCAATTGGCAAAATTTTCGTATGTAAATCGTAAATTTTATCAATATAAGAGAATAAATGAATTTAAGCAAAATAAAAAATAACTAATTTGCTTGTTGTAATTGTGTTGTTTCTTGTTTGTGGTCTACCTTATGTGTATATTTAAACTAACCTAATACAAATTATATAGTGCGTTTGACTTTACTTTCTACATATATGAGCATCGATAAATTGAACTTCGCATTAAAATTTTATAATCAATGCGATAATAGCACATACTCGTTAACTTCGCGTACCATTTCCCGTGCTAAAAAACATCATTTAGTACCCGTGAGGGGTATTTGAGAGACCCCAGTTACCAAAAGCTTATATTATAATAAAAATTTATTAGTACATATTTCTAAAAGTATATAATTTGGGCTATAAAAAACATATTTTATTAACACAATTCGATTACAACTTAAATTTGTTTCTTAATAAAATATTTAAATGAAATATAGTAAAATATATTAAACCGTGTGACACGATTTTTTAATTGAACAAGATATTGCTCGAATTCGTGACTATGAAATATTGGTCCGCATCATACAGACAAAGCGGCTTCACAATCGCCCGGGAACAGAATAGGAAAGTTAAAATATAAAATTCACGCATGGGTACAAGTGAATGATTATTTTAACTTTCCCATTCCCGTTCCGTTCCCGGGCTTCACCTGATGTCTGTACGACACAGTCCAATATTCAACGTCACTAATTCGAGCAATATGTTATACAATGAAGGGATCGTGTCACACAGGCTTTAAAAATAATTGAATCATTGAATCAGTGAAGCTCAATTTGAGCAAAACAGTTTAGATTTTGATATTCTATGTTGGACACAAACTGTCTTACAGTCTCACATAAAAATATTGATTTTCGTCACGAGGTCCCCCCGGCGGGTACTAATGTAGTATGTAATAATGCCGGCAATATTACCTACGTTAGGAACTGTGCGGGGTCTTTCACGTACCCCACAAACAAAATGATTAGTTTTTAATGGTTTACATTTATTTGTTTTACCTCAAATTTTGAATTATGCAAGAAAAAATATTAAACGAGGATAGCTAACCGCTGGAGTTATAGAATCAGGCCTGTTGCATTTATCGAATATTTTTTCTTTTTTTCAGTACCGAGGGGAGGGTATTGTGCAGTGTCTGTAATTTAATTCCAAAACTTATGGTAACCATATCAATATGCAGTCATCCCCTGAGTTACGTAACTAATGTGTTGCTTAAACTCTTACGTAACTTAAATTTTACGTAAGAAGAATTTATAAATTGCTTAAATGCTATAAGAAACTAATATTTTTTAAACAATATAAAAACTGCAATATTCACTTTTCAAATGAAAACATGTCTTGTGAAAGCTGATTTGGCTCCATAGCAGAAGAGTGGGATTTCAAGGTGCACGGTTGTGAAGAGAAAATCTACTTTATGGAAATTTATAACCCATACTACGTAATTTCGAATTTATGTAAGTTGTGTGTTACTAAGTAGGGTGATACCTGTATGCAAATCATGTTACAAGTGAAAATATAAGCAATGCAATAGAATATACAAGAGCACAATACATTTCAGGAGCAGTACAAATTACTATTGTTATTATAGATGCTTTCCGTTCACTCCGATACTCAATTAATAAAAAAAAACACACAAAAAAATTGACTTCACCTGAAGTGGGATTTTTGTACCTCCAAGTTTACCAATCGGCCGGTTTGCGGGGGTGATCAAAATTAGATCCTCGACTCAGTTAGATCAACAGCATGGGGATCTCGGAAACCGTAAAAGTTACAAAGGCGGTTAAATTCTTATACATTTTCAAATAACTTCTCCGGTTATCTCGGGAAGTAAGCGGAAATTTCTGGTTTTCTAAAAGAAAAAAAAAATTCTAAAGGATATTACTGACCACTAAATTGCATAACTTTTTTTGTAATTTAACAGCCGTTGTAACTTTTACGGTTTTTCAGATCCCCACGCTGTTGATCCTTATCTTGGACACCCTGTATACTATGCAATCTGTATAACGTGTTGGTAGGTGTTTCATCCACAACTGACAATCACAACAACTGATTGATGTTCAGATCGTTTGCGTCTGTGGGTGAAATACCTATCCACTTGTTGTACCGATTATTTCTCCGATCCCCAGTACAACTTGTCGCACAACAGATTGTATGGTGTATGGGCCGTTTAACATTTGTGTCGTTTGTATGGGTTGCATATTATTACATTTTTACCAATATTAGAAGTTTTCAATATTTAAAGCATATACCAGAAGTATTCAATAATTTATTCACAAATCGGCAACAATAAGGCAAGGTAAAATATAAGACTACTTTCCAAGTGAGTCGCGACGTTCCTTTCAACCACAATTGTTAGGTGAAATTCTCATATCAGACCCACTTCACTTCACACTCACATCAATGGTAAAAGGAAGCACCTTATGTATCTTATCAAATATGACCCATGCTCATTATGTGAAATAGGTGAAGTAAGGGTTTCTGGGCACAATATTATGATTAGACAATAGTATATTATCTATTAACTAATATTATTATGGTTTCAATATTGTAGTACCTACCTATTAAGACTCGACTTCTGCCCAGTAACATTATAAACTTGTAAATGGCCGCAAAGGTCATCGGTCATCGGAAAGAGGTCATCGGTGACACGTCGACACATGCGCTGCGCAGTCCTGCCAACCCGATTTTGTATCCAGAGACTATTACGATAGATGGCGCCACAATATGAATTTGAGAAATACAGTGGCGACACTGTGGTTTCATTTGAAATTTAATTGAGGCACACAGTGTAATGTTCGTTATTTCTACAAAATTAGAGTTTAATGTTGATAATTTCTTACCGTCGACTGCTTTATAGGTTCAGGGGGAACCTTTAAAAATCGGTACGCAAATTATGTTGGTACCACTCCAAAGTATCCAACTACAGTTGTCAACACTGAAGTTTTGGCAGTTTGGGTGCCTGTGACAGCTTGCAGCGGCGTGCGGATAGCATTATTAAAAACCGTCTTCTGGACTATCCCAAAATGTTTACACCAGAACAACAGGCGTACATCCTAATGGCACATTTTAGGAGTGCAACTCAAAACCGAAACGGATTATAGAGTACTTCTCTTCAATTCTGTTTTTCTTTTATTCCCAATGTTTGTTGGTTATGGTGAAATTACCCCGCACGCCACTGAACGGTACCAACTGGAGGAAAATAAAATAGATGTCTGATATCAGTTTTATCACAATTAACTCGTTGATTAATATCTGCAATTATCATCACTAGTTCATAATCTGTTTCTCAAACGTCGGTGGCAAGTAAAGCTCAATTTGTGTAGTTACGTTGTAGTATTAACTGGAGAGGCTCCATAAAGACATACAAGAAGCTGGGAAAGGCACAGGCTGCAGTGAAAATGGATTTCTCGACATCTAAATATATAACAGATTTAAATCTTACAAATATTCAAATCAAAACTGAGAACGACTCTTTCAACGAAGGGAATGATGCAGATGATTTCAAAGAAGGTATGTTTAATAAATATAAATTTGAAAACTTGTAATTACTTATTTATATTGAATACCCGAAGGCAGTTTCCATTGTGAAATCAATCGCACAAACGTTAAATTACCCATACTTATTTCTGTATACAATTGTTTCTCTTTAAGTAACAGCCCACAAAATGCTCAAAGTACAATGTGTACTGCACATAATTTTTATTATTAGTATTTACGTTTACCTAAGAAAATATCGCCGTTCCCGAGCAATTATCAAGAAACAATTATTAAATATTGGGATTAAAGAAATGAATACATTTTAATGGTAATCATTTTAATATACATATATAATACTTTACATTAAAATGACTACGCATAAAATATATTCACTTCTTTAAAACTCCCTAATTAGCTATGGTTTTTCGTCTCTCCTGGAAAATTAATTTTGCAGTTGTGTTATTGTTGTTCACGAACGGCAATATATTAACAACAGTCAAAAAGCCTTGAAATTTGTACACTTTAAATATGAGGCGTGTCGAAGCAAAACTCGTCTTGTCCATCATAAGCAAATTTGAGAAAAATGAGAAAAAATTGCACGTGTGCAGTGCATGGTAACGTTAGCATGATGATAAATGAAATGATTATACTATTTTTTCTTGAAAATTGGATACTTCAATAACGTAATATTTAGAAATTGTGTAACACTAAGTTTTATCCATCTAATACCCTGTCTTTTTTGTTTAAGTTTCACAGTCACTGTGTCACAGCTTAAGTAAAAATATTGATCCAGAGGTACGTAATAGACCTGAAGAGAATTATGTGTATAGTTTCTAGCTTATGTTTGTTTCAGGGTTATTCGTGTGCAGTAAAGGTAGAAGAGGAGACGATGCAAATAAATACAGTTTCACCGTACACATGTGAAATGTGTAATGTTATTTATGATGGCTTCGCAAGTTATGAGGTGCATTTGGAGACTAAACATGGTTATCATGTGAAACCAGAGCCTAATGAAACGTAAGAAAAAAATAACCAACAAAATTATCTCGCCAAATATAACTCAACTAGGTTAGAGTACACCAAGAGCTTATACAGGGTCATTAATAAGTATGGATGCAGCTAAATATTCTCAGAACAGTTTATCAGAGCTAATTGAAATTTCTAACACACAGAAGTATTTACATTCTATCATCTCAGATTTTTTTAAACTTGCAGCAGATTTTATTTTGAACAAACAACATTATTTTATTTTTTAAACTACGAGTAAATATACAAGGTGAGTTTTTTTTTCATTTTAAGCTTTGGGATCTTGAAAACCATAAAACATAGAGATTCGCTTAAATGAGGAAAGAGTTGTCATTTTAAGAGCTTATGCAAGATATGCTTTTGTCTTTTGAAAACATTGTTTTTGAGTTATAATACAAACTTAATTTTTATTAAATGGCAGTCGTAGTTGGCTTCGAAATTTTTAAAAAGCAACATGTTTTCTTTTTATAATGATACATGTTTGCTATACTTACTTTCATAAATAAATGAGATGCAGGAATTTTCGTTGTATACTTTGAATAGAATTTAGTATAATTAGAATAGAAAAATTAATAGAATTCTCGTAGTAAGAGGAAAAATACGTTTTCCATGGCAAACTCTGTTTTTGCTACTTTCATGCCCGGTTGCATCAACGCGAGTTAAATATTAACATTTAATAAATTTAACCGTTCAAACATCAGTAGACTGTTAATTGAATAAATAACTATTAACTGTGCATCAAATATCAACAAGTTTTGATAAACTGTTTTTAAAACATTTTACTGTATTCATACATTTTAGCAAAATATCAACTGGTGGCAGAAACAACCTTAGGCCGTGACTAATTAATTTCTTCATTCATTATTTCAAAACTAGTTATGTGTGATTTGCATTGTTTGTGAAATTAGCAAATCAATTGTATAATTTTGCATGTCAGCATGTCATGGTTATCAACAAACGTGAATATTTTTACAGACACAATATCATCATCCATAAAGGAGAAGGAAACTATAAAAGTGATGTATGTATGTCAAGTTTTAATAAAATTAGTAATTTGAAGAGTCACAAGTTGATCCACTCAAAAGAAAGATACAAATGTGATGAATGCACATCAAGTTTCACTCTTAAAGGAAATTTGAAGGTACACAAGATGATCCACGCAAGAGAAAGGCCTTTCAAATGTGACGAATGCCCCTCCGGTTTCACTCTTAAGAGTTACTTGAAAAAACACAAGATGATCCACAGAGGAGAAAGAGAAAGGCCTTTCAAATGTGACGAATGCACATCAAGTTTCACTCAAATCGGATACTTAAGGAATCACAAGATGGACCACAGAGGGGAAAGAGAAAGGCCTTTTAAATGCGATGAATGCGCCTCAAGTTTCACTGAAAACGGGAATTTGAAGAAACACAAGATAAGCCACACTGGAGAGAAACGTTACAAATGTGATGAATGCTCCTCACGTTTCACTACATCAAGTCACTTGAAAACACACAAAAAGAGTCACATCGGAGAAAGGCCTTTCAAATGTGTTGTATGCACATCAAGTTTCAATCTAAAACATCATTTAAAGAGACACACGATGATCCACACAGGAGAAAAACCAAACAAATGCAATGAATGCACATCAAGTTTCATTACATCACATCAACTGAAGATACACAAGTTGATTCACGCAGGAGAAAGATCTTATAAATGTAATGAATGCACCTCCGGTTTCACTCTCAAGAATTATTTGAAGAACCGCAAGATGATCCACAAAGGTAGAAGAGAAAGGCCTTTCAAATGCGATGAATGCACCTTCAGTCTCAATCGAAGAAATCGCTTAAAGAGACACAAGTTGATCCACCCAGGAGAAATGTCAAACAAATGTGATGAACGCACATTGAGTCTCACTCATAAAACTGATTTGAAGGAGCACGAGATGATCCACACAGGAGAAAGATCTAATAGATGTGATGGCGGTTTCTCTGAAAAGGGGAATTTAAAGGAACACAACGTGACTCTCAGAGGAGAAAGGTTAATGATAAAAAATTATGAATGCGACTCGAGCCTTGCTCAAAAGACCCAATTAAAAACTCACAAGGTGTACCCCGGAGTACAAAGTAAACACTGTACAACTGTGACGAATGCAATTGAAGTTTCACTGGAAGAAGAGAAAACCCACACAGGGGAAAGAGAAATGCCTTACATTTAATATTGTATACATGTGGCTTTTATTGATCAATCACTTGCTAGGGCCTATAAATGACTCGGTGAGGCCGTTTTGGGGTACACTTTCGGCTCACCAAATGCAAAAAATGTCACTGAAGTCTGTTGTTTAATTGTAATTAAGGACACTGACACGTGACATTTCTAAAATGAAGGGTGTTCAAGCAGCTGATAATTTCATGTCTACTTTTTTGCGACTGTAACATTCTTTATTCTCGATAAAATTAATACTATTGACCATTGTATTTCAATGTATTTATGTATGTAATACAATATTAAAATAGTTACTTTATCATTTTCATTCCAATGTATTCCAAAAATAAAATGAATTGAAAGCAGTAGGGTATTTAAAAACCTCTAGCATATACTTAGGCAGTGTCATGCGGCTGTAAATACAATATTGGGGTAGTAAAATAGTATATTACATAAAGAGAGTTGTAATAAGCATATTACGCACATAGAGACATTTTCTCGCCGGTTCACGACTCCTTGGTAATTTCTCGAGTGGGTAATTGTCTTACAACTCCAGTAGTGTACGCAGTTTTTTCTACTCCCAGTCGCAAAATTGAAAAATTAGCACAAATTGATATATTTTTGTTGCACAGATGCTCATGGTAATATTTGATATTGATTCTCATACAGTGAACTCTATACCATTTTGCATTTTTGAAATGTTTTATAAAAATAGGATCTTCAGGATTAATAAAATACATAATTAAACAGCTTGCATTTTATCTACATATGAGCCGTTCATTGCACAAATCGATTAACTCCATAAAACACAAAACAATAAAGTTGAGAAATGCGATGAAATAATGTAAATTGTTCTTAAAAAGTCCCATTATAATATAAATTCAAATAAATATTGTAGAATGCATAAATACAAATGTAGTTTTCATTTAAAGACATATAAATTTAATAAGAAAGAATAGCCAAAAAATAATCCTTAGTAATGTTGCAATTTTTATGTGACTGGTGGAGAACAACTAATCTTTGTTATTCCTGAATTTTCGTTTAAACTTATGAATGCATTGTGAAAATCGAGACATTACAATGCATTTTTGCAGGTTTCGAGAAATGGAATATTTTATGAAGTTCTAAGACTTGAGAATATATAAAAAAATCTGTATTTACTAATTACACCTTTTAGTATCAGAAAATGAAAAAAATCCGAATATATAAAAAGTCTGAATTCGTTAAGTACACCTTTTAGTATCAGAAAATGGAAAAATCTAAATTTCCCTCATCTATAGTTTCCCCAGAAATTGGATTAAAAGTTGCCACATAAATTTTGATAGTAACTATAAATACTTTTACCCAATTAATAAAATTTTGACACAAATAATTGGAAATTTGATACTTTTGAATAATATTTGAATAGTAATAATTGAAAATTTGATAGTAATCTTCAAAAAAATGGACTATAATGACTGATATTTAACTGACAATTGAAAATTTCGCTACAATTTTTTTAATTCTTCAACCTCGAAGTTATGTCGCAACAAACGTCGCATGCTTATGACAAGCAGTGTTGCCACAAAGCAAAATTCGAATGTACCAATGGTACCAAGTAGAAAGATCTAGACATGAACCAGGGCAGTTCAAAAAGTACTTTTTGTAATACCTATTCTAAACTGTCATTTAACTGTATAACAACAAACGTTCTAACCAGATACCTATTCTAAACAGTCATTTAACTGCATAACAACGAACGTTCTAAACAGCAATTTATTGGGTTCTCACATTTGAAAGACAGACCATCTTATATTATATTCCTATTTTATTTATAATGCTTCTTAGTGTATATGCGTAATGCGCCAGCAATTTATTATCTGTTATTATACATTGTTCATTATATTAATAATCTCTCTATTGTTCATTATTAGCATAGGATGAAAATGTATCATTCTAAATTTGTACGTTGGTCATTAAAGTCGTTAAAACTCAATAATTATTTAATCATTAACAAATAAATTAATTTGGCGTTTTTAAAAATAATTGTGGTGACCCAGTAAAGCTAATTTATATATATATATATATTTATAAATCCCGCATTTTTTAACGATATATCGCCATCTCGTGGATTTTGGCTACATTAAGCTATAGTGGCGCCGTCTCGTGTGTTCTTTTGTTACGAAAATCGTATGGACATGCAAATCATAGAGGGCGCAAACGCGACTAATGTTTTTTACAGAGTTGCCTATCTGTATAATATTGTATAATCTGTACGCCACTGTCTTTAGTATATTCTTGTTTCATAGTGGCAACACTGAAGGACTGCAAATAGCACAACCTCAAAAAAATACCGGTTGGAAGTGCCGCCACTTTCTTTGTGTAAAGTCGTACTGAGATGAGGTATCGTATAGGCACCATAATAGGGATATACAAGTAGCTGTGAAAAGGTGCAGGTTGCACTGAAAATGGATTCCTTTACTACTGATTTAAATGTTATAAATAATCAAATAATACTTGTAGGCGACTCTTCTTACGAAGAGAATGGTGCAGATTGTTTCAATGACGGTATGCCCAATTAATTTATATTAAATAAGTCACGTATTTGTATTGAATACGTAAGTTTCCAGTGTCATCTCTCATACTGCACAAAAGATAAATTAGCGATACTTATATCGCATAACCTAGTCACAGTAGAATGTGTAATGCATTATATTGGTTTAAATTGTTCGATTACACACGTTTACCTAAGAAAATAAGTTAATATAAGTAATTTATAAATAAAAGAGTGCACAAAAGTTATAGTATTATCCTCAGTAACATAATAGTAATTGTGGATGTCCCCATCTAACACTAAGTTTTATCGACCTGATCTAATACCAAACCGTTTCAGTTTCACCGTCGCTGTGTTACATCATAGTTGAAGATAGTGATGAAGAGGTATGTACTAGATCAAATGAGAATTATGTAGTTTCAAGCACCAATGTTTTTCATGTGTTCATGTTTTTCAGGGTTATTCATGTGCAGTAAAGGTAGAAGAGGCGATGGTGCAGACACATACAGTTACACCATACACATGCGAAACGTGTAATGCTACTTATGATGGCTTGGCAAGTTATGAGGTCCATCTAGAGACTAAACATGGTGGTCCTGTAACACCAGATACACCTAATGATACGTAAGACAAAAACAAACCACACCAAATGTAAATTATGTATGTTGGAGTATATTGGCAGTTGCAGAATGTTCGGAGAGGCCAAATTGGGATGTTGCTATATCCCCTATATCCTCGGTAACTAGAAAAGATTGTGAAAATCGAAGGCGCATCCTCTCAATTTGGTTTTTTCAGGGCATACTCAATGTTGAAAACAAAAATTGGCTATCGCCTTTTGTTTTCGAGTTATTGCCAAAAATTCATAATTTTTGATTTTTATCACTATCTAGGTTGTTTATTATTTTATTAATATAAAGACTTGTTCCTGAGATTTTTTTAACGAGAATGGAATGAGACTTTCAGAATTTTGATAACTTTTGAACTTTTGATAAAGGATTGTTATCATTCAAACAATATATTTTAAAATTTTGACCGAAATTCTGACCGTTTCTATAAATATATGTGTATTTGCCATATTTGCCTGCTCGATAACTCAAGAACGGAAAGGAATTTTGGGTTTCGCAACTTAACATATCACTGAATTGGGTTCGATTCAAAATAGACAACAGAAAAAATAGTTTACTTCGTCCTTATTTTGTTTTATATGAATGTTTTCTAAAATATTTTTTAAATTTTCATGTGTCAGAGAAATCATAAAAAATCTGAAATTGTCAGGGAATTTCTGAATGACAAAAAAAATTGGCAGAACTCAAAACTTAATTACTTATTTATTGCAAGTAAAGAAATATAATTTTTTTTACTGTTTTTTTTTAAAATTATTCCATTTGTACATTTCAATATATGAGGTTGGTATCTAGTAACTATTGTGTGGTGGCAGTACAATGCCAACATGGCGGCCATCTTAGAGGATGCTATTAGTTTACATTACACCCTGAATATATAAATTGGAGAAATACTGTACCATACTTCTTAAAGTTTTTCAAAAGAACTAAAAAATATCAAATGTTCTCATGAGAAAAAATAGTACTATTCATCCTTCAATTAATCTCTAAATAAAATCAGTCATCAATTTTGACCATCCTTGATTTGGAGTAATAATCGAGTCGTTAAATTGAACGAGTCATCAATTTTCAGCACCTTTGATTTAATTTTCAACTGAATTACAATTGAGGCGATTATTTTATAAACAACACAAGTTCACATATGCACCGATCGAGCTATTGGCTCTCAAGACCAACAGTAAATGGCTCTCAAGACCAATGTCTATGCACTAACAAACCCGTTTTCTTGAAAAACAATACAAGTCACGTGTAACATCAGCATGTTTTTTTTTTCATTTGCCTGTTACATTCCAACTTTTTCCCACGTTTTTTGTCTTGATTAACAGTTCTTATTTAACATCATTTTTATTTTTAAATTATTTTCCCAGTACTTTGAATATAACTTCCACTATGACTTTTTTTTTAATTTCCCACAAAACTGATTTTTGGACATGTGCACTTGTTAAAATAAACGCGTCAATTGTTTTAATGTTTGGACCTATAAATATTGTCTATAAAAAATAACTATTCAATAAATCTATGATTAGGTATCAGTAATTTAATGATTTTTATTGCTATCCAATCATTTGGGAAGTTGAGAAGATGATTATATGTGCTCGCCCACCCTCCAATTCAACTTGGATGTAAAGTGTATAATTCCACATCCAAATGCATGAAATTATGGCAAAAATAATGATCTGATTTTTGAATGACTATTTTTATAAAATGTATATGAAAGGGATTGTTCAATAAACAATTGTAGAATTTTGATGAAAAGTTGTTACTTTTAATACAATTTTTATAATGTTTTCAAAACTTTCAGAAATGATTTCATTCGCAAATTGTAACTGTTGTACAAATGTAACTGTTCTTATTCATAATAAGTTTCTTTTGTTATCAAATTCTTATGAATTTGAAACAAATCGCACACTTTAGCACAAGAAACACATAGGAACACATGTCTGGAAGCGTCAAATGCCGCCCAATGCTGGTACGTGAATGCGCCACCGTGGCGCTGCCGCCTTGATGTAAATCGCCTATACTATACAACGAGTATATGAACATGCAAATATTTATTTACAGAACTATACCGGGTGATCGATTTGCCGGGTGATCAAACCTTAGGGAACTAACATGGGGAAATAGTTTTCCTCAGTGTGCTGGTCCCCTATTCAAGCTATAATAAAATTAATAACACATTTGTTGTGCACACTAAAAGAATCCATTTTCTCATGTTATTTCCCTATGTTCGGCGGCAAATTGATCACCCGGTATAATATATCATCACTGTACACATGTAAAATTTGCACATCAAATTTCATCAAACATGATTATTTTTACAGACCCAGCATTATCATCCACCCAGAAGAACAACTTTACAAATGTGATGAATGTGCCTCAAATTTAACTTATAATAAAAGTGATTTGAAGAGACACAAGTTGATTCACTCAGAAGAGAGACCTTACCAATGTGATGAAAACACTACAACTTTTACTGCACAAAGTAATTTAAAGAATCCGAAGATGATTCACATAGTACAAATACTTCACAAATGTGATAAATGCAACTCAACTTTCACTCAAGAAAGTTATTTGAAGAGACACATGTCGGTCCACATAGAAGAAACACTTTACAAATGTGAAGAATGTACCGTAAGTTTCACAGAGAAATCGAATTTGACAAAACACAAGATGACCCACCCGGTAGATAGGCCTTTTAAATGTGATGAATGCACCTTAAATTTCTTTAGAGAGGATCACTTAATAAGACACAAGGTGACTCATGCCAGACAAAACCATTACAAATGTGATGAATGCACCTCAAGTTTCATGCGAAATGATGATTTAAAAATTCACAAGATGACCCATGGAGGACAAACGGAAGGCAGTACAAATGTGACGAATGCAACTCAAGATTCACCAAAAATAAGTAGTGTAAAGACTTACAAGAAAATCCACAAATGCGAACTAGAAAGGCCCTACAAGTGTAATGAATGTAATTCAAGTTTTACTAGAAAAGTTCAGTTAAAAAATCACAGGATAATTCACAAACGAAAACAGGAAAGCCCTTACAAATGTGGTGAATGCACTTCAAGTTTCCCCAGAAATTATCAATTACAAGTTCACAAGATGACTCACTCAAGACAAAGGCGTTTAAAATGTGATCAACGCGCCTCAAATTTCAGTAAAAAGGATAATTTGAAGGTTCACAAGAAGAATCGCACAAAACAAAGGCCTTACAAATGTGATAAATGTACCTCAGATTATACCAGAAAGGATAGTTTAAAAAGGCACAAGATGACATCACACAATGAACAAAGACTTTACAAATGTGATGAATGCACCTCAAGTTACACCCGAAATGATCAATTAAAAGTTCACAAGATGACTCACACAAAACAAAGGCGTTTAAAATGTGACCAACGCGCCTCAAATGTCATAAAAAAGGAACATTTCAAAGTTCACAAGAAGACTCGCACAGAACAGAGGCCCTACAAATGTGATAAATGTACCTTAGATTACACTAGAGAGGTTCATTTAACAAGGCATAAAATGACATCACACAGTGAACAAAAGCTGTTCAAATGTGATGAATGCACCTCAAGTTACACGCGAAATGATCAATTAAAAGTTCACAAGATGACTCACTCAAAACAAAGGAGTTTAAAATGTGATCAACTCACCTCAAATTTCATTAAAAAGGATCATTTAAAGGTTCACAAAAAGTCTCGCACAGAACAAAGGCCTTACAAATGTGATAAATGTACCTTAGATTACACTAGACAGGTTCATTTAACAAGGCACAAGATGACATCGCACAATGAACAAAGGCTTTACAAATGTGATGAATGCACCTCAAGTTACACGCGAAATGATCAATTAAAAGTTCACAAGATGACTCACTCAAAACAAAGGCGTTTAAAATGTGATCAACACACCTCAAAATTCATTAAAAAGGATCATTTAAAGGTTCACAAAAAGTCTCGCACAGAACAAAGGCCTTACAAATGTGATAAATGTACCTTAGATTACACTAGACAGGTTCATTTAACAAGGCACAAGATGACATCACACAGTGAACAAAGACTTTACAAATGTGACGAATGCACCTCAAGTTACATACGAAATGATCAATTAAAACTGCACAAGATGACTCACTTCAAACAAAGGCGTTTAAAATGTGATCAACACACCTCAAAATTCATTAAAAAGGATCATTTAAAGGTTCACAAAAAGACTCGCACAGAACAAAGGCCTTACAAATGTAATAAATGTACCTCAGATTATACCAGAAACGATCATTTAAAAAGGCACAAGATGACATCACACAATGGACAAAGACTTTACAAATGTGATGAATGCACCTCAAGTTACACCCGAAATGATCAATTAAAACTTCACAAGATGACTCACTCAAAACAAAGGCGTTTAAAATGTGATGAACGCACCTCAAATTTTCACAAGAAGACACGCACAGGACAACGGCTTTACAAATGTGACGAATGCACCTTAAATTTCACGCGAATTAATAATTTAACAAGGCACAAAATGTCACACACTGAACAAAGGCCGTACAAATGTGATGAATGCACTTCAAGTTACACACGTAGTGATCAATTAAAACTTCACAAGATGACTCACTCAAAACAAAGGCGTTTAAAATGTGATCAACGCACCTCAAATTTCATAAAAGAGGTACATTTACAGGTTCACAAGAATACTCGCGCAGAACAAAGGCCTTACAAATGTGATGATTGCACTTCAAGTTTCTTGAGAAATGATCAATTAAAAGTTCACAAGATGACTCACTCTAAAGAAAAACCTTACAAATGTGATAAATGCATTTTGAGTTTCATGCACAATTATAGTTTAACAAGGCACAAGAAGACACACACAGGACAAATGCTTTACAAATGTGATGAATGCAGTTCAAGGTTTATTAGAAATGATGATTTAAAAAAACACAAGATGACTCACAAAAAGTAAAAGGCAGTAGAAATGTGATGAATGCACCTCAAGTTACACGCGAAATGATTGATTAAAAGTTCACAAGATGACTCACTCAAAACAAAGGAGTTTAAAATGTAAACTTTAAAACTCACCTCAAATTTCATTAAAAAGGAACATTTAAAGGTTCACAAAAAGTCTCGCACAGAACAAAGGCCTTACAAATGTGATAAATGTTCCTTAGATTACCCTAGACAGGTTCATTTAACAAGGCACAAGATGACATCGCACAGTGAACAAACGCTTTACAAATGTGATGAATGCACCTCAAGCTACACGCGAAATGATCAATGAATAGTTCACAAGATGACTCACTTCGAACAAAGGCATTTAAAATGTGAAATTTCATAAAAGAGGGACTCTTACAGGTTCACAAGAATACTCGCGCAGAACAAAGGCCTTACAAATGTGATGAATGCACTTCAAGTTTCTTGAAAAATGATGAATTAAAAGTTCACAAGATGACTCACTCTAAAGAAAAACCTTACAAATGTGATAAATGCATTTTGAGTTTCATGCAAAATTATAGTTTAACATGGCACAAGAAGACACACACAGGACAAATGCTTTACAAATGTGATGAATGCAGTTCAAGGTTTATTAGGAATGATGCTTTAAAAAAACACAAGATGACTGACAGAAAGTAAAAGGCAGTAGAAATGTGATGAAAGCAGCAATAGTTTCTAGAAGTGACTTAAATAAGCGAATGTTCAAGGCTTTTTAATAGGAGTGAGAGTAAAATAAAATCGTTAAGTTTTGATCAAAGTGAAGCCGTTTGGAGCAAGATTTTATAATTATAACATATTCAAGGCCCTTTGCACAATTTAAATGTTGCAGAAAGTCCACATTGTATGTAAGGCCCATTATTCTCTTTATAACATATATGCCATTAACAGTTACGTTCTCCATGTTATAGTAGTACTTCTTTGTATCAATGTATGTATTAAAATAAAAGTTTCTATTTTACATTTCACCGTTCTGTTGCCTGCCTGAGAAGCTATATGATTAAATCTACCATCATCACCCTACCAAGCCATCCATGGCACAAGAGTCTCAAAAAGTATCAGTAAAAGACTATGCAGATTTAGAACCAACGAATGAAAATTTCTCTATCAATAGATGATTAGAATGACTTTTATTCGTTAAAACACTAGTGATATTGCTTACCAATGAATAATAATGAGTTGTTAATAAGTAAAATTTTGAAAAAATGATACTATGTATCATTTGTATATACAGGGTGGCCCATTTCAAGTATTACAATGTGATATTTAAGAAACGACTGATTAACAAATTGAAATTTGGGAAATGCAATTTGACGTTGGGGGACACGTCTGATTTTTTCATCCGAGTTAACAGACTTTCTAAAACTGGGGCGACCAAGACTTAAAACTTGATCCACTCACTGGTTATTTGATGAACAGATAAGCGCCCAGTTTAATTAGCTTTTAGAATCAGCTCGGCGTAATGGTTTGGCGTGTACACTCGGTCCACTTTTCGCACAATACTTTTTATGGTTCCAAAATCACGGTTGCAGGGTAAAAATGAGTTATTCTGAAGTGGGAAGTAGTGAGTCAAAGTCTCAAACATTCCATTATCACAAAGGTTAAGTAATAACCAGAACCAGAAGAGAACTAGGTGCTTTACTCCATTAGGAACTTTTGTTTTTATTTGATACATTAGGGAAGATTTTGCATATAGTCAAAACACAGTGCCACTGTATCTTCGTACATGTTTTCACAGAGTTCTTTTAGTTTTGAATAAAACTTCTGGGTCCTCTGCTATCATTTGTACAGCTGTTAAGCTAGGCTTTACGTTGTCACTTAAACGAGGTTCTCTCAGTCTTGCCCAGAAGTTTTCACATTGGCCGCAAACATAAGGTTTAAAACGACGAAGAAATTAGTACGGACGGCGAAACGGCCCACTCGAGTTTTGAAAATCCAATAGTCACTATTCCAATAGTAGATAAACCTGTTAATATCGGAAATAATCAATTAATTATCTCAGAAGTGAATTATGCACCAGCTAAAAAAAAAATGGTAACATTCTATAATAAAATGAAAATGCGATTGTATGTACAACTAAAATATAATAAAATAAAATTACATAATTACATAAATACATAATTACATAATAAATTACATAATAAAAAATTAATAAATATTAATAAATAAAATTATATAATAAAATCCAATTTCGAACAGGATTTAATAAAATTTGTAAAAGAATTTATCGTGCCAAAAGTAAAATACCATCTGTATTTCGAAGACCCGGTTTACGAAAAACTATGTGCAGTTCTCCAATATTATTTTAAAAATTCAGAAATCTTATTTATAAAATGTAATGAAATGATTGATATTATTAAAACCTATCATGAAGGCAAATCAAATCATAGAGGAATAGATGAAACCATAGTGCAACTAAGAGAAGGTTTTACTGGCCAGACCAACTTCGTACTATACAAGATTATATTAATTCATGCGAAATCTGTTTAGTTAGTAAATACGACAGAAACCCTTTAAAATTGAAACTTAATATTACCCCAACTGCCACAAGACCATTTGAGATTTTACATATTGATACTGTTACTTTCGAAGGAGTTACGTTCCTTACAATTATAGATTCATTCTCAAAATATGCACAATTATATAAATTAAATTGCCATCAAGCTATCGAGATAGCGAATAATTTAATTAAGTTTTTTATTCATCATGGCATACCGAGACAAATAATCGCGGATAACCATTTAGAATTTAAAAATTCTATTATAAAGGAACTACTAGAATTGCATAGGATAAAACTTCATTTTATATCGTCTCAACACCCAGAATCTAATGGGATGGTGGAACGAGTCCACTCCACAATAATAGAGCATATTCGGTTACTAAATAACCAAGTATTATATAAAAAAGAACCAATTACAAATAAGGTAAACTACGCACTTCTAGTCTACAATAACTCAATACATTCTGTAACCAAATTAAAACCATCGGAAATTATATCAGGTCACATTGACACGGATAAATAATTATGTAATTAACCATAAAACCAAAATCATGCTATTATACGAAAAAAATAACCAATGTATTCAAGAGAGTAAGGAGAAAACTGCGAATAAAATAAATAAAAACCGCGAAGAACTAGATGAACTACCAAGTAAAATATTTGTTAAAAACAAACAGAAACAGTCGAAAACAAAAAATAAGTACAAATTAGAGACTGTCGACTCGGTAAATCATGACTTAAAAACTGCAAAAATAATCACCAAACATCATAATACAGTTGACAAAATCCATTTATCAAACATAAAAAGACCACGAATTAAACCCAAAACGAAAATAGGTAACAACAGTAAATTAAATTACGAGTCCTACAAAAATTACATGGAAACTCATAATACTATTACAAGTTAAAATATAATGGAAATAGACAACGATCTATTTTGGGCCCCCGCAGATTTTTCATTGGCCCACTGCGTAAGTGCAGATTTGAAAATGAGCGCCGGAATTGCTCTAGAATTCAAGAAAAGGTTTGGACAAGTAGAAACGCTTAAAGCTCAAGGTCCGCAGTTGTATTCACTTTGTCACTTAAATGAAAATAATCGTTTTATAATTTATCTGATCACGAAGCCCAAATATTATGATAAACCCACAAATGAAGATATGTTTAAGACTTTGATCATTCTCAATTTGTACGTTGGTCATTAAAGTCGTTAAAACTCAATAATTATTTAATCATTAACAAATAAATTGATTTGACCTTTTTAAAAATAATTGTGGTGACCCAGTAAAGCTAATTTATACATATATAAATATATTTATTTATAAATCCCGCATTTTTTAACGATATAGCGCCATTTCGTGGATTTTGGATACATTAAGCTATAGTGGCGCCATCTCGTGTGTTCTTTTGTTACGAAAATCGTACGGACATGCAAATCATAGAGGGCGCAAACGCGACAAATGTTTTTTTACAGAGTTGCCTATCTGTATAATATTGTATAATCTGTACGCCACTGTTAGTCACTGTAGAGAAGTGTTGCTTTTTGCACTTGAAAATGCCCCCAGTGACAGCGTATTAAACAACCCCACCTTTACATGTGTGTACATACGTACAGCCACAGCATATAAATCTTTGCATGTAACGTACCATACAGGGCCCCCCATTACAACACCCCTTGACGGACACAACAGGCGAGTTTTACTGGCAGACATTTCGGAGGGCGGGCTATTGAACAGCTGGTGTGGCGATATTGGACGGTTGTGGGCCCCTTTAACACAATGAGGCGCTTGTTTTGTAATCCCACAGCTCGCACGGTCGTCAAGCTTAACTGCACCCATTTCTCTGCCGTACAGCCCCAGATTGCACATCAATGTACGTACATGCTGGTCACAATTGCGACAACTTGACACGGTGAATACAAAGGGTTCACATTGATATGTTGACACTGTGAACACAAGCTGCACATGTTGCCGGGTTGGGTTTAGGATGACGTACGGTATAAAGGCGAAGGCCATGTTCATGCGGAAATATTTTGGCCGGCCCCATACGTTGCCAGGTGTAAATTAAGTATAGACTTGCTGGAATTATTGAAGTGTCACCTCGCTTCTCTATGGCCAACCTATGTATAATTTACAAGCATGTTCATAAACACATCGATGCTTTATTTTTTAAAAGGGATAAGCGACAATGTGCCAAATTTACAGGAGACAACATAAATCGATTATTAAAGTTTTATAGGTGCAGTAGTAACTTGACAGAAATTTGAAATTTTCATATACACAGGCCTAATCACTTATATTTTATTTCGGAAGTCATTTAGAAAATTACTAAAGCACTTCCCAATTTTTTGTTGTTGTTTACTTGTTTTTTATAAATTTATACAAAGAGACGAAAAATAAAACCGTTATTTTTTTCGCCTTTAGTAAGTATACGAATATATTATATTATAAGTAACCAAAGTGATCGTTTGGTCTCCTACACTAATTGGGACCCACTGTTTTGTGATATTCCAGTGCGAAAAGTCAAATTCATCGCTAGCAACTGACTATTAAACCCGTAATTGAGCTGGATATAATAAAAAGGGGGGTAAGTACGTTGCACCACACACAAAATCTTCCCCTCGATTCCCAAAGTATATACTTTCTGTTTCAGTGCAATAACCGCTAAAGAAATATGGGTATTTACTTAAACTGTGCGCTTTGCCTTGCTTTTCTTATCGGTGAGTAGCTACTTTTGTCACCTTCACTTGTATATGCCTCAAAAATCGACAGGTACAGTGACCTTCTCCGATTGCCTCCGAATGGCGCGTACACCAGGCAGCAACATGGTGAGGGCCGCAACTTATGAAGATGTTAAGGCAGTGGCGGACGACGACAGTGTTTATCTAATCGATGTAAGGGAGCCGTTGGAACTGCAGGAATCGGGAGTCATACCCGGCAGCATTAACATACCTCGTAAGATACGACAATTTACATTAACAATTTTTTTATTATTAACATCATTAATACCAGTTCCTAGTACAAGACAAAGGTCGCAGGAATGGGACTTGCGAGGCTAAAAACGCAATGACTCCTAATTGAATTTAATCTTTTTCAGTTATGGATTTAAAAGATGTATTGGAAAACATGTCCAGAGAGGAGTTCCTAAAGAAATTTCATCGTGAGAAACCCGAGTTCGATACACCGATTATATTCACATGTAGATCGGGCAGGCGCAGCCTGGAGGCTCTGAAGATAGCCGAAGCATTGGGATTCCAGAAGTAGGAGACCTATCCTGGATGCTCTGAGTTAACGTATTTAAACACAATTTTGTTTTATTACAGTTTAAGAAACTTTGCTGGCGGCTGGTTGCTGTGGGAGGAGAAACTTGAACAGAAATATAAATGAATTGACAGTCACATGGGTACATCACACGGTGTACAATAAGAAGCTTATTAATATATACACTGACTGTTTCTAGAGTTGTACTACCGTTACAATTGTGAACACAACATAAACATTACAAACCCCAAATAACTTAGTAGATTCTTTTTTTATTGTTTATTGATGTTGAGTACAATGTGTTTAATGGGTTCCAATTAATGTACCGCAAATTGTGTTTGTATAAATGTCACTCAAAATCTATATTGCACTCTGTAGTCAACAGCACACCGCACAAGTTAAGGCACTGATGCCTTATCATGCTTCGTTGCTTTTACAATGGGAAGTTCCGGAAACTGGACAAGATATTTTTTATGCATTTTGAAGGGGCAAATTCACACATTTTTAAAGTAAATGTAACGTTTTCACATACATTACACACATACATTTGCTCTGCTTAATAAAACATTGTTTAAACAATGCCAGAAATAATTTTTATTATTCCTGTACTTTCCTGTATTTTTTCATATTTCTGTGCTGTTAAATGATAATATAATTTGTGAATTTTTAAAGTATACTTTAATACATATCGAATCAAATATTGTTTATTACTTCATGACACATAATTTTAGCCACCACCATGTCCGGTCGTTACAATCACACTTGATAATGGTGCAATCCTCCACTGAAAGAGAGTGCTGTACTAGTGCACATGTTGACCCATCTTCTTAGGGGGGTGGGGGGGTCACGTTGGAGTGGTTTTGATAACAACTCTTTCTGAGGAGATTTTATTTCTCTATATATTTTCAGAGCTTTTAATTATACTTGTAAACTGACTTTACCTATGTTGCTTCAATTTAAATATTTAAAATTTGCATTCTGTTTAGGTCCGAGGTATGTGGTGACACCAAGGTATTTCTCCACTAGTAGCGATGATAAACTAGCAAGTTATAAAGATGTTGTTAATGTCGGAAAAAACACATTGCTTGTTGATGTTCGAGAAACTTCAGAGCTGCAAGAAACCGGAATGTTACCCAACAGCGTCAACATACCATGTAAGTCAATCGATCATATTAGACTGCTGAGCAATATAGCACAAACATCCTCGAAAAATCATTGCGAGACACACCTGCCTTCACGCGCTTATGTGATTAAAAAATTAATCGTACAAATTCTGGGTCATGTTTTTTTTGTTTTTATCACGAACTTGAGGTGATTATCTAATTTGTTTTTCAGTGGGGCAAGTCGAGGAGGCTTTCAAGTTAACACCGGAACAGTTCAAAAGGAAATATAACCGGGAGATGCCAAACGGTGAATTTCCGTTGATATTCTCGTGCAAAGCAGGAATCCGAAGTGCCAAAGCTGTGCAAACCGTTGAAAGTTTGGGTTATAAAAAGTAAGTCCAGAAAATTAACACTGGACCGGAAAGGTACTCAAAACAATTAATTTTCTCTAAATTTATTTATTTGCAACAGAAATATTTATACATATATGAATATATCAGTGCTACAAAGATGTGCAAAGATATAAAAAAAAAAAACAGAAAAGAAATAAATAAAAGTTAAGACAAGACAATTGAAAAATACATCCATGATCTAATACTAATAATACTAATAACAATTAGTTTATTATTTAAAGAATAGTAATGCCAGTTATTATTTAATTGATTAATTTGTCTAACGAAAACCAAAATTGGGTGGAGCAATTTAATTATTTCAATCAATAAATTTCTATTGCGCTTGCCCTGTACTTGACCTGTGATTTGACCTGTAGTCATTTTTGTATGTGATTTTAATGGTTTGATTTCAGTGTGAGAAACTATAAAGGAGGATGGCAGGATTGGAAGGAAAGGCAGAAGAAAACAAATTAGTTCAATTCTTATGAGGAAACGGTGTACTGTTGTATGTTGTATGTTGCGTATAGATAGAATTCATTTATTGCTTTATCAATTAATAAATGATTGATCTGTTGTAATATTTATTAATATCAGAAGTAATGCTCACTTACAACATCTTACATTTCCATTCCTATAACCACAGTCCAATGCCAACTTTTCCAGGAGTAACTTGCACCGATAACTGCTACCGTTGCTTTGGAATACAAACCACTACAGATCCATCTATCTTGCAATTTTCCGGCAACGCCTAGTATCCCTACCTGGCCATAACTTCAATCTGTTAGTTTCAAGCACGTTTCAAGTTACCAAATTCTCATAATTACAACCACCCAGTATACTAACACATTTATCAAGGTCAGTTGGACCCCACGATCCCACGATTTACGTAATTAGTAAATTGTTTAAAAAATTAGTCTTAATTTTTTAAACAAATTACTAATTTGATAATGAATATTAATTTCAACACAATTCAGAAGTGTAGTACAGATATTTACCCCTATCCAAGTTCCGAACCCAATTAGTTTATGGACGCTTCTGTAGTGGGCGCAGCTGAGACGGTTCATCCGATAAACACATTCATGCCCTTTCTTTCTTTGCCCACGATAACCTACAAAAATATAAGTGGTGTTTACATTTCCTGAGTAAGTTTCCCAATTTGTTTCCACAATGGTATTTATTCACAATTGCTGGAGAACCAAAATTATTAATTACTTTATTACTTGTAGTAACAATATTTATATGCACTGAAAATCAATTGAAAGCGCAAGATTCAAGCATAGAATCATTTTTTCTGTAAAATAATAAACTGCTACATTTACGTTTTATAAATAATTCAAATTTAGGGGTAAAAATATATTTTAGACGTACTCGGGCCTAGTTGAGAGCTAGTAATGTTCATGTACTTGAATCAGTTTTCTAAAAACATGCTATGCTAAAAACATGCTAAGTTTACCAATCCTATAAAAGGTTATTATAGACTGTAAAACTAAAAAGTTATCCTGAATGCAAGTAACGTTTCGATTAAATTTACAGACCATCATGACCTTGGCTACATACGAGGAAGTCAAAACCCTGCCACCTACGTCACTTTTAGTGGACGTACGCGAGCCCCATGAACTTCAAGAGACCGGTGTCCTCCCCAATAGCATCAACATCCCTTGTGAGCATCGCAGCTCGGCTTGCCGAAAAGCAGCATGCCGCTAACATGTGTTTCATTTCCAGTGGCCCACTTAGTGGAGGCCTTCAAGGCTTCCATCGAGGACTTTGAGGACAAGTATGGACGGAAGAAACCGGACGTGGACCAAGACATTGTGTTTTCCTGCAAGCTGGGGGGAAGGGCACAGAGGGCCATGAATGCGATCGCTGAACTGGGCTACAACAAGTAAGTACCGTTGAATAGGTTCTCCAATCTCGGCTTCACTATGGTCTGGTTTTAGATCCCAGATTACTACTGAAAATTAATTTTTATGCATAGATTTTCTCTTTTCTCTTTATAATGTAAAGTCTCTTTTTGGGCGAACTACATTGATGCAGTTTTGGAGCTATGCCAATGCTGTTCTCTAATCTAGTAAATGGACCAATTAAAATTTAGTTACTTCAATACTTAAATACCACGTGAATCTTTTTGAATATTGTTATTATAATTATACTGTAACAGTATGTAACCAAAACCACTCATATGTGCATACTTGGTTGCTAGACATTCAATGAGTTCAAGCGGAAGGCGACGCCACCGCAGAAATTTGTGAACTTTATACCTATAATTTGTGTGATATTTCGTCAACCGGTCATGTGGGGTATGGCACACGTTTTAAACTACGTATGGCATCATTTTTAATCTAAAATATTGACATTGACATAGAGAAGACATTGATATATCACATGATTAAAAGTTCGCTTGAATCTAGGCAACTTAATGTGCATATTCGTCGACTTTTGTCTTTACAACGTGTACATTTGGTTGCAAGGGTATAAGGCTTAGACTTAGACCTTAGTAAACCTTTAGACCTTTACTTACTTACCTTACTTACTTACCTTACTTACTTTTGCGCCGTGTACTGAATCGTTGAAGCACCTGCGCAGGTGACGTCACAATACGGCAACAACTCGAACATTGCAATGGGCTTGGAAAAAATGAAAAAATATATTAAAAACATACAATTAATTATTGAACTTCGTTGGTTTAAACCCAATGGTCGTTATTTCATTTAAATTGGGTAAGAATTTATGGAGTTATAAGGGTTTGAAATAAGACTTTGGCGCCTCCATCCGCGCTAGTCGGTATAGTAGGATTGGGCCGTTGATGACGTCAACGTTGCCCGTTGCACGCGGATCTTGCGTCCCTTGCGATAATAATAATAATAATAATAATAATAATAATAAGTTACTTTTATTCTGTAGGACCTTGCGGTATAGAATGGGTCAATACAAATCAATACAAATCAGTACAAATATGATAAAATACAACAAACATTGCTACATAGAAACAAAATTAAACATTAAAATAAAATTAAATTAAATAGTACAAATAGCTCAATGCTTACTCAAATTTGATTGCCCGAGTTAGTGCGTTATAGTGAATTGTTTTGTGTGTAATATGGATAAGGGATTTGTTCGGGGTCAATCAGACAACTTGCCTAAGATTGACGCAGTTACATTTGCTAGTTAAAAAATTAAATATTCATATCTGTATGTTTTGTTAGGTTTTAAAAACATTGGAAGGGAAAAGTCAATTAGGAACTGGTAAATTTATAATTTAGTATATTCAAACTTTATATTTTATTAAAAAAATTACGTAGTAGGTATTGTATTCACTTACTTAAAGCATTTATTTTTATAAAATTGATTACTTTGCTATTTCTAAATCACAAGCATATAACATGCAGTTTTAGGTTAAATTTATAAATTTACTTATCCATGGAATGATATACCTGTACCACTTTTTTGTTGTTGAGTGCAATTAAATGAACTGCATGATAATACCATCGTTTATATATATATATATCGTTTATATATATATACACTTATATATTTAAAACAGTTTTAAATTGAAAATTAACGCTTGTAAAAGCCAGGAAACGCATGTAAACACTAGTTGCTTCTGACTTCTGACCCTTTTTGAATCGTAAACTGACGTCACGAGACAGCGTTTCGTGTTTGCTTCACCTCTCGAAACGGCGGGATATAGCGTACGGCGTGTCTATTAGCTTTAATGGTCTAAGTCTAAGGTATAAGGTTTTTTCAAGGGTTCGCTGTTGTATACTGTGCGTTTTTTAACACTGGCCATAGGGATTTACATAGCAATAATTATACTCCTTAACAAATAATTCTCAACAATCGCCCCCTATCAAATAAGTTACCTTTATAGCAATTAATTAACTTTGTGGTTTTCAGCTTGCGGTATTACAAGGGCAGCTGGACAGAATGGGCCGAGAAATCGAAACAATAATCCCTAATTAGTTCACTACAAACAATCAAGAGTGTAAGCAATAAACATGTACATCTCGCCTCACTGAAAATAATCCGAATGAAAGTAGACGGTGCGTTACCCATAATAAACGTTTCATGCCATACTCAAATGAACACCTAAACAGTTTACTTGAATTTGCATTGCCTTTTCCTACACATTTTGTTTCGATTAGTGAAGAGCATCTGACGATATGAGTTTCGCGAAAGGCGTCTTGTTGGGTTGACTGCCAGTTGTAATAATTTAGTTGTAACAACTGGTTTATTTTTAATGCATTTTGAATTATCGCAAACTACGTAATACAATGTTTCTTTTTTATTGTTGTTTTGTTGTTTTTACTTTTTGAGTGCAATGATGTTCATTCTGGCTTGCATGTTATGTATTAGCGTCTACTAGGAGGTTTACGTATGGGAGTAATTGCACACACAGAATATCGCACATCCCGAAAGTAAGTCCTAATCATTGATTTTGCAGAAGCGAAATAAAATTTTGTATATTTGAAAATTAAATAAATTTAGGCAGACTTTGCCTTAGCAGTTTGAACTATGGTAAAGTGAAAATGTAATAAAAATGTAATATTTATACTACTAACACAAGACGAATTGTTTGTACTACTTATTTGTAATAAAAAGTACTTGTTCTAATATTTTTAGAATCCTTTGAGTTCTTCACTTTTCTTCGGGATGTGCGATGTTTCTATTCTTACCAGTGTGTTCCCACTGAAGTAAAGGTGTAATGAATTAATTATAGCACTTGACTTTCATTGTGCCATTGAGAACTATTTAAAATAATTGCCTGTTGAATACTCAATACCACGATGCGTGTATTAGTATCTGTTTTCTCAACCCACTAATCTTCTCCCGAAAATGAACATTCGTTATTCGCTTGATTCGTATTCCTTTGAAGAAAATCTATCGATAATAAATGTGATATATGTTTTAGGGGTTTTTGGTTGAACCTCTTTGGTTTTTTGGCGATTTTCATCAAGAAATATTTTTCGAGATGAAACCGTGGTTTGATAGAGATTTTTCTCCCGAACCGGAATCCGCAAACTTTGCAGGTTCCAAAATCCCAATTTCGCCAGAAAAAAATACTTTCAAATGTTCGTTCCAACTTTTGAACGATTTTTTTAAATTAATCTACTTGCACAGTAGTTCAATGAATCCAAAAATGCAAACCGCATTGCTGTGCAATATTTAGTTATTGAGAAAAAATATATACAAGAGATGAAAATTTGCACATTAAATTCACTCGTGTTCTACGTATCGAGCGGATGGCGATGCCAGCGGAGAAACTGTTGAACTTTATACTTATGATTTACACTTTATTATTTTGACAAACCGATTGCTTGGGGATTTTTGGGCATGTTTATAAAAACTTATGGCATCATTTGCAGTCAAAATTTTTGTGCAAATATTGATTTAGAAGCAATTAAAGTTTGCTTGAATCTAGGCAACCAAATGTACAGGATGCAAAATCCTAGTACGGGTACTTTACCGCTTTAGCGGTAGATGTCTCTAAATTTAAGTTACATTTTTAGTTTCCGATTATTAAATTACTGTATCACGTAGAACAAAACAAAGCACATATTCGGCTCTAGCAGGGCGCATTCCAGTAGTGTAGTGTATTATTTTCGACGTTTCGACGTTATTAAGCAATGTATTGCAAAAGTAATTGCAGATTCAGATTCAAAAGAAGAAAATCCATCGATTCCCTAATTTAGTTTTACCAAAATAACCGAAATAGACATTTTGAAAATGTATGCATTTTCGAAAATATCTTTTTCTGACGTTATTATGCATTTGCGACAAATAATTCTTACAGATTCGGATTCAGGAGAGAAAAATCTATCGAACTGCTGTCTCACCTTAAGAGGGGCAGAAGATTCGCATTAAAATGTAGACGACGCCACTGTAGAATTATGCACTATTTTTAGTTCGTTACCACGTAGTTTGTGACACAATTTGTTCATATTTGAATGTTTCATAACATTGTACAAGCAGTTAGCATTCCGGTGATTATGTTTTTTTTACATATTTATCGATATATTTTGTGTAATTACAGTTATTGCTCGTGAAATCAATTTGAATACTGATGAGTAATTTAAAATATAACAGTAATCACCGGATGGGTTGAATTATTTCAAAGCAATGGGTAAACTTCAATGTTTCTAGTCTTTATATCAACGGAGTGGTAACGAACGAAAAAATATATATATTTATACCTGACAGTGACATGCCCGATAGTATGGTCGACTCTTCAACTATTTTAGTGCAGCTACTAAGCATTGGTGGCGCATCGTATGATTCTTTGAATATTATCTACCAAACAATGCTGCAATAAATTGTTTGCACTGCACTACGGTGCGTCATCGCATCGGCAGAAAAAAAAACGTGTATAGTGTATGTATAATTATTTACATATATTCGTGTGGGATGTTTGTTTACATTTGAACAGTTTTATGATTTTGATGCGGTACAGGAACGATTTATATCTGCGGTCTGAATAAATACAGTGTCTCAGTACTACCAGATAACAAAATTAACATTGGCGAATTATGTAAGGTATCAAATATGCTGTGTGTGTATCTAAAAATATGATTGTCACAAATGTAACAACAGGTAGTTGAATTAATCAAATATACATTGCTGTTATTTTTAGAATTGGCTGAATCGCCATGTAATTATCAATATTCCTTTAAATAATTATGTAATATGAAAATTATTTGACGGAAGTAAATTTCTGTTTGTTTTAAATATTTTGTTCTGGAAACTCAGAAAGAATATATAGCTCATGGCAATAGTTGATCCTCATATAATTTCCCAATGTTTATGTTGTCTGATAGGCACTGAGACACACTGAATTTTTTGGGTCATTATTTTACATAATTGTCTATAAATAAAAGCGTTTCTTATACGTAAGTTCTGTTAACTTCGGCTAGGATATTACCATGCAATATTCTTGTGTTCATTGTTTTATTAACTAATAATACGTTAGATACAAAATAATACGGTACATACATAACTATTTACAAACATTAACTTCAATGTTTTCACAATGTTGATAGTTGAAATATTAGCGAATCTAGATATGTGTATACATATCCATCATGATCGTCAGTTCTGCAGCTTTACTAAATACATAGGAATCTAGCAATGTCCTCGAATAGTATAAATCGCATAAATCCCAGTAATAATATCACAAGAGAGTGAGAATAAATCGAAAATTATTACACATGTTTTCAAAACCTTGTTGCCAAGCAATCATGACGAGAGCACGACGGGTTCGAGTGGCTATTAGCAAATGGCAAGCTTGGGAACAGGAGAATTATTTCCGATTTATCGAAGTCTCGTGTGGTATTTGACAAGATTATTTTTGGACCATCTACTACAGTAGAAAATAAATGAACAGCTACGGGGAAAACGATTAGACTCCATTTTGTCATTTTCTAGAAAACTAAATTGAAAGTTTCAAGTCTAATAAAGCACAGGAAGGATGAAAAAACAAACTAACTATTATAATACTTTGACAACAGGTGTATTGAAATATTGAGCAATACATGAAATACAAATAAGTACAACTATTAAAAAAATATATTTTTAATAACAAGTTGTGGTCTCTGACCATCTTTAACCTCTTTTTTTTAAAGATTTTCGATAGGTGTTCATTAAAGTGTTGTACAGCATTTCTGATGTGTGAATGTAACTTGATTTCACAAAGTTCAAAAAAGTGTTGTACAGACAAATATTTTTAAAGGTTAGATGTAGGTCTATTTAAATACAGTGCGAGCCTTTGTTGATTAAAAACACAACCACCGATAAACGTTTAATGATAGAATAAACAATACACCAAAGATCTCGAGTAAATAATTTATTTTAAAGAATACAATAATAATATTTGTTGTCACTGTTGTCACTTTGAGAGTTCTGAAATGTATCTATCATTGACAAAATATACAGCCAACTACCTATTTCTGTACAATACTTTTAAACACGGTTGACAACAGCCAATTATCTATGTACAACGCATTTTTGAACACGACTGTACATACAAAAATATATTTGAATATAAATTATTGATAAATTATTATTATGATTATCGATTATCGTCCATTGGGGAGGTCGTCTATAAATTCTTCTTTATCTTGATCTCTGATCGTTTTTAGCCAAAATCCTATACCATTTCTTCATTTTTCAAGCAAACGGTGATCATTTTTCGCCGTTTTACTTCGCGTGTAAAAAAAGGCAAGAATGAAAACAATTTAATTTGAATTTGTTTTGAGAGAAGACACGTTGTTTCCTAAAAAAAAAAAAGATTTTACCTTTTTTAATAACTTGGAAGTATCTATTACAGATATATTATTCATAAAAGCAAACATTTCTTAGTGAACGTGCACTACATTACTTGTTTTTTTCCAAGATAATACTAATTCAAAATTTTGACTCACAATACCTATACCCATACCTACTATACGGACAAGTAACAAATGAAACTTCTTATCGTGCCTATCCCTTTCGGATTGTTTTCGGATTAGAAATTATGTTTTATTTTTTTTCTCTATAATTTTCTCCAAAATAAATTCGGGATCAACGCATTTCAATCCCTTTCCTATATTGTTTTGAATTATTTCCGGTAGTATGCATTGTGTATAAAATTGTACTAATTTAGGTAATACTTTTTCGCTCCAAAATATTTCATCCCTAAAAATTTCTTCGACGAAAAGAGAAATGCCGTCGTTTATATATACAATAAAATATCATTTATCTCTTCCAACTATATTGAGTTGTCCCTGCACCTTTATATAATAATTGTGGCTTCTTTTTAACCTGATCTGCCCGTCAACTATCTCCAAACATATATATATTTTTTGAATTTTGATCGGTTTCTGTTTTTTTTTAAATTTTAATCCGACTTTAATTCGATTTTAATCCGATTTTATTTGTATTTTTATCGATTTCCGATCAATAATTCGATTTTAATCGATATTCGATCGGTTTCTGATTAAACTTTTTATTTAGATCCGATTTTAATTCGATTTTAATCCGATTTGAATCGTATTTGAATCGATTTCTGATGAAATTTTTATTTTGATTCGATTTTAATTCGATTTTAATCCGATTTGAATCGTGTTTTAATCAATTTTTGATCAGTTTCTGATTAAATTATTATTTTGATCCGATTTTAATTTGGTTTCAATCCGAATTAAATCGTATTTTAATCAATTTTGGATCGGTTTTTGATACATTTTTATTCCGATCCGTTTTTAATTCGATTTTAATCCGATTTTAATAGTAATATAATCTATTTCTGATCAAAAATTCGATTATAATCCGATTTCCATCGGATGTTAATCGAATTTTAATCGAATTTTGATCGGTTTCTGATTTTTAAAAAATTTAAATCAGACTTTAATTTGATTTTAAACCGATTTTATTTAAATTTTTATCGATTTCTGATCAATAATTCGATTTTAATCGATATTCGATCGGTTTCTGATTAAACTTTTTATTTTGATCCGATTTTAATTCGATTTTAATCCGATTTTAATCCGATTTTAATCGTATTTTAATCGATTTCTGATTAATTTTCTTATTTTGATACGATTTTAATTCAATTTTAATCCGAAAATAATCGTATTTTTAACGATATTTGAACGGTTTCTGAAGAAATTTTTATTTTCATCCGATTTTAATTCGATTTTAATCCGATTTGAATCGTGTTTTAATGATTTTTTTATCAGTTTCCGATTAAATTTTTATTTTGATCCGATTTTAATTTGATGTTAGTCCGAATTAAATCGTATTTTAATCGATTTTTGATCGGTTTCTGATACATTTTTATTTGGATCCGTTTTTAATTTTATTTTAATCCGATTTTAATAGTAATGTAATCTATTTCTGATCAAAAATTCGATTATAATCCGATTTCCATCGGATGGTAATCGAATTTTAATCGAATTTTAATCGGTTCCTGATTTAAAAAAAAATTTAATCCAACTTTAATTCGATTTTAATCCGATTTTATTTGTATTTTAATCGATTTCTGATCAATAATTCGATTTTAATCGATATTCGATCGGTTTATGATTAAACTTTTTATTTTGATCCGATCTTAATTCGATTTTAATCCGATTTAAATCCGATTTTAATCGTATTTTAATCGATTTCTGATTATTTTTCTTATTCTGATACGATTTTAATTCAATTTAAAACCGATTTTAATCGTATTTTTAACGATTTTTGAACGGTTTCTGATGAAATTTTTATTTTCATCCGATTTTAATTCGATTTTAATCCGATTTGAATCGTGTTTTAATCAATTTTTTATCAGTTTCCGATTAAATTTTTATTTTGATCCGATTTTAATTTGATGTTAATCCGAATTAAATCGTATTTTAATTGATTTTTGATCGGTTTCTGATACATTTTTATTTGGATCCGTTTTTAATTAGATTTTAATAGTAATGTAATCTATTTCTGATCAAAAATTAATCGAATTTTAATCGAATTTTGATCGGTTTCTGATTTTTTAAAAATTTTAATCCGACTTTAATTCGATTTTAATCCGATTTTATTTGTATTTTTATCGATTTCTGATCAATAATTCGATTTTAATCGATATTCGATCGATTTCTGATTATTTTTCTTATTCTGATACGATTTTAATTCAATTTAAAACCGATTTTAATCGTATTTTTAACGATTTTTGAACGGTTTCTGATGAAATTTTTATTTTCATCCGATTTTAATTCGATTTTAATCCGATTTGAATCGTGTTTAAATCAATTTTTGATCAGTTTCTGTTTAAATTTTTATCTTGCTCCGATTTTAATTTGATTTTAATCCGAATTAATTCGTATTTTAATCAATTTTTGATCGGTTTCTGATACATTTTTATTTGGATCCGTTTTTAATTCGATTTTTATCCGATTTTAATAGTAATTTAATCTATTTCTGATCAAAAATTCGATTATAATCCGATTTCCATCGGATGTTAATCGAATTTTAATCGAATTTTGATCGGTTTCTGATTTTTTTAAAATTTTAATCCGACTTTAATTCGATTTTAATCCGATTTTATTTGTATTTTTATCGATTTCTGATCAATAATTCGATTTTAATCGATATTCGATCGGCTTCTGATTAAACTTTTTATTTAGATCCGATTTTAATTCGATTTTAATCCGATTTTAATCGTATTTTAATCGATTTCTGATTAATTTTCTTATTTTGATACGATTTTAATTCAATTTTAATCCGATTTTAATCGTATTTTTAACGATTTTTGAGCGGTTTCTGATGAAATTTTTATTTTCATCCGATTTTAATTCGATATTAATCCGATTTGAATCGTGTTTTAATCAACTTTTGATCAGTTTCTGATTAAATTTTTATTTTGATCCGATTTCAATTTGGTTTTAATCCGAATTAAATCGTTTTTTAATCAATTTTTGATCGGTTTTTGATACATTTTTATTCCGATCCGTTTTTAATTCGATTTTAATCCGATTTTAATAGTAATTTAATCTATTTCTGATCAAAAATTCGATTATAATCCGATTTCCATCGGATGTTAATCGAATGTTAATCGATTTTTGATCGGTTTCTGATTAAAAAAAAAATTTAATCCGACTTTATCTCGATTTTAATCTGATTTAAATTGTATTTTTATCGATTTCTGATCAAAAATTCGATTTTAATCGATTTTTGATCGGTTTCTGATTAAACTTTTTATTTTGATCCGATTTTAATTCGATTTTAATCAGATTTAAATCCGATTTTAATCGTATTTTAATTGATTTCTGATTAATTTTCTTATTTTGATCCGATATTAATTCAAATTTAATCAGATTTTAATCGTAATTTTAACGATTTTTGATCTGTTTCTGATTAACTTTTTAATTCAATCAGATTTTAATTCGATTTTAATCCGATTTGAATCGTGTTTAAATCAATTTTTGATCAGTTTCTGATTAAATTTTTATTTCGATCCGATTTTAATTTGATTTAAATCCGAATTAAATCGAATTTTAATCGATTTATGATCGGTTTCTGATACATTTTTATTTGGCTCAGTTTTTAATTCGATTTTAATCCGATTTTAATAGTGATTTAATCTATTTCTGATCAAAAATTCGAATATACTCCGATTTCCATCGGATGTTAATCGAGTTTTAATAGAATTTTGACCGGTTTCTGATACATTTTTATTTGGATCCGTTTTAATTCGATTTTAATCCGATTTTAATAGTAATGTAATCTATTTCTGATTAAAAATTCGATTTTAATCCGATTTTAATCGGATGTTAATCGAATTTTAATCGAATTTTGATCGGTTTCTGATTTTTTTTAAATTTTAATCCGACTTTCATTCGATTTTAATCCGATTTTATTTGTATTTTTATCGATTACTGATCAATAATTCGATTTTAATCGATATTTGATCGGTCTCTGATGAAAGTTTTATTTTGATTCGATTTTAATTCGATTTTAATCCGATTTGAATCGTGTTTTAATCAATTTTTGATCAGTTTCTGATTAAATTATATTTTGATCCGCTTTTAATTTGGTTTTAATCCGAATTAAATCGTATTTTAATCAATTTTTGAACGGTTTTTGATACATTTTTATTCCGATCCGTTTTTAATTCGATTTTAATCCGATTTTAATAGTAATTTAATCTATTTCTGATCAAAAATTCGATTATAATCCGATTTCCATCGGATGTTAATCGAATTTTAATCGAATTTTGATCGGTTTCGGATTTAAAAAAAAATTTAATCCGACTTTAATTTGATTTTAAACCGATTTAATTTGAATTTTTATCGATTTCTGATCAATAATTCGATTTTAATCGATATTCGATCGGTTTCTGATTAAACTTTTTATTTTGATCCGATTTTAATTCGATTTTAATCAGATTTTAATCCGATTTTAATCCGATTTTAATCGTATTTTAATCGATTTCTGATTAATTTTCTTATTTTGATACGATTTTAATTCGATTTTAATCCGATTTGAATCGTGTTTTAATGAATTTTTTATCAGTTTCCGATTAAATTTTTATTTTGTTCCGAATTTAATTTGATGTTAATCCGAATTAAATCGTATTTTAATCGATTTTTGATCGGTTTCTGCTACATTTTTATTTGGATCCGTTTTTAATTTGATTTTAATCCGATTTTAATAGTAATGTAATCTATTTCTGATCAAAAATTCGATTATAATCCGATTTCCATCGGATGGTAATCGAATTTTAATCGAATTTTGATCGGCTTCTGATTTAAAAAAAAATTTAATCCGACTTTAATTCGATTTTATTCCGATTTTATTTGTATTTTTATCGATTTCTGATCAATAATTCGATTTTAATCGATATTCGATCGGTTTCTGATTAAACTTTTTATTTTGATCCGATTTTAATTCGATTTTAATCCGATTTAAATCCGATTTTAATCGTATTTTAATCGATTTCTGATTATTTTTCTTATATTGATCCGATTTTAATTCAATTTAAAACCGATTTTAATCGTATTTTTAACGATTTTTGATCGGTTTCTGATGAAATTTTTATTTTGATTCGATTTTAATTCGATTTTTATCCGATTTGAATCGTGTTTAAATCAATTTTTGATCAGTTTCTGATTAAATTTTTAGTTGGATCCGTTTTTAATTTGATTTTATTCCGATTTTAATAGTAATGTAATCTATTTCTGATCAAAAATTCGATTATAATCCGATTTCCATCGGATGTTAATCGAATTTTAATCGAGTTTTGATCGGTTTCTGATTTTTTTAAAATTTTAAGCCGACTTTAATTCGATTTTAATCCGATATTATTTGAATTTCTATCGATTTCTGATCAATAATTCGATTTTAATCGATATTCGATCGGTTTCTGATTAAACTTTTTTTTTGATCCGATGTTAATACGATTTTAATCCGATTTTATCCGATTTTAATCGTATTTTAATCGATTTCTGATTAATTTTCTTATTTTGATACGATTTTAATTCAATTTTAATCCGATTTTAATCGTATTTTTAACGATTTTTGAACGGTTTCTGATGAAATTTTTATTTTCATCCGATTTTATTTCGATTTTAATCCGATTTGAATCAATTTTTTATCAGTTTCCGATTAAATTTTTATTTTGATCCGATTTTAATTTGATGTTAATCCGAATTAAATCGAATTTTAATCGATTTTTGATCGGTTTCTGATACATTTTTATTTGGATCCGTTTTTAATTCGATTTTAATTAGATTTTAATAGTAATGTAATCTATTTCTGATCAAAAATTCGATTATAATTCGATTTCCATCGGATGTTAATCGAATTTTAATCGAATTTTGATCGGTTTCTCATTTAAAAAAAAAAATAATCCGACTTTAATTCGATTTTAATCCGATTTTATTTGTATTTTTATCGATTTCTGATCAATAATTCGATTTTAATCGATATTCGATCGGTTTCTGATTAAACTTTATATTTTTATCCGATTTAAATCCGATTTTAATCGTATTTTAATCGATTTCTGATTATTTTTTTTATTTTGATCCGATTTTAATTCAATTTTAAACCGATTTTAATTCTATTTTTAACGATTTTTGATCGGTTTCTGATGAAATTTTTATTTTGATCCGATTTTAATTCGATTTTAATTCGATTTGAATCGTGTTAAAATCAATTTTTTATCAGTTTCCGATTAAATTATTATTTTGATCCGATTTTAATCTGATTTTAATCCGAATTAAGTCGTATTTTAATCGAATATTGATCGGTTTCTGATACATTTTTATTTGGATCCGTTTTTAATTCGATTTTGATCCGATTTTAATAGTAATGTAATCTATTTCTGATCAAAAATTCGATTATAATCCGATTTCCATCGAATGTTAATCGAATTTTAATCGAATTTTGATAGGTTTCTGATTTTTTAAATATTTTAATCCGACTTTAATTCGATTATAATCCGATTTTATTTGTATTTTTATCGATTTCTGATCAATAATTCGATTTTAATCGATATTCGATCGGTTTCTGATTAAACTTTTTATGTTTATCCGATTTTAATCCGATTTTAATCGTATTTTAATCGACTTCTGATTAATTTTCTAATTTTGATACGTCTTTAATTCAATTTTAATCCGATTTTAATCGTATCTTTAACGATTTTTGATCGGTTTCCGATGATTTTTTTTATTTTCATCCGATTTTAATTCGATGTTAATCCGATTTGAATCGTGTTTTAATCAATTTTTGATCAGTTTCTGATTAAATTTTTATTTTGATCCGATTTTAGTTTGATTTTAATCCGAATTAAATCGTATTTTAATCGATCTTTGATACATTTTTATTTGGATCCGTTTTTAATCCGATATTAATCCGATTTGAATAGAAATTTAATATATTTCTGATCAAAAATTCGATTATAATCCGATTTCCATCGGATGTTAATCGAATTTTATACTATTTTTGATCGGTTTCTGATTTTATTTAAAAATTTAATCCGACTCTAATTCTATTGTAATCCGATTTTAATTGTATTTTTATCGATTTCTGATAAAAAATTAGATTTTAATCGATTTTTGATCGGTTTCTGATCAAAATCAATCTTTTGATCAATAATCGATCAAAAATCAATAAAAATTCAATTTTAGACGCAACAAAATCATTTTTTTGATCAATAACCAATCAAAAATCAATAAAAATTCAATTTTAGACGCATCAAAATCAATCTTTTGATCAATAACCAATCAAAAATCAATAAAAATTCAATTTTAGACGCATAAAAATCAATCTTTTGATCAATAATCGATCAAAAATCAATAAAAATTCAATTTTAGGCGCAACAAAATCAATTTTTTGATCAATAACCAATCAAAAATCAATAAAAATTCAATTTTAGACGCATCAAAATCAATCTTTTGATCAATAACCAATCAAAAATCTATTAAAATTCAATTTTATACCCATCAAAATCAATCTTTTGATCAATAATCGATCAAAAATCAATAAAAATTCAATTTTAGTCGCAACAAAATCAATTTTTTGATCAATAATCGATCAAAAATCAATAAAAATTCAATTTTAGACGCAACAAAATCATTTTTTTGATCAATAACCAATCAAAAATCAATAAAAATTCAATTTTAGACGCATCAAAATCAATCTTTTGATCAATAACCAATCAAAAATCAATAAAAATTCAATTTTAGACGCATCAAAATCAATCTTTTCATCGATAATCGATCAAAAATCAATAAAAATTCAATTTTAGACGCATCAAAATCAATCATTTGATCAATAACCAATCAAAAATCAATAAAAATTCAATTTTAGACGCATCAAAATCAATCTTTTGATCAATAACCAATCAAAAATCTATAAAAATTCAATTTTAGACGCATCAAAATCAATCTTTTGATCAATAACCAATCATAAATCAATAAAAATTCAATTTTAGACGCATCAAAATCAATCTTTTGATCAATAACCAATCAAAAATCAATAAAAATTCAATTTTAGACGCATCAAAATCAATCTTTTGATCAATAACCAATCAAAAATCAATAAAAATTCAATTTTAGACGCATCAAAATCAATCTTTTGATCAATAACCAATCATAAATCAATAAAAATTCAATTTTAGACGCATCAAAATCAATCTTTTCATCGATAATCGATCAAAAATCAATAAAAATTCAATTTTAGACGCATCAAAATCAATCTTTTGATCAATAACCAATCATAAATCAATAAAAATTCAATTTTAGACGCATCAAAATCAATCTTTTCATCGATAATCGATCAAAAATCAATAAAAATTCAATTTTAGTCGCAACAAAATCAATTTTTTGATCAATAATCGATCAAAAATCAATAAAAATTCAATTTTAGACGCAACAAAATCATTTTTTTTATCAATAACCAATCAAAAATCAATAAAAATTCAATTTTAGACGCATCAAAATCAATCTTTTGATCAATAACCAATCAAAAATCAATAAAAATTCAATTTAAGACGCATCAAAATCAATCTTTTGATCAATAACCAATCAAAAATCAATAAAAATTCAATTTTAGACGCATCAAAATCAATCTTTTGATCAATAACCAATCATAAAGCAATAAAAATTCAATTTTAGACGCATCAAAATCAATCTTTTCATCGATAATCGATCAAAAATCAATAAAAATTCAATTTTAGACGCATCAAAATCAATCTTTTGATCAATAACCAATCATAAATCAATAAAAATTCAATTTTAGACGCATCAAAATCAATCTTTTCATCGATAATCGATCAAAAATCAATAAAAATTCAATTTTAGTCGCAACAAAATCAATTTTTTGATCAATAATCGATCAAAAATCAATAAAAATTCAATTTTAGACGCAACAAAATCATTTTTTTGATCAATAACCAATCAAAAATCAATAAAAATTCAATTTTAGACGCATCAAAATCAATCTTTTGATCAATAACCAATCAAAAATCAATAAAAATTCAATTTTAGACGCATCAAAATCAATGTTTTCATCGATAATCGATCAAAAATCAATAAAAATTCAATTTTAGACGCATCAAAATCAATCTTTTGATCAATAACCAATCAAAAATCAATAAAAATTCAATTTTAGACGCATCAAAATCAATCTTTTGATCAATAACCAATCAAAAATCTATAAAAATTCAATTTTAGACGCATCAAAATCAATCTTTTGATCAATAACCAATCATAAATCAATAAAAATTCAATTTTAGACGCATCAAAATCAATCTTTTGATCAATAACCAATCAAAAATCAATAAAAATTCAATTTTAGACGCATCAAAATCAATCTTATGATCAATAATCGATCATAAATCAATAAAAATTCAATTTTAGACGCATCAAAATCAATCTTTTGATCAATAACCAATCAAAAATCAATAAAAATTCAATTTTAGACGCATCAAAATCAATCTTTTGATCAATAACCAATCAAAAATCAATAAAAATTTAATTTTAGACGCATCAAAATCAATCTTTTGATCAATAACCAATCAAAAATCAATAAAAATTCAATTTTAGACGCATCAAAATCAATCTTTTGATCGATAATCGATCAAAAATCAATAAAAATTCAATTTTAGACGCATCAAGATCAATCTTTTGATCAATAACCAATCAAAAATCAATAAAAATTCAATTTTTGACGCATCAAAATCAATCTTTTGATCAATAACCAATAAAAAATCAATAAAAATTCAATTTTAGACGCATCAAAATCAATCTTTTGATCGATAATCGATCAAAAATCAATAAAAATTCAATTTTTGACGCATCAAAATCAATCTTTTGATCAATAACCAATAAAAAATCAATAAAAATTCAATTTTAGACGCATCAAAATCAATCTTTTGATCAATAACCAATAAAAAATCAATAAAAATTCAATTTTAGACGCATCAAAATCAATATTTTGAACAATAACCAATCAAAAATCAATAAAAATTCAATTTTAGACGCATCAAAATCAATCTTTTGATCGATAATCGATCAAAAATCAATAAAAATTCAATTTTAGACGCATCAAAATCAATCTTTTGATCGATAATCGATCAAAAATCAATAAAAATTCAATTTTAGACGCATCAAAATCAATCTTTTGATCGATAATCGATCAAAAATCAATAAAAATTCAATTTTAGACGCATCAAAATCAATCTTTTGATCGATAATCGATCAAAAATCAATAAAAATTCAATTTTAGACGCATCAAAATCAATCTTTTGATCAAAAACCAATCAAAAATCAATAAAAATTCAATTTTAGAGGCATCAAAATCAATCTTTTGATCAATAACCAATCAAAAATCAATAAAAATTCAATTTTAGACGCATCAAAATCAATCTTTTGATCAATAACCAATCAAAAATCAATAAAAATTCAATTTTAGACGCATCAAAATCAATCTTTTGATCAAAAACCAATCATAAATCAATAAAAATTCAATTTTAGACGCATCAAAATCAATCTTTTGATCAATAACCAATCAAAAATCAATAAAAATTCAATTTTAGACGCATCAAAATCAATCTTTTCCAATCAAAAATCAATAAAAATTCAATTTTAGACGCATCAAAATCAATCTTTTGATCAAAAACCAATCAAAAATCAATAAAAATTCAATTTTAGAGGCATCAAAATCAATCTTTTGATCAAAAACCAATCATAAATCAATAAAAATTCAATTTTAGAGGCATCAAAATCAATATTTTGAACAATAACCAATCAAAAATCAATAAAAATTCAATTTTAGACGCATCAAAATCAATCTTTTGATCGATAATCGATCAAAAATCAATAAAAATTCAATTTTAGACGCATCAAAATCAATCTTTTGATCGATAATCGATCAAAAATCAATAAAAATTCAATTTTAGACGCATCAAAATCAATCTTTTGATCGATAATCGATCAAAAATCAATAAAAATTCAATTTTAGACGCATCAAAATCAATCTTTTGATCGATAATCGATCAAAAATCAATAAAAATTCAATTTTAGACGCATCAAAATCAATCTTTTGATCAATAACCAATCAAAAATCAATAAAAATTCAATTTTAGACGCATCAAAATCAATCTTTTGATCAATAACCAATCAAAAATCTATAAAAATTCAATTTTAGACGCATCAAAATCAATCTTTTGATCAATAACCAATCATAAATCAATAAAAATTCAATTTTAGACGCATCAAAATCAATCTTTTGATCAATAACCAATCAAAAATCAATAAAAATTCAATTTTAGACGCATCAAAATCAATCTTTTGATCAATAACCAATCAACTCAATAAAAAATCAATTTTAGACGCATCAAAATCAATCTTTTGATCAATAACCAATCAAAAATCAATAAAAATTCAATTTTAGACGCATCAAAATCAATCTTTTCCAATCAAAAATCAATAAAAATTCAATTTTAGACGCATCAAAATCAATCTTTTGATCAAAAACCAATCAAAAATCAATAAAAATTCAATTTTAGAGGCATCAAAATCAATCTTTTGATCAATAACCAATCAAAAATCAATAAAAATTCAATTTTAGACGCATCAAAATCAATCTTTTGATCAAAAACCAATCAAAAATCAATAAAAATTCAATTTTAGAGGCATCAAAATCAATCTTTTGATCAATAACCAATCAAAAATCAATAAAAATTCAATTTTAGACGCATCAAAATCAATCTTTTGATCAATAACCAATCAAAAATCAATAAAAATTCAATTTTAGACGCATCAAAATCAATCTTTTGATCAATAACCAATCATAAACCAATAAAAATTCAATTTTAGACGCATCAAAATCAATCTTTTGATCAATAGCCAATCAAAAATCAATAAAAATTCAATTTTAGACGCATCAAAATCAATTTTTTGATCAATAACCAATCAAAAATCAATAAAAATTCAATTTTAGACGCATCAAAATCAATCTTTTGATCAATAACCAATCAAAAATCAATAAAAGTTCAATTTTAGACGCATCAAAATCAATCTTTTGATCAATAACCAATCAAAAATCAATAAAAATTCAATTTTAGACGCTTCAAAATCAATCTTTTCATCGATAATCGATCAAAAATCAATAAAAATTCAATTTTAGACGCATCAAAATCAATCTTTTGATCAATAACCAATCAAAAATCAATAAAAATTCAATTTTAGACGCATCAAAATCAATCTTGTGATCAATAACCAATCAAAAATCAATAAAAATTCAATTTTAGACGCATCAAAATCAATCTTTTGATCAATAACCAATCAAAAATCTATAAAAATTCAATTTTAGACGCATCAAAATCAATCTTTTGATCAATAACCAATCATAAATCAATAAAAATTCAATTTTAGACGCATCAAAATCAATCTTTTGATCAATAACCAATCAAAAATCAATAAAAATTCAATTTTAGACGCATCAAAATCAATCTTTTGATCGATAATCGATCAAAAATCAATAAAAATTCAATTTTAGACGCATCAAAATCAATCTTTTGATCAATAACCAATCAAAAATCAATAAAAATTCAATTTTAGACGCTTCAAAATCAATCTTTTCATCGATAATCGATCAAAAATCAATAAAAATTCAATTTTAGACGCATCAAAATCAATCTTTTGATCAATAACCAATCAAAAATCAATAAAAATTCAATTTTAGACGCATCAAAATCAATCTTTTGATCAATAACCAATTATAAACCAATAAAAATTCAATTTTAGACGCATCAAAATCAATCTTTTGATCAATAACCAATCAAAAATCAATAAAAATTCAATTTTAGAAGCATCAAAATCAATCTTTTGATCAATAACCAATCAAAAATCAATAAAAATTCAATTTTAGACGCATCAAAATCAATCTTTTGATCAATAACCAATCATAAATCAATAAAAATTCAATTTTAGACGCATCAAAATCAATCTTTTGATCAATAACCAATCATAAATCAATAAAAATTCAATTTTAGACGCATCAAAATCAATCTTTTGATCAATAACCAATCAAAAATCAATAAAAATTCAATTTTAGACGCATCAAAATCAATCTTTTGATCAATAACCAATCAAAAATCAATAAAAATTCAATTTTAGACGCATCAAAATCAATCTTTTGATCAAAAACCAATCAAAAATCAATAAAAATTCAATTTTAGACGCATCAAAATCAATCTTTTGATCAATAACCATTAAAAAATCAATAAAAATTCAATTTTAGACGCATCAAAATCATTTTTTTGATCAATAACCAATCAAAAATCTAAAAAAATTCAATTTTAGACGCATCAAAATCAATCTTTTGATCAATAACCAATCATAAATCAATAAAAATTCAATTTTAGACGCATCAAAATCAATCTTTTGATCGATAATCGATCAAAAATCAATAAAAATTCAATTTTAGACGCATCAAAATCAATCTTTTGATCAATAACCAATCAACTCAATAAAAATTCAATTTTAGACGCATCAAAATCAATCTTTTGATCAATAACCAATCAAAAATCAATAAAAATTCAATTTTAGACGCATCAAAATCAATCTTTTGATCAATAACCAATCAAAAATCAATAAAAATTCAATTTTAGACGCATCAAAATCAATCTTTTGATCAATAACCAATCAAAAATCAATAAAAATTCAATTTTAGACGCATCAAAATCAATCTTTTGATCAAAAACCAATCAAAAATCAATAAAAATTCAATTTTAGACGCATCAAAATCAATCTTTTGATCAATAACCATTAAAAAATCAATAAAAATTCAATTTTAGACGCATCAAAATCATTTTTTTGATCAATAACCAATCAAAAATCTAAAAAAATTCAATTTTAGACGCATCAAAATCAATCTTTTGATCAATAACCAATCAAAAATCAATAAAAATTCAATTTTAGACGCATCAAAATCAATCTTTTGATCAATAACCAATCAAAAATCAATAAAAATTCAATTTTAGACGCATCAAAATCAATCTTTTGATCAATAACCAATCAAAAATCAATAAAAATTCAATTTTAGACGCATCAAAATCAATCTTTTGATCGATAATCGATCAAAAATCAATAAAAATTCAATTTTAGACGCATCAAAATCAATCTTTTGATCAAAAACCTTTAAAAAATCAATAAAAATTCAAATTTAGACGCATCAAAATCAATCTTTTGATCAATAACCAATCATAAATCAATAAAAATTCAATTTTAGACGCATCAAAATCAATCTTTTGATCAATAACCAATCAAAAATCAATAAAAATTCAGTTTTAGACGCATCAAAATCAATCTTTTGATCGATAATCGATCAAAAATCAATAAAAATTCAATTTTAGACGCATCAAAATCAATCTTTTGATCAATAACCAATCAAAAATCTATAAAAATTCAATTTTAGACGCATCAAAATCAATCTTTTGATCAATAACCAATCAAAAATCAATAAAAATTCAATTTTAGACGCATCAAAATCAATCTTTTGATCAATAACCAATCATAAATCAATAAAAATTCAATTTTAGACGCATCAAAATCAATCTTTTGATCAATAACCAATCAAAAATCTATAAAAATTCAATTTTAGACGCATCAAAATCAATCTTTTGATCAATAACCAATCAAAAATCAATAAAAGTTCAATTTTAGACGCATCAAAATCAATCTTTTGATCAATAACCAATCAAAAATCAATAAAAATTCAATTTTAGACGCTTCAAAATCAATCTTTTCATCGATAATCGATCAAAAATCAATAAAAATTCAATTTTAGACGCATCAAAATCAATCTTTTGATCAATAACCAATCAAAAATCAATAAAAATTCAATTTTAGACGCATCAAAATCAATCTTTTGATCAAAAACCAATCAAAAATCAATAAAAATTCAATTTTAGACGCATCAAAATCAATCTTTTGATCAATAACCATTAAAAAATCAATAAAAATTCAATTTTAGACGCATCAAAATCATTTTTTTGATCAATAACCAATCAAAAATCTAAAAAAATTCAATTTTAGACGCATCAAAATCAATCTTGTGATCAATAACCAATCAAAAATCAATAAAAATTCAATTTTAGACCCATCAAAATCAATCTTTTGATCAATAACCAATCAAAAATCAATAAAAATTCAATTTTAGACGCATCAAAATCAATCTTTTGATCAATAACCAATCAAATCAATAAAAATTCAATTTTAGACGCATCAAAATCAATCTTTTGATCAAAAACCAATCAATAATCAATAAAAATTCAATTTTAGAGGCATCAAAATCAATATTTTGATCAATAACCAATCAAAAATCAATAAAAATTCAATTTTAGACGCATCAAAATCAATCTTTTGATCAATAACCAATCAAAAATCAATAAAAATTCAAATTTAGACGCATCAAAATCAATCTTTTGATCAATAACCAATCATAAACCAATAAAAATTCAATTTTAGACGCATCAAAATCAATCTTTTGATCAATAACCAATCAAAAATCAATAAAAATTCAATTTTAGACGCATCAAAATCAATTTTTTGATCAATAACCAATCAAAAATCAATAAAAATTCAATTTTAGACGCATCAAAATCAATCTTTTGATCGATAATCGATCAAAAATCAATAAAAATTCAATTTTAGACGCATCAAAATCAATCTTTTGATCAATAACCAATCAAAAATCAATAAAAATTCAATTTTAGACGCTTCAAAATCAATCTTTTCATCGATAATCGATCAAAAATCAATAAAAATTCAATTTTAGACGCATCAAAATCAATCTTTTGATCAATAACCAATCAAAAATCAATAAAAATTCAATTTTAGACGCATCAAAATCAATCTTTTGATCAATAACCAATCAAAAATCAATAAAAATTCAATTTTAGACGCTTCAAAATCAATCTTTTCATCGATAATCGATCAAAAATCAATAAAAATTCAATTTTAGACGCATCAAAATCAATCTTTTGATCAATAACCAATCAAAAATCAATAAAAATTCAATTTTAGACGCATCAAAATCAATCTTTTGATCAATAACCAATCAAAAATCAATAAAAATTCAATTTTAGACGCTTCAAAATCAATCTTTTCATCGATAATCGATCAAAAATCAATAAAAATTCAATTTTAGACGCATCAAAATCAATCTTTTGATCAATAACCAATCAAAAATCAATAAAATTTCAATTTTAGACGCATCAAAATCAATCTTTTGATCAATAACCAATTATAAACCAATAAAAATTCAATTTTAGACGCATCAAAATCAATCTTTTGATCAATAACCAATCAAAAATCAATAAAAATTCAATTTTAGACGCATCAAAATCAATCTTTTGATCAATAACCAATCAAAAATCAATAAAAATTCAATTTTAGACGCTTCAAAATCAATCTTTTCATCGATAATCGATCAAAAATCAATAAAAATTCAATTTTAGACGCATCAAAATCAATCTTTTGATCAATAACCAATCAAAAATCAATAAAAATTCAATTTTAGACGCTTCAAAATCAATCTTTTCATCGATAATCGATCAAAAATCAATAAAAATTCAATTTTAGACGCATCAAAATCAATCTTTTGATCAATAACCATTAAAAAATCAATAAAAATTCAATTTTAGACGCATCAAAATCAATCTTTTGATCAATAACCAATCAAAAATCAATAAAAATTCAATTTTAGACGCATCAAAATCAATCTTTTGATCAATAACCAATCAAAAATCAATAAAAATTCAATTTTAGACGCATCAAAATCAATCTTTTGATCAATAACCATTAAAAAATCAATAAAAATTCAATTTTAGACGCATCAAAATCAATCTTTTGATCAATAACCAATCAAAAATCAATAAAAATTCAATTTTAGACGCATCAAAATCAATCTTTTGATCAAAAACCAATCAAAAATCAATAAAAATTCAATTTTAGACGCATCAAAATCAATCTTTTGATCAATAACCAATCAAAAATCAATAAAAATTCAATTTTAGACGCATCAAAATCAATCTTTTGATCAATAACCAATCATAAATCAATAAAAATTCAATTTTAGACGCATCAAAATCAATCTTTTGATCAATAACCAATCATAAATCAATAAAAATTCAATTTTAGACGCATCAAAATCAATCTTTTGATCAATAACCAATCAAAAATCAATAAAAATTCAATTTTAGAAGCATCAAAATCAATCTTTTGATCAATAACCAATCAAAAATCAATAAAAATTCAATTTTAGACGCATCAAAATCAATCTTTTGATCAAAAACCAATCAAAAATCAATAAAAATTCAATTTTAGACGCATCAAAATCAATCTTTTGATCAATAACCAATCAAAAATCAATAAAAATTCAATTTTAGACGCATCAAAATCAATCTTGTGATCAATAACCAATCAAAAATCAATAAAAATTCAATTTTAGACGCATCAAAATCAATCTTTTGATCAATAACCAATCAAAAATCAATAAAAATTCAATTTTAGACGCATCAAAATCAATCTTTTGATCAATAACCAATCATAAATCAATAAAAATTTAATTTTAGACGCATCAAAATCAATCTTTTGATCAATAACCAATCAAAAATCTATAAAAATTCAATTTTAGACGCATCAAAATCAATCTTTTGATCAATAACCAATCAAAAATCAATAAAAGTTCAATTTTAGACGCATCAAAATCAATCTTTTGATCAATAACCAATCAAAAATCAATAAAAATTCAATTTTAGACGCTTCAAAATCAATCTTTTCATCGATAATCGATCAAAAATCAATAAAAATTCAATTTTAGACGCATCAAAATCAATCTTTTGATCAATAACCAATCAAAAATCAATAAAAATTCAATTTTAGACGCATCAAAATCAATCTTTTGATCAAAAACCAATCAAAAATCAATAAAAATTCAATTTTAGACGCATCAAAATCAATCTTTTGATCAATAACCATTAAAAAATCAATAAAAATTCAATTTTAGACGCATCAAAATCATTTTTTTGATCAATAACCAATCAAAAATCTAAAAAAATTCAATTTTAGACGCATCAAAATCAATCTTGTGATCAATAACCAATCAAAAATCAATAAAAATTCAATTTTAGACGCATCAAAATCAATCTTTTGATCAAAAACCAATCAAAAATCAATAAAAATTCAATTTTAGACGCATCAAAATCAATCTTTTGATCAATAACCAATCAAAAATCAATAAAAATTCAATTTTAGACGCATCAAAATCAATCTTGTGATCAATAACCAATCAAAAATCAATAAAAATTCAATTTTAGACGCATCAAAATCAATCTTTTGATCAATAACCAATCATAAATCAATAAAAATTCAATTTTAGACGCATCAAAATCAATCTTTTGATCAATAACCAATCAAAAATCAATAAAAATTCAATTTTAGAAGCATCAAAATCAATCTTTTGATCAATAACCAATCAAAAATCAATAAAAATTCAATTTTAGACGCATCAAAATCAATCTTTTGATCAAAAACCAATCAAAAATCAATAAAAATTCAATTTTAGACGCATCAAAATCAATCTTTTGATCAATAACCAATCAAAAATCAATAAAAATTCAATTTTAGACGCATCAAAATCAATCTTGTGATCAATAACCAATCAAAAATCAATAAAAATTCAATTTTAGACGCATCAAAATCAATCTTTTGATCAATAACCAATCAAAAATCAATAAAAATTCAATTTTAGACGCATCAAAATCAATCTTTTGATCAATAACCAATCAAAAATCTATAAAAATTCAATTTTAGACGCATCAAAATCAATCTTTTGATCAATAACCAATCAAAAATCAATAAAAGTTCAATTTTAGACGCATCAAAATCAATCTTTTGATCAATAACCAATCAAAAATCAATAAAAATTCAATTTTAGACGCTTCAAAATCAATCTTTTCATCGATAATCGATCAAAAATCAATAAAAATTCAATTTTAGACGCATCAAAATCAATCTTTTGATCAATAACCAATCAAAAATCAATAAAAATTCAATTTTAGACGCATCAAAATCAATCTTTTGATCAAAAACCAATCAAAAATCAATAAAAATTCAATTTTAGACGCATCAAAATCAATCTTTTGATCAATAACCATTAAAAAATCAATAAAAATTCAATTTTAGACGCATCAAAATCATTTTTTTGATCAATAACCAATCAAAAATCTAAAAAAATTCAAATTTAGACGCATCAAAATCAATCTTTTGATCAATAACCAATCATAAATCAATAAAAATTCAATTTTAGACGCATCAAAATCAATCTTTTGATCAATAACCAATCAAAAATCAATAAAAATTCAGTTTTAGACGCATCAAAATCAATCTTTTGATCGATAATCGATCAAAAATCAATAAAAATTCAATTTTAGACGCATCAAAATCAATCTTTTGATCAATAACCAATCAAAAATCTATAAAAATTCAATTTTAGACGCATCAAAATCAATCTTTTGATCAATAACCAATCAAAAATCAATAAAAATTCAATTTTAGACGCATCAAAATCAATCTTTTGATCAATAACCAATCAAAAATCTATAAAAATTCAATTTTAGACGCATCAAAATCAATCTTTTGATCAATAACCAATCAAAAATCAATAAAAGTTCAATTTTAGACGCATCAAAATCAATCTTTTGATCAATAACCAATCAAAAATCAATAAAAATTCAATTTTAGACGCTTCAAAATCAATCTTTTCATCGATAATCGATCAAAAATCAATAAAAATTCAATTTTAGACGCATCAAAATCAATCTTTTGATCAATAACCAATCAAAAATCAATAAAAATTCAATTTTAGACGCATCAAAATCAATCTTTTGATCAAAAACCAATCAAAAATCAATAAAAATTCAATTTTAGACGCATCAAAATCAATCTTTTGATCAATAACCATTAAAAAATCAATAAAAATTCAATTTTAGACGCATCAAAATCATTTTTTTGATCAATAACCAATCAAAAATCTAAAAAAATTCAATTTTAGACGCATCAAAATCAATCTTGTGATCAATAACCAATCAAAAATCAATAAAAATTCAATTTTAGACCCATCAAAATCAATCTTTTGATCAATAACCAATCAAAAATCAATAAAAATTCAATTTTAGACGCATCAAAATCAATCTTTTGATCAATAACCAATCAAATCAATAAAAATTCAATTTTAGACGCATCAAAATCAATCTTTTGATCAAAAACCAATCAATAATCAATAAAAATTCAATTTTAGAGGCATCAAAATCAATATTTTGATCAATAACCAATCAAAAACCAATAAAAATTCAATTTTAGACGCATCAAAATCAATCTTTTGATCAATAACCAATCAAAAATCAATAAAAATTCAAATTTAGACGCATCAAAATCAATCTTTTGATCAATAACCAATCATAAACCAATAAAAATTCAATTTTAGACGCATCAAAATCAATCTTTTGATCAATAACCAATCAAAAATCAATAAAAAATCAATTTTAGACGCATCAAAATCAATTTTTTGATCAATAACCAATCAAAAATCAATAAAAATTCAATTTTAGACGCATCAAAATCAATCTTTTGATCGATAATCGATCAAAAATCAATAAAAATTCAATTTTAGACGCATCAAAATCAATCTTTTGATCAATAACCAATCAAAAATCAATAAAAATTCAATTTTAGACGCTTCAAAATCAATCTTTTCATCGATAATCGATCAAAAATCAATAAAAATTCAATTTTAGACGCATCAAAATCAATCTTTTGATCAATAACCAATCAAAAATCAATAAAAATTCAATTTTAGACGCATCAAAATCAATCTTTTGATCAATAACCAATTATAAACCAATAAAAATTCAATTTTAGACGCATCAAAATCAATCTTTTGATCAATAACCAATCAAAAATCAATAAAAATTCAATTTTAGACGCATCAAAATCAATCTTTTGATCAATAACCAATCAAAAATCAATAAAAATTCAATTTTAGACGCTTCAAAATCAATCTTTTCATCGATAATCGATCAAAAATCAATAAAAATTCAATTTTAGACGCATCAAAATCAATCTTTTGATCAATAACCAATCAAAAATCAATAAAAATTCAATTTTAGACGCATCAAAATCAATCTTGTGATCAATAACCAATCAAAAATCAATAAAAATTCAATTTTAGACGCATCAAAATCAATCTTTTGATCAATAACCATTAAAAAATCAATAAAAATTCAATTTTAGACGCATCAAAATCAATCTTTTGATCAATAACCAATCAAAAATCAATAAAAATTCAATTTTAGACGCATCAAAATCAATCTTTTGATCAATAACCAATCAAAAATCAATAAAAATTCAATTTTAGACGCATCAAAATCAATCTTTTGATCAATAACCATTAAAAAATCAATAAAAATTCAATTTTAGACGCATCAAAATCAATCTTTTGATCAATAACCAATCAAAAATCAATAAAAATTCAATTTTAGACGCATCAAAATCAATCTTTTGATCAAAAACCAATCAAAAATCAATAAAAATTCAATTTTAGACGCATCAAAATCAATCTTTTGATCAATAACCAATCAAAAATCAATAAAAATTCAATTTTAGACGCATCAAAATCAATCTTTTGATCAATAACCAATCATAAATCAATAAAAATTCAATTTTAGACGCATCAAAATCAATCTTTTGATCAATAACCAATCATAAATCAATAAAAATTCAATTTTAGACGCATCAAAATCAATCTTTTGATCAATAACCAATCAAAAATCAATAAAAATTCAATTTTAGAAGCATCAAAATCAATCTTTTGATCAATAACCAATCAAAAATCAATAAAAATTCAATTTTAGACGCATCAAAATCAATCTTTTGATCAAAAACCAATCAAAAATCAATAAAAATTCAATTTTAGACGCATCAAAATCAATCTTTTGATCAATAACCAATCAAAAATCAATAAAAATTCAATTTTAGACGCATCAAAATCAATCTTGTGATCAATAACCAATCAAAAATCAATAAAAATTCAATTTTAGACGCATCAAAATCAATCTTTTGATCAATAACCAATCAAAAATCAATAAAAATTCAATTTTAGACGCATCAAAATCAATCTTGTGATCAATATCCAATCAAAAATCAATAAAAATTCAATTTTAGACGCATCAAAATCAATCTTTTGATCAATAACCAATCAAAAATCAATAAAAATTCAATTTTAGACGCATCAAAATCAATCTTTTGATCAAAAACCAATCAAAAATCAATAAAAATTCAATTTTAGAGGCATCAAAATCAATATTTTGATCAATAACCAATCAAAAATCAATAAAAATTCAATTTTAGACGCATCAAAATCAATCTTTTGATCAATAACCAATCAAAAATCAATAAAAATTCAAATTTAGACGCATCAAAATCAATCTTTTGATCAATAACCAATCAAAAATCAATAAAAATTCAATTTTAGACGCATCAAAATCAATCTTTTGATCAAAAACCAATCAAAAATCAATAAAAATTCAATTTTAGAGGCATCAAAATCAATATTTTGATCAATAACCAATCAAAAATCAATACAAATTCAATTTTAGACGCATCAAAATCAATCTTTTGATCAATAACCAATCAAAATTCAATAAAAATTCAAATTTAGACGCATCAAAATCAATCTTTTGATCAATAACCAATCATAAACCAATAAAAATTCAATTTTAGACGCATCAAAATCAATCTTTTGATCAATAACCAATCAAAAATCAGTAAAAATTCAATTTTAGACGCATCAAAATCAATTTTTTGATCAATAACCAATCAAAAATCAATAAAAATTCAATTTTAGACGCATCAAAATCAATCTTTTGATCGATAATCGATCAAAAATCAATAAAAATTCAATTTTAGACGCATCAAAATCAATCTTTTGATCAATAACCAATCAAAAATCAATAAAAATTCAATTTTAGACGCTTCAAAATCAATCTTTTCATCGATAATCGATCAAAAATCAATAAAAATTCAATTTTAGACGCATCAAAATCAATCTTTCGATCAATAACCAATCAAAAATCAATAAAAATTCAATTTTAGACGCATCAAAATCAATCTTGTGATCAATAACCAATCAAAAATCAATAAAAATTCAATTTTAGACGCATCAAAATCAATCTTTTGATCAATAACCAATCAAAAATCTATAAAAATTCAATTTTAGACGCATCAAAATCAATCTTTTGATCAATAACCAATCATAAATCAATAAAAATTCAATTTTAGACGCATCAAAATCAATCTTTTGATCAATAACCAATCAAAAATCAATAAAAATTCAATTTTAGACGCATCAAAATCAATCTTTTGATCAATAACCAATCAAATCAATAAAAATTCAATTTTAGACGCATCAAAATCAATCTTTTGATCAATAACCAATCAAAAATCAATAAAAATTCAATTTTAGACGCATCAAAATCAATCTTTTGATCGATAATCGATCAAAAATCAATAAAAATTCAATTTTAGACGCATCAAAATCAATCTTTTGATCAATAACCAATCAAAAATCAATAAAAATTCAATTTTAGACGCTTCAAAATCAATCTTTTCATCGATAATCGATCAAAAATCAATAAAAATTCAATTTTAGACGCATCAAAATCAATCTTTTGATCAATAACCAATCAAAAATCAATAAAAATTCAATTTTAGACGCATCAAAATCAATCTTTTGATCAATAACCAATTATAAACCAATAAAAATTCAATTTTAGACGCATCAAAATCAATCTTTTGATCAATAACCAATCAAAAATCAATAAAAATTCAATTTTAGAAGCATCAAAATCAATCTTTTGATCAATAACCAATCAAAAATCAATAAAAATTCAATTTTAGACGCATCAAAATCAATCTTTTGATCAATAACCAATCATAAATCAATAAAAATTCAATTTTAGACGCATCAAAATCAATCTTTTGATCAATAACCAATCATAAATCAATAAAAATTCAATTTTAGACGCATCAAAATCAATCTTTTGATCAATAACCAATCAAAAATCAATAAAAATTCAATTTTAGACGCATCAAAATCAATCTTTTGATCAATAACCAATCAAAAATCAATAAAAATTCAATTTTAGACGCATCAAAATCAATCTTTTGATCAAAAACCAATCAAAAATCAATAAAAATTCAATTTTAGACGCATCAAAATCAATCTTTTGATCAATAACCATTAAAAAATCAATAAAAATTCAATTTTAGACGCATCAAAATCATTTTTTTGATCAATAACCAATCAAAAATCTAAAAAAATTCAATTTTAGACGCATCAAAATCAATCTTTTGATCAATAACCAATCATAAATCAATAAAAATTCAATTTTAGACGCATCAAAATCAATCTTTTGATCGATAATCGATCAAAAATCAATAAAAATTCAATTTTAGACGCATCAAAATCAATCTTTTGATCAATAACCAATCAACTCAATAAAAATTCAATTTTAGACGCATCAAAATCAATCTTTTGATCAATAACCAATCAAAAATCAATAAAAATTCAATTTTAGACGCATCAAAATCAATCTTTTGATCAATAACCAATCAAAAATCAATAAAAATTCAATTTTAGACGCATCAAAATCAATCTTTTGATCAATAACCAATCAAAAATCAATAAAAATTCAATTTTAGACGCATCAAAATCAATCTTTTGATCAATAACCAATCAAAAATCAATAAAAATTCAATTTTAGACGCATCAAAATCAATCTTTTGATCAATAACCAATCAAAAATCAATAAAAATTCAATTTTAGACGCATCAAAATCAATCTTTTGATCGATAATCGATAAAAAATCAATAAAAATTCAATTTTAGACGCATCAAAATCAATCTTTTGATCAATAACCAATCAAAAATCAATAAAAATTCAATTTTAGACGCATCAAAATCAATCTTTTGATCAATAACCAATCAAAAATCAATAAAAATTCAATTTTAGACGCATCAAAATCAATCTTTTGATCAATAACCAATCAAAAATCAATAAAAATTCAATTTTAGACGCATCAAAATCAATCTTTTGATCGATAATCGATAAAAAATCAATAAAAATTCAATTTTAGACGCATCAAAATCAATCTTTTGATCAATAACCTTTAAAAAATCAATAAAAATTCAAATTTAGACGCATCAAAATCAATCTTTTGATCAATAACCAATCATAAATCAATAAAAATTCAATTTTAGACGCATCAAAATCAATCTTTTCATCGATAATCGATCAAAAATCAATAAAAATTCAATTTTAGACGCATCAAAATCAATCTTTTGATCAATAACTAATCAAAAATCTATAAAAATTCAATTTTAGACGCATCAAAATCAATCTTTTGATCAATAACCAATCATAAATCAATAAAAATTCAATTTTAGACGCATCAAAATCAATCTTTTGATCAATAACCAATCAAAAATCAATAAAAATTCAATTTTAGACGCATCAAAATCAATCTTTTGATCAATAACCAATCAAATCAATAAAAATTCAATTTTAGACGCATCAAAATCAATCTTTTGATCAATAACCAATCAAAAATCAATAAAAATTCAATTTTAGACGCATCAAAATCAATCTTTTGATCAATAACCAATCAAAAATCAATAAAAATTCAATTTTAGACGCATCAAAATCAATCTTTTGATCAAAAACCAATCAAAAATCAATAAAAATTCAATTTTAGACGCATCAAAATCAATCTTTTGATCAATAACCAATCAAAAATCAATAAAAATTCAATTTTAGACGCATCAAAATCAATCTTTTGATCAATAACCAATCAAAAATCAATAAAAATTCAAGTTTAGACGCATCAAAATCAATCTTTTGATCAATAACCAATTATAAACCAATAAAAATTCAATTTTAGACGCATCAAAATCAATCTTTTGATCAATAACCAATCAAAAATCAATAAAAATTCAATTTTAGAAGCATCAAAATCAATCTTTTGATCAATAACCAATCAAAAATCAATAAAAATTCAATTTTAGACGCATCAAAATCAATCTTTTGATCAAAAACCAATCAAAAATCAATAAAAATTCAATTTTAGACGCATCAAAATCAATCTTTTGATCAATAACCAATCAAAAATCAATAAAAATTCAATTTTAGACGCATCAAAATCAATCTTTTGATCAATAACCAATCATAAATCAATAAAAATTCAATTTTAGACGCATCAAAATCAATCTTTTGATCAATAACCAATCATAAATCAATAAAAATTCAATTTTAGACGCATCAAAATCAATCTTTTGATCAATAACCAATCAAAAATCAATAAAAATTCAATTTTAGACGCATCAAAATCAATCTTTTGATCAATAACCAATCAAAAATCAATAAAAATTCAATTTTAGACGCATCAAAATCAATCTTTTGATCAAAAACCAATCAAAAATCAATAAAAATTCAATTTTAGACGCATCAAAATCAATCTTTTGATCAATAACCATTAAAAAATCAATAAAAATTCAATTTTAGACGCATCAAAATCATTTTTTTGATCAATAACCAATCAAAAATCTAAAAAAATTCAATTTTAGACGCATCAAAATCAATCTTTTGATCAATAACCAATCATAAATCAATAAAAATTCAATTTTAGACGCATCAAAATCAATCTTTTGATCGATAATCGATCAAAAATCAATAAAAATTCAATTTTAGACGCATCAAAATCAATCTTTTGATCAATAACCAATCAACTCAATAAAAATTCAATTTTAGACGCATCAAAATCAATCTTTTGATCAATAACCAATCAAAAATCAATAAAAATTCAATTTTAGACGCATCAAAATCAATCTTTTGATCAATAACCAATCAAAAATCAATAAAAATTCAATTTTAGACGCATCAAAATCAATCTTTTGATCAATAACCAATCAAAAATCAATAAAAATTCAATTTTAGACGCATCAAAATCAATCTTTTGATCAATAACCAATCAAAAATCAATAAAAATTCAATTTTAGACGCATCAAAATCAATCTTTTGATCAATAACCAATCAAAAATCAATAAAAATTCAATTTTAGACGCATCAAAATCAATCTTTTGATCGATAATCGATAAAAAATCAATAAAAATTCAATTTTAGACGCATCAAAATCAATCTTTTGATCAATAACCTTTAAAAAATCAATAAAAATTCAAATTTAGACGCATCAAAATCAATCTTTTGATCAATAACCAATCATAAATCAATAAAAATTCAATTTTAGACGCATCAAAATCAATCTTTTCATCGATAATCGATCAAAAATCAATAAAAATTCAATTTTAGTCGCAACAAAATCAATTTTTTGATCAATAATCGATCAAAAATCAATAAAAATTCAATTTTAGACGCAACAAAATCATTTTTTTTATCAATAACCAATCAAAAATCAATAAAAATTCAATTTTAGACGCATCAAAATCAATCTTTTGATCAATAACCAATCAAAAATCAATAAAAATTCAATTTTAGACGCATCAAAATCAATCTTTTGATCAATAACCAATCAAAAATCAATAAAAATTCAATTTTAGACGCATCAAAATCAATCTTTTGATCAATAACCAATCATAAAGCAATAAAAATTCAATTTTAGACGCATCAAAATCAATCTTTTCATCGATAATCGATCAAAAATCAATAAAAATTCAATTTTAGACGCATCAAAATCAATCTTTTGATCAATAACCAATCATAAATCAATAAAAATTCAATTTTAGACGCATCAAAATCAATCTTTTCATCGATAATCGATCAAAAATCAATAAAAATTCAATTTTAGTCGCAACAAAATCAATTTTTTGATCAATAATCGATCAAAAATCAATAAAAATTCAATTTTAGACGCATCAAAATCAATCTTTTGATCAATAACCAATCATAAATCAATAAAAATTCAATTTTAGACGCATCAAAATCAATCTTTTGATCAATAACCAATCAAAAATCAATAAAAATTCAATTTTAGAAGCATCAAAATCAATCTTTTGATCAATAACCAATCAAAAATCAATAAAAATTCAATTTTAGACGCATCAAAATCAATCTTTTGATCAAAAACCAATCAAAAATCAATAAAAATTCAATTTTAGACGCATCAAAATCAATCTTTTGATCAATAACCAATCAAAAATCAATAAAAATTCAATTTTAGAAGCATCAAAATCAATCTTTTGATCAATAACCAATCATAAATCAATAAAAATTCAATTTTAGACGCATCAAAATCAATCTTTTCATCGATAATCGATCAAAAATCAATAAAAATTCAATTTTAGACGCATCAAAATCAATCTTTTGATCAATAACCAATCATAAATCAATAAAAATTCAATTTTAGACGCATCAAAATCAATCTTTTGATCAATAACCAATCATAAATCAATAAAAATTCAATTTTAGACGCATCAAAATCAATCTTTTGATCAATAACCAATCAAAAATCAATAAAAATTCAATTTTAGAAGCATCAAAATCAATCTTTTGATCAATAACCAATCAAAAATCAATAAAAATTCAATTTTAGACGCATCAAAATCAATCTTTTGATCAAAAACCAATCAAAAATCAATAAAAATTCAATTTTAGACGCATCAAAATCAATCTTTTGATCAATAACCAATCAAAAATCAATAAAAATTCAATTTTAGACGCATCAAAATCAATCTTGTGATCAATAACCAATCAAAAATCAATAAAAATTCAATTTTAGACGCATCAAAATCAATCTTTTGATCAATAACCAATCAAAAATCAATAAAAATTCAATTTTAGACGCATCAAAATCAATCTTTTGATCAATAATCGATCATAAATCAATAAAAATTCAATTTTAGACGCATCAAAATCAATCTTTTGATCAATAACCAATCAAAAATCAATAAAAATTCAATTTTAGACGCATCAAAATCAATCTTTTGATCAATAACCAATCAAAAATCAATAAAAATTCAATTTTAGACGCATCAAAATCAATCTTTTGATCAATAACCAATCAAAAATCAATAAAAATTCAATTTTAGACGCATCAAAATCAATCTTTTGATCGATAATCGATCAAAAATCAATAAAAATTCAATTTTAGACGCATCAAGATCAATCTTTTGATCAATAACCAATCAAAAATCAATAAAAATTCAATTTTTGACGCATCAAAATCAATCTTTTGATCAATAACCAATAAAAAATCAATAAAAATTCAATTTTAGACGCATCAAAATCAATCTTTTGATCGATAATCGATCAAAAATCAATAAAAATTCAATTTTTGACGCATCAAAATCAATCTTTTGATCAATAACCAATAAAAAATCAATAAAAATTCAATTTTAGACGCATCAAAATCAATCTTTTGATCAATAACCAATAAAAAATCAATAAAAATTCAATTTTAGACGCATCAAAATCAATATTTTGAACAATAACCAATCAAAAATCAATAAAAATTCAATTTTAGACGCATCAAAATCAATCTTTTGATCGATAATCGATCAAAAATCAATAAAAATTCAATTTTAGACGCATCAAAATCAATCTTTTGATCGATAATCGATCAAAAATCAATAAAAATTCAATTTTAGACGCATCAAAATCAATCTTTTGATCGATAATCGATCAAAAATCAATAAAAATTCAATTTTAGACGCATCAAAATCAATCTTTTGATCGATAATCGATCAAAAATCAATAAAAATTCAATTTTAGACGCATCAAAATCAATCTTTTGATCAAAAACCAATCAAAAATCAATAAAAATTCAATTTTAGAGGCATCAAAATCAATCTTTTGATCAATAACCAATCAAAAATCAATAAAAATTCAATTTTAGACGCATCAAAATCAATCTTTTGATCAATAACCAATCAAAAATCAATAAAAATTCAATTTTAGACGCATCAAAATCAATCTTTTGATCAAAAACCAATCATAAATCAATAAAAATTCAATTTTAGACGCATTAAAATCAATCTTTTGATCAATAACCAATCAAAAATCAATAAAAATTCAATTTTAGACGCATCAAAATCAATCTTTTCCAATCAAAAATCAATAAAAATTCAATTTTAGACGCATCAAAATCAATCTTTTGATCAAAAACCAATCAAAAATCAATAAAAATTCAATTTTAGAGGCATCAAAATCAATCTTTTGATCAAAAACCAATCATAAATCAATAAAAATTCAATTTTAGAGGCATCAAAATCAATATTTTGAACAATAACCAATCAAAAATCAATAAAAATTCAATTTTAGACGCATCAAAATCAATCTTTTGATCGATAATCGATCAAAAATCAATAAAAATTCAATTTTAGACGCATCAAAATCAATCTTTTGATCGATAATCGATCAAAAATCAATAAAAATTCAATTTTAGACGCATCAAAATCAATCTTTTGATCGATAATCGATCAAAAATCAATAAAAATTCAATTTTAGACGCATCAAAATCAATCTTTTGATCGATAATCGATCAAAAATCAATAAAAATTCAATTTTAGACGCATCAAAATCAATCTTTTGATCAATAACCAATCAAAAATCAATAAAAATTCAATTTTAGACGCATCAAAATCAATCTTTTGATCAATAACCAATCAAAAATCTATAAAAATTCAATTTTAGACGCATCAAAATCAATCTTTTGATCAATAACCAATCATAAATCAATAAAAATTCAATTTTAGACGCATCAAAATCAATCTTTTGATCAATAACCAATCAAAAATCAATAAAAATTCAATTTTAGACGCATCAAAATCAATCTTTTGATCAATAACCAATCAACTCAATAAAAAATCAATTTTAGACGCATCAAAATCAATCTTTTGATCAATAACCAATCAAAAATCAATAAAAATTCAATTTTAGACGCATCAAAATCAATCTTTTCCAATCAAAAATCAATAAAAATTCAATTTTAGACGCATCAAAATCAATCTTTTGATCAAAAACCAATCAAAAATCAATAAAAATTCAATTTTAGAGGCATCAAAATCAATCTTTTGATCAATAACCAATCAAAAATCAATAAAAATTCAATTTTAGACGCATCAAAATCAATCTTTTGATCAAAAACCAATCAAAAATCAATAAAAATTCAATTTTAGAGGCATCAAAATCAATCTTTTGATCAATAACCAATCAAAAATCAATAAAAATTCAATTTTAGACGCATCAAAATCAATCTTTTGATCAATAACCAATCAAAAATCAATAAAAATTCAATTTTAGACGCATCAAAATCAATCTTTTGATCAATAACCAATCATAAACCAATAAAAATTCAATTTTAGACGCATCAAAATCAATCTTTTGATCAATAGCCAATCAAAAATCAATAAAAATTCAATTTTAGACGCATCAAAATCAATTTTTTGATCAATAACCAATTAAAAATCAATAAAAATTCAATTTTAGACGCATCAAAATCAATCTTTTGATCAATAACCAATCAAAAATCAATAAAAGTTCAATTTTAGACGCATCAAAATCAATCTTTTGATCAATAACCAATCAAAAATCAATAAAAATTCAATTTTAGACGCTTCAAAATCAATCTTTTCATCGATAATCGATCAAAAATCAATAAAAATTCAATTTTAGACGCATCAAAATCAATCTTTTGATCAATAACCAATCAAAAATCAATAAAAATTCAATTTTAGACGCATCAAAATCAATCTTGTGATCAATAACCAATCAAAAATCAATAAAAATTCAATTTTAGACGCATCAAAATCAATCTTTTGATCAATAACCAATCAAAAATCAATAAAAATTCAGTTTTAGACGCATCAAAATCAATCTTTTGATCGATAATCGATCAAAAATCAATAAAAATTCAATTTTAGACGCATCAAAATCAATCTTTTGATCAATAACCAATCAAAAATCAATAAAAATTCAATTTTAGACGCATCAAAATCAATCTTTTGATCAAAAACCAATCAAAAACCAATCAAAAATCAATAAAAATTCAATTTTAGACGCATCAAAATCAATCTTTTGATCAATAACCATTAAAAAATCAATAAAAATTCAATTTTAGACGCATCAAAATCATTTTTTTGATCAATAACCAATCAAAAATCTAAAAAAATTCAATTTTAGACGCATCAAAATCAATCTTTTGATCAATAACCAATCAAAAATCAATAAAAATTCAATTTTAGACGCATCAAAATCAATCTTTTGATCAATAACCAATCAAAAATCAATAAAAATTCAATTTTAGACGCATCAAAATCAATCTTTTGATCAATAACCAATCAAAAATCAATAAAAATTCAATTTTAGACGCATCAAAATCAATCTTTTGATCGATAATCGATCAAAAATCAATAAAAATTCAATTTTAGACGCATCAAAATCAATCTTTTGATCAATAACCAATCAAAAATCTATAAAAATTCAATTTTAGACGCATCAAAATCAATCTTTTGATCAATAACCAATCAAAAATCAATAAAAGTTCAATTTTAGACGCATCAAAATCAATCTTTTGATCAATAACCAATCAAAAATCAATAAAAATTCAGTTTTAGACGCATCAAAATCAATCTTTTGATCGATAATCGATCAAAAATCAATAAAAATTCAATTTTAGACGCATCAAAATCAATCTTTTGATCAATAACCAATCAAAAATCTATAAAAATTCAATTTTAGACGCATCAAAATCAATCTTTTGATCAATAACCTTTAAAAAATCAATAAAAATTCAAATTTAGACGCATCAAAATCAATCTTTTGATCAATAACCAATCATAAATCAATAAAAATTCAATTTTAGACGCATCAAAATCAATCTTTTGATCAATAACCAATCAAAAATCTATAAAAATTCAATTTTAGACGCATCAAAATCAATCTTTTGATCAATAACCAATCAAAAATCAATAAAAGTTCAATTTTAGACGCATCAAAATCAATCTTTTGATCAATAACCAATCAAAAATCAATAAAAATTCAATTTTAGACGCATCAAAATCAATCTTTTGATCAATAACCAATCAAAAATCAATAAAAATTCAATTTTAGACGCATCAAAATCAATCTTTTGATCGATAATCGATCAAAAATCAATAAAAATTCAATTTTAGACGCATCAAAATCAATCTTTTGATCAATAACCTTTAAAAAATCAATAAAAATTCAAATTTAGACGCATCAAAATCAATCTTTTGATCAATAACCAATCATAAATCAATAAAAATTCAATTTTAGACGCATCAAAATCAATCTTTTGATCAATAACCAATCAAAAATCAATAAAAATTCAATTTTAGACGCATCAAAATCAATCTTTTGATCGATAATCGATCAAAAATCAATAAAAATTCAATTTTAGACGCATCAAAATCAATCTTTTGATCAATAACCTTTAAAAAATCAATAAAAATTCAAATTTAGACGCATCAAAATCAATCTTTTGATCAATAACCAATCATAAATCAATAAAAATTCAATTTTAGACGCATCAAAATCAATCTTTTGATCAATAACCAATCAAAAATCAATAAAAATTCAGTTTTAGACGCATCAAAATCAATCTTTTGATCGATAATCGATCAAAAATCAATAAAAATTCAAATTTAGACGCATCAAAATCAATCTTTTGATCAATAACCAATCATAAATCAATAAAAATTCAATTTTAGACGCATCAAAATCAATCTTTTGATCAATAACCAATCAAAAATCAATAAAAATTCAGTTTTAGACGCATCAAAATCAATCTTTTGATCGATAATCGATCAAAAATCAATAAAAATTCAATTTTAGACGCATCAAAATCAATCTTTTGATCAATAACCAATCAAAAATCTATAAAAATTCAATTTTAGACGCATCAAAATCAATCTTTTGATCAATAACCAATCAAAAATCAATAAAAATTCAATTTTAGACGCATCAAAATCAATCTTTTGATCAATAACCAATCATAAATCAATAAAAATTCAATTTTAGACGCATCAAAATCAATCTTTTGATCAATAACCAATCAAAAATCTATAAAAATTCAATTTTAGACGCATCAAAATCAATCTTTTGATCAATAACCAATCAAAAATCAATAAAAGTTCAATTTTAGACGCATCAAAATCAATCTTTTGATCAATAACCAATCAAAAATCAATAAAAATTCAATTTTAGACGCTTCAAAATCAATCTTTTCATCGATAATCGATCAAAAATCAATAAAAATTCAATTTTAGACGCATCAAAATCAATCTTTTGATCAATAACCAATCAAAAATCAATAAAAATTCAATTTTAGACGCATCAAAATCAATCTTTTGATCAAAAACCAATCAAAAATCAATAAAAATTCAATTTTAGACGCATCAAAATCAATCTTTTGATCAATAACCATTAAAAAATCAATAAAAATTCAATTTTAGACGCATCAAAATCATTTTTTTGATCAATAACCAATCAAAAATCTAAAAAAATTCAATTTTAGACGCATCAAAATCAATCTTGTGATCAATAACCAATCAAAAATCAATAAAAATTCAATTTTAGACCCATCAAAATCAATCTTTTGATCAATAACCAATCAAAAATCAATAAAAATTCAATTTTAGACGCATCAAAATCAATCTTTTGATCAATAACCAATCAAATCAATAAAAATTCAATTTTAGACGCATCAAAATCAATCTTTTGATCAAAAACCAATCAATAATCAATAAAAATTCAATTTTAGAGGCATCAAAATCAATATTTTGATCAATAACCAATCAAAAATCAATAAAAATTCAATTTTAGACGCATCAAAATCAATCTTTTGATCAATAACCAATCAAAAATCAATAAAAATTCAAATTTAGACGCATCAAAATCAATCTTTTGATCAATAACCAATCATAAACCAATAAAAATTCAATTTTAGACGCATCAAAATCAATCTTTTGATCAATAACCAATCAAAAATCAATAAAAATTCAATTTTAGACGCATCAAAATCAATTTTTTGATCAATAACCAATCAAAAATCAATAAAAATTCAATTTTAGACGCATCAAAATCAATCTTTTGATCGATAATCGATCAAAAATCAATAAAAATTCAATTTTAGAAGCATCAAAATCAATCTTTTGATCAATAACCAATCAAAAATCAATAAAAATTCAATTTTAGACGCATCAAAATCAATCTTTTGATCAAAAACCAATCAAAAATCAATAAAAATTCAATTTTAGACGCATCAAAATCAATCTTTTGATCAATAACCAATCAAAAATCAATAAAAATTCAATTTTAGACGCATCAAAATCAATCTTTTGATCAATAACCAATCATAAATCAATAAAAATTCAATTTTAGACGCATCAAAATCAATCTTTTGATCAATAACCAATCATAAATCAATAAAAATTCAATTTTAGACGCATCAAAATCAATCTTTTGATCAATAACCAATCAAAAATCAATAAAAATTCAATTTTAGACGCATCAAAATCAATCTTTTGATCAATAACCAATCAAAAATCAATAAAAATTCAATTTTAGACGCATCAAAATCAATCTTTTGATCAAAAACCAATCAAAAATCAATAAAAATTCAATTTTAGACGCATCAAAATCAATCTTTTGATCAATAACCATTAAAAAATCAATAAAAATTCAATTTTAGACGCATCAAAATCATTTTTTTGATCAATAACCAATCAAAAATCTAAAAAAATTCAATTTTAGACGCATCAAAATCAATCTTTTGATCAATAACCAATCATAAATCAATAAAAATTCAATTTTAGACGCATCAAAATCAATCTTTTGATCGATAATCGATCAAAAATCAATAAAAATTCAATTTTAGACGCATCAAAATCAATCTTTTGATCAATAACCAATCAACTCAATAAAAATTCAATTTTAGACGCATCAAAATCAATCTTTTGATCAATAACCAATCAAAAATCAATAAAAATTCAATTTTAGACGCATCAAAATCAATCTTTTGATCAATAACCAATCAAAAATCAATAAAAATTCAATTTTAGACGCATCAAAATCAATCTTTTGATCAATAACCAATCAAAAATCAATAAAAATTCAATTTTAGACGCATCAAAATCAATCTTTTGATCAATAACCAATCAAAAATCAATAAAAATTCAATTTTAGACGCATCAAAATCAATCTTTTGATCAATAACCAATCAAAAATCAATAAAAATTCAATTTTAGACGCATCAAAATCAATCTTTTGATCGATAATCGATAAAAAATCAATAAAAATTCAATTTTAGACGCATCAAAATCAATCTTTTGATCAATAACCTTTAAAAAATCAATAAAAATTCAAATTTAGACGCATCAAAATCAATCTTTTGATCAATAACCAATCATAAATCAATAAAAATTCAATTTTAGACGCATCAAAATCAATCTTTTCATCGATAATCGATCAAAAATCAATAAAAATTCAATTTTAGTCGCAACAAAATCAATCTTTTGATCAATAATCGATTAAAAATCAATAAAAATTCAATTTTAGTCGCAACAAAATCAATTTTTTGATCAATAATCGATCAAAAATCAATAAAAATTCAATTTTAGACGCAACAAAATCATTTTTTTGATCAATAATCGATCAAAAATCAATAAAAATTCAATTTTAGACGCATCAAAATCAATCTTTTGATCAATAACCAATCAAAAATCAATAAAAATTCAATTTTAGACGCATCAAAATCAATCTTTTGATCAATAACCAATCAAAAATCAATAAAAATTCAATTTTAGACGCATCAAAATCAATCTTTTGATCAATAACCAATCAAAAATCAATAAAAATTCAATTTTAGACGCATCAAAATCAATCTTTTGATCAATAACCAATCATAAATCAATAAAAATTCAATTTTAGACGCATCAAAATCAATCTTTTCATCGATAATCGATCAAAAATCAATAAAAATTCAATTTTAGACGCATCAAAATCAATCTTTTGATCAATAACCAATCATAAATCAATAAAAATTCAATTTTAGACGCATCAAAATCAATCTTTTCATCGATAATCGATCAAAAATCAATAAAAATTCAATTTTAGTCGCAACAAAATCAATTTTTTGATCAATAATCGATCAAAAATCAATAAAAATTCAATTTTAGACGCAACAAAATCATTTTTTTTGATCAATAACCAATCAAAAATCAATAAAAATTCAATTTTAGACGCATCAAAATCAATCTTTTGATCAATAAACGATCAAAAATCAATAAAAATTCAATTTTAGACGCATCAAAATCAATCTTTTGATCGATAATCGATCAAAAATCAATAAAAATTCAATTTTAGACGCATCAAAATCAATCTTTTGATCAATAACCAATCAAAAATCAATAAAAATTCAATTTTAGACGCATCAAAATCAATCTTTTCATCGATAATCGATCAAAAATCAATAAAAATTCAATTTTAGACGCATCAAAATCAATCTTTTGATCAATAACCAATCAAAAATCAATAAAAATTCAATTTTAGACGCATCAAAATCAATCTTGTGATCAATAACCAATCAAAAATCAATAAAAATTCAATTTTAGACGCATCAAAATCAATCTTTTGATCAATAACCAATCAAAAATCTATAAAAATTCAATTTTAGACGCATCAAAATCAATCTTTTGATCAATAACCAATCATAAATCAATAAAAATTCAATTTTAGACGCATCAAAATCAATCTTTTGATCAATAACCAATCAAAAATCAATAAAAATTCAATTTTAGACGCATCAAAATCAATCTTTTGATCAATAACCAATCAAATCAATAAAAATTCAATTTTAGACGCATCAAAATCAATCTTTTGATCAAAAACCAATCAAAAATCAATAAAAATTCAATTTTAGACGCATCAAAATCAATCTTTTGATCAATAACCAATCAAAAATCAATAAAAATTCAATTTTAGACGCATCAAAATCAATCTTTTGATCAATAACCAATCATAAATCAATAAAAATTCAATTTTAGACGCATCAAAATCAATCTTTTGATCAATAACCAATCAAAAATCTATAAAAATTCAATTTTAGACGCATCAAAATCAATCTTTTGATCAATAACCAATCAAAAATCAATAAAAATTCAATTTTAGAAGCATCAAAATCAATCTTTTGATCAATAACCAATCAAAAATCAATAAAAATTCAATTTTAGACTCATCAAAATCAATCTTTTGATCAAAAACCAATCAAAAATCAATAAAAATTCAATTTTAGACGCATCAAAATCAATCTTTTGATCAATAACCAATCAAAAATCAATAAAAATTCAATTTTAGACGCATCAAAATCAATCTTTTGATCAATAACCAATCAAAAATCAATAAAAATTCAATTTTAGACTCATCAAAATCAATCTTTTGATCAAAAACCAATCAAAAATCAATAAAAATTCAATTTTAGACGCATCAAAATCAATCTTTTGATCAATAACCAATCAAAAATCAATAAAAATTCAATTTTAGACGCATCAAAATCAATCTTTTGATCAATAACCAATCAAAAATCAATAAAAATTCAATTTTAGACGCATCAAAATCAATCTTTTGATCAATAACCAATCAAAAATCAATAAAAATTCAATTTTAGACGCATCAAAATCAATCTTTTGATCAAAAACCAATCAAAAATCAATAAAAATTCAATTTTAGACGCATCAAAATCAATCTTTTGATCAATAACCATTAAAAAATCAATAAAAATTCAATTTTAGACGCATCAAAATCATTTTTTTGATCAATAACCAATCAAAAATCTAAAAAAATTCAATTTTAGACGCATCAAAATCAATCTTTTGATCAATAACCAATCAAAAATCAATAAAAATTCAATTTTAGACGCATCAAAATCAATCTTTTGATCAATAACCAATCAAAAATCAATAAAAATTCAATTTTAGACGCATCAAAATCAATCTTTTGATCAATAACCAATCAAAAATCAATAAAAATTCAATTTTAGACGCATCAAAATCAATCTTTTGATCGATAATCGATCAAAAATCAATAAAAATTCAATTTTAGACGCATCAAAATCAATCTTTTGATCAATAACCTTTAAAAAATCAATAAAAATTCAAATTTAGACGCATCAAAATCAATCTTTTGATCGATAATCGATCAAAAATCAATAAAAATTCAATTTTAGACGCATCAAAATCAATCTTTTGATCAATAACCTTTAAAAAATCAATAAAAATTCAATTTTAGACGCATCAAAATCAATCTTTTGATCAAAAACCAATCAAAAATCAATAAAAATTCAATTTTAGACGCATCAAAATCAATCTTTTGATCAATAACCATTAAAAAATCAATAAAAATTCAATTTTAGACGCATCAAAATCATTTTTTTGATCAATAACCAATCAAAAATCTAAAAAAATTCAATTTTAGACGCATCAAAATCAATCTTTTGATCAATAACCAATCAAAAATCAATAAAAATTCAATTTTAGACGCATCAAAATCAATCTTTTGATCAATAACCAATCATAAATCAATAAAAATTCAATTTTAGACGCATCAAAATCAATCTTTTGATCAATAACCAATCAAAAATCAATAAAAATTCAATTTTAGACGCATCAAAATCAATCTTTTGATCAATAACCTTTAAAAAATCAATAAAAATTCAATTTTAGACGCATCAAAATCAATCTTTTGATCGATAATCGATCAAAAATCAATAAAAATTCAATTTTAGACGCATCAAAATCAATCTTTTGATCAATAACCAATCAAAAATCAATAAAAATTCAATTTTAGACGCATCATAATCAATCTTTTGATCGATAATCGATCAAAAATCAATAAAAATTCAATTTTAGACGCATCAAAATCAATCTTTTGATCAATAACCAATCAAAAATCTATAAAAATTCAATTTTAGACGCATCAAAATCAATCTTTTGATCAATAACCAATCAAAAATCTAAAAAAATTCAATTTTAGACGCATCAAAATCAATCTTTTGATCAATAACCAATCAAAAATCAATAAAAATTCAATTTTAGACGCATCAAAATCAATCTTTTGATCGATAATCGATCAAAAATCAATAAAAATTCAATTTTAGACGCATCAAAATCAATCTTTTGATCAATAACCTTTAAAAAATCAATAAAAATTCAATTTTAGACGCATCAAAATCAATCTTTTGATCGATAATCGATCAAAAATCAATAAAAATTCAATTTTAGACGCATCAAAATCAATCTTTTGATCAATAACCAATCAAAAATCAATAAAAATTCAATTTTAGACGCATCAAAATCAATCTTTTGATCGATAATCGATCAAAAATCAATAAAAATTCAATTTTAGACGCATCAAAATCAATCTTTTGATCAATAACCAATCAAAAATCTATAAAAATTCAATTTTAGACGCATCAAAATCAATCTTTTGATCAATAACCAATCAAAAATCAATAAAAATTCAATTTTAGACGCATCAAAATCAATCTTTTGATCAATAACCAATCATAAATCAATAAAAATTCAATTTTAGACGCATCAAAATCAATCTTTTGATCAATAACCAATCATAAATCAATAAAAATTCAATTTTAGACGCATCAAAATCAATCTTTTGATCAATAACCAATCAAAAATCAATAAAAATTCAATTTTAGACGCATCAAAATCAATCTTTTGATCAATAACCAATCAAAAATCAATAAAAATTCAATTTTAGACGCATCAAAATCAATCTTTTGATCAATAACCAATCAAAAATCTATAAAAATTCAATTTTAGACGCATCAAAATCAATCTTTTGATCAATAACCAATCATAAATCAATAAAAATTCAATTTTAGACGCATCAAAATCAATCTTTTGATCAATAACCAATCAAAAATCAATAAAAATTCAATTTTAGACGCATCAAAATCAATCTTTTGATCGATAATCGATCAAAAATCAATAAAAATTCAATTTTAGACGCATCAAAATCAATCTTTTGATCAATAACCAATCAAAAATCTATAAAAATTCAATTTTAGACGCATCAAAATCAATCTTTTGATCAATAACCAATCAAAAATCAATAAAAATTCAATTTTAGACGCATCAAAATCAATCTTTTGATCAATAACCAATCATAAATCAATAAAAATTCAATTTTAGACGCATCAAAATCAATCTTTTGATCAATAACCAATCATAAATCAATAAAAATTCAATTTTAGACGCATCAAAATCAATCTTTTGATCAATAACCAATCAAAAATCAATAAAAATTCAATTTTAGACGCATCAAAATCAATCTTTTGATCAATAACCAATCAAAAATCAATAAAAATTCAATTTTAGACGCATCAAAATCAATCTTTTGATCAAAAACCAATCAAAAATCAATAAAAATTCAATTTTAGACGCATCAAAATCAATCTTTTGATCAATAACCATTAAAAAATCAATAAAAATTCAATTTTAGACGCATCAAAATCATTTTTTTGATCAATAACCAATCAAAAATCTAAAAAAATTCAATTTTAGACGCATCAAAATCAATCTTTTGATCAATAACCAATCAAAAATCAATAAAAATTCAATTTTAGACGCATCAAAATCAATCTTTTGATCAATAACCAATCAAAAATCAATAAAAATTCAATTTTAGACGCATCAAAATCAATCTTTTGATCAATAACCAATCAAAAATCAATAAAAATTCAATTTTAGACGCATCAAAATCAATCTTTTGATCGATAATCGATCAAAAATCAATAAAAATTCAATTTTAGACGCATCAAAATCAATCTTTTGATCAATAACCTTTAAAAAATCAATAAAAATTCAAATTTAGACGCATCAAAATCAATCTTTTGATCAATAACCAATCATAAATCAATAAAAATTCAATTTTAGACGCATCAAAATCAATCTTTTGATCAATAACCAATCAAAAATCAATAAAAATTCAATTTTAGACGCATCAAAATCAATCTTTTGATCGATAATCGATCAAAAATCAATAAAAATTCAATTTTAGACGCATCAAAATCAATCTTTTGATCAATAACCAATCAAAAATCTATAAAAATTCAATTTTAGACGCATCAAAATCAATCTTTTGATCAATAACCAATCAAAAATCAATAAAAATTCAATTTTAGACGCATCAAAATCAATCTTTTGATCAATAACCAATCATAAATCAATAAAAATTCAATTTTAGACGCATCAAAATCAATCTTTTGATCAATAACCAATCAAAAATCTATAAAAATTCAATTTTAGACGCATCAAAATCAATCTTTTGATCAATAATCGATAAAAAATCAATAAAAATTCAATTTTAGACGCAGCAAAATCAATCTTTTGATCAATAACCAATCAAAAATCAATAAAAATTCAATTTTAGACGCTTCAAAATCAATCTTTTCATCGATAATCGATCAAAAATCAATAAAAATTCAATTTTAGACGCATCAAAATCAATCTTTTGATCAATAACCAATCAAAAATCAATAAAAATTCAATTTTAGACGCATCAAAATCAATCTTGTGATCAATAACCAATCAAAAATCAATAAAAATTCAATTTTAGACGCATCAAAATCAATCTTTTGATCAATAACCAATCAAAAATCTATAAAAATTCAATTTTAGACGCATCAAAATCAATCTTTTGATCAATAACCAATCATAAATAAATAAAAATTCAATTTTAGACGCATCAAAATCAATCTTTTGATCAATAACCAATCAAAAATCAATAAAAATTCAATTTTAGACGCATCAAAATCAATCTTTTGATCAATAACCAATCAAATCAATAAAAATTCAATTTTAGACGCATCAAAATCAATCTTTTGATCAAAAACCAATCAAAAATCAATAAAAATTCAATTTTAGAGGCATCAAAATCAATATTTTGATCAATAACCAATCAAAAATCAATAAAAATTCAATTTTAGACGCATCAAAATCAATCTTTTGATCAATAACCAATCAAAAATCAATAAAAATTCAATTTTAGACGCATCAAAACCAATCTTTTGATCAATAACCAATCAAAAATCAATAAAAATTCAATTTTAGACGCATCAAAATCAATCTTTTGATCAATAAACGATCAAAAATCAATAAAAATTCAATTTTAGACGCATCAAAATCAATCTTTTGATCGACAATCGATCAAAAATCAATAAAAATTCAATTTTAGACGCATCAAAATCAATCTTTTGATCAATAACCAATCAAAAATCAATAAAAATTCAATTTTAGACGCATCAAAATCAATCTTTTCATCGATAATCGATCAAAAATCAATAAAAATTCAATTTTAGACGCATCAAAATCAATCTTTTGATCAATAACCAATCAAAAATCAATAAAAATTCAATTTTAGACGCATCGAAATCAATCTTTTGATCAATAACCAATCAAAAATCAATAAAAATTCAATTTTAGACGCATCAAAATCAATCTTTTGATCAATAACCAATCAAAAATCTATAAAAATTCAATTTTAGACGCATCAAAATCAATCTTTTGATCAATAACCAATCATAAATCAATAAAAATTCAATTTTAGACGCATCAAAATCAATCTTTTGATCAATAACCAATCAAAAATCAATAAAAATTCAATTTTAGACGCATCAAAATCAATCTTTTGATCGATAATCGATCAAAAATCAATAAAAATTCAATTTTAGACGCATCAAAATCAATCTTTTGATCAATAACCAATCAAAAATCTATAAAAATTCAATTTTAGACGCATCAAAATCAATCTTTTGATCAATAACCAATCAAAAATCAATAAAAATTCAATTTTAGACGCATCAAAATCAATCTTTTGATCAATAACCAATCATAAATCAATAAAAATTCAATTTTAGACGCATCAAAATCAATCTTTTGATCAATAACCAATCAAAAATCTATAAAAATTCAATTTTAGACGCATCAAAATCAATCTTTTGATCAATAACCAATCAAAAATCAATAAAAATTCAATTTTAGAAGCATCAAAATCAATCTTTTGATCAATAACCAATCAAAAATCAATAAAAATTCAATTTTAGACTCATCAAAATCAATCTTTTGATCAAAAACCAATCAAAAATCAATAAAAATTCAATTTTAGACGCATCAAAATCAATCTTTTGATCAATAACCAATCAAAAATCAATAAAAATTCAATTTTAGACGCATCAAAATCAATCTTTTGATCAATAACCAATCAAAAATCAATAAAAATTCAATTTTAGACTCATCAAAATCAATCTTTTGATCAAAAACCAATCAAAAATCAATAAAAATTCAATTTTAGACGCATCAAAATCAATCTTTTGATCAATAACCAATCAAAAATCAATAAAAATTCAATTTTAGACGCATCAAAATCAATCTTTTGATCAATAACCAATCAAAAATCAATAAAAATTCAATTTTAGACGCATCAAAATCAATCTTTTGATCAATAACCAATCATAAATCAATAAAAATTCAATTTTAGACGCATCAAAATCAATCTTTTGATCGATAATCGATCAAAAATCAATAAAAATTCAATTTTAGACGCATCAAAATCAATCTTTTGATCAATAACCTTTAAAAAATCAATAAAAATTCAAATTTAGACGCATCAAAATCAATCTTTTGATCAATAACCAATCATAAATCAATAAAAATTCAATTTTAGACGCATCAAAATCAATCTTTTGATCAATAACCAATCAAAAATCAATAAAAATTCAATTTTAGACGCATCAAAATCAATCTTTTGATCGATAATCGATCAAAAATCAATAAAAATTCAATTTTAGACGCATCAAAATCAATCTTTTGATCAATAACCAATCAAAAATCTATAAAAATTCAATTTTAGACCCATCAAAATCAATCTTTTGATCAATAACCAATCAAAAATCAATAAAAATTCAATTTTAGACGCATCAAAATCAATCTTTTGATCAATAACCAATCAAAAATCAATAAAAATTCAATTTTAGACGCATCAAAATCAATCTTTTGATCAATAACCAATCAAAAATCAATAAAAATTCAATTTTAGACGCATCAAAATCAATCTTTTCATCGATAATCGATCAAAAATCAATAAAAATTCAATTTTAGACGCATCAAAATCAATCTTTTGATCAATAACCAATCAAAAATCAATAAAAATTCAATTTTAGACGCATCAAAATCAATCTTTTGATCAATAACCAATCAAATCAATAAAAATTCAATTTTAGACGCATCAAAATCAATCTTTTGATCAATAACCAATCAAAAATCAATAAAAATTCAATTTTAGACGCATCAAATCAATCTTTTGATCAATAACCAATCAAAAATCAATAAAAATTCAATTTTAGACGCATCAAAATCAATCTTTTGATCAATAACCAATCAAAAATCAATAAAAATTCAATTTTAGACGCATCAAAATCAATCTTTTCATCGATAATCGATCAAAAATCAATAAAAATTCAATTTTAGACGCATCAAAATCAATCTTTTGATCAATAACCAATCAAAAATCAATAAAAATTCAATTTTAGACGCATCAAAATCAATCTTTTGATCAATAACCAATCAAAATCAATAAAAATTCAATTTTAGACGCATCAAAATCAATCTTTTGATCAATAACCAATCAAAAATCAATAAAAATTCAATTTTAGACGCATCAAAATCAATCTTTTCATCGATAATCGATCAAAAATCAATAAAAATTCAATTTTAGACGCATCAAAATCAATCTTTTGATCAATAACCAATCAAAAATCAATAAAAATTCAATTTTAGACGCATCAAAATCAATCTTTTGATCAATAACCAATCAAATCAATAAAAATTCAATTTAGACGCATCAAAATCAATCTTTTGATCAATAACCAATCAAAAATCAATAAAAATTCAATTTTAGACGCATCAAAATCAATCTTTTGATCAATAACCAATCAAAAATCAATAAAAATTCAATTTTAGACGCATCAAAATCAATCTTTTGATCAATAACCAATCAAAAATCAATAAAAATTCAATTTTAGACGCATCAAAATCAATCTTTTCATCGATAATCGATCAAAAATCAATAAAAAATTCAATTTTAGACGCATCAAAATCAATCTTTTGATCAATAACCAATCAAAAATCAATAAAAATTCAATTTAGACGCATCAAAATCAATCTTTAATCAATAATCGATCAAAAATCAATAAAAATTTAATTTTAGACGCATCAAAATCAATCTTTTGATCAATAACCAATCAAAAATCAATAAAAATTCAATTTTAGACGCATCAAAGTCAATCTTTTGATCAAAAACCAATCATAAATCAATAAAAATTCAATTTTAGACGCATCAAAATCAATCTTTTGATCAATAACCAATCAAAAATCAATAAAAATTCAATTTTAGACGCATCAAAATCAATCTTTTGATCAATAACCAATCAAAAATCAATAAAAATTCAATTTTAGACGCATCAAAATCAATCTTTTGATCAATAACCAATCATAAATCAATAAAAATTCAATTTTAGACGCATCAAAATCAATCTTTTGATCAATAACAAATCAAAAATCAATAAAAATTCAATTTTAGACGCATCAAAATCAATCTTTTGATCAATAACCAATCAAAAATCAATAAAAATTCAATTTTAGACGCATCAAAATCAATCTTTTGATCAATAACCAATCAAAAATCAATAAAAATTCAATTTTAGACGCATCAAAATCAATCTTTTGATCAATAACCAATCATAAATCAATAAAAATTCAATTTTAGACGCATCAAAATCAATCTTTTGATCAATAACCAATCAAAAATCAATAAAAATTCAATTTTAGACGCATCAAAATCAATCTTTTGATCAATAACCAATCAAAAATCAATAAAAATTCAATTTTAGACGCATCAAAATCAATCTTTTGATCAAAAACCAATCAAAAATCAATAAAAATTCAATTTTAGACGCATCAAAATCAATCTTTTGATCAATAACCATTAAAAAATCAATAAAAATTCAATTTTAGACGCATCAAAATCATTTTTTTGATCAATAACCAATCAAAAATCTAAAAAAAATCAATTTTAGACGCATCAAAATCAATCTTTTGATCAATAACCAATCAAAAATCAATAAAAATTCAATTTTAGACGCATCAAAATCAATCTTTTGATCAATAACCAATCAAAAATCAATAAAAATTCAATTTTAGACGCATCAAAATCAATCTTTTGATCAATAACCAATCAAAAATCAATAAAAATTCAATTTTAGACGCATCAAAATCAATCTTTTGATCGATAATCGATCAAAAATCAATAAAAATTCAATTTTAGACGCATCAAAATCAATCTTTTGATCAATAACCTTTAAAAAATCAATAAAAATTCAAATTTAGACGCATCAAAATCAATCTTTTGATCAATAACCAATCAAAAATCAATAAAAATTCAATTTTAGACGCATCAAAATCAATCTTTTGATCGATAATCGATCAAAAATCAATAAAAATTCAATTTTAGACGCATCAAAATCAATCTTTTGATCAATAACCAATCAAATCAATAAAAATTCAATTTTAGACGCATCAAAATCAATCTTTTGATCAATAACCAATCAAAAATCAATAAAAATTCAATTTTAGACGCATCAAAATCAATCTTTTGATCAATAACCAATCAAAAATCAATAAAAATTCAATTTTAGACGCATCAAAATCAATCTTTTGATCAATAAACGATCAAAAATCAATAAAAATTCAATTTTAGACGCATCAAAATCAATCTTTTGATCGATAATCGATCAAAAATCAATAAAAATTCAATTTTAGACGCATCAAAATCAATCTTTTGATCAATAACCAATCAAAAATCAATAAAAATTCAATTTTAGACGCATCAAAATCAATCTTTTCATCGATAATCGATCAAAAATCAATAAAAATTCAATTTTAGACGCATCAAAATCAATCTTTTGATCAATAACCAATCAAAAATCAATAAAAATTCAATTTTAGACGCATCGAAATCAATCTTTTGATCCATAACCAATCAAAAATCAATAAAAATTCAATTTTAGACGCATCAAAATCAATCATTTGATCGATAATCGATCAAAAATCAATAAAAATTTAATTTTAGACGCATCAAAATCAATCTTTTGATCAATAACCAATCAAAAATCTATAAAAATTCAATTTTAGACGCATCAAAATCAATCTATTGATCGATAATCGATCAAAAATCAATAAAAATTCAATTTTAGACGCATCAAGATCAATCTTTTGATCAATAACCAACCATAAATCAATAAAAATTCAATTTTAGACGCATCAAAATCATTCTTTTGATCAATAACCAATCATAAATCAATAAAAATTCAATTTTAGACGCATCAAAATCAATCTTTTGATCAATAACCAATCAAAAATCTATAAAAATTCAATTTTAGACGCATCAAAATCAATCTATTGATCGATAATCGATCAAAAATCAATAAAAATTCAATTTTAGACGCATCAAGATCAATCTTTTGATCAATAACCAACCATAAATCAATAAAAATTCAATTTTAGACGCATCAAAATCAATCTTTTGATCGATAATCGATCAAAAATCAATAAAAATTCAATTTTTGACGCATCAAAATCAATCTTTTGATCAATAACCAATAAAAAATCAATAAAAATTCAATTTTAGACGCATCAAAATCAATCCTTTGATCAATAATCGATCATAAATCAATAAAAATTCAATTTTAGACGCATCAAAATCAATCTTTTGAACAATAACCAATCAAAAATCAATAAAAATTCAATTTTAGACGCATCAAAATCAATCTTTTGATCGATAATCGATCAAAAATCAATAAAAATTCAATTTTAGACGCATTAAAATCAATCTTTTGATCAATAACCAATCAAAAATCAATAAAAATTCAATTTTAGACGCAACAAAATCAATCTTTTTGATCAATAACCAATCAAAAATCAATAAAAATTCAATTTTAGACCGCATCAAAATCAATCTTTTGATCAATAGCCAATCAAAAATCAATAAAAATTCAATTTTAGACGCATCAAATCAATCTTTTGATCAATAACCAATCAAAAATCATTAAAAATTCAATTTTAGACGCATCAAAATCAATCTTTTGATCAATAACAATCAAAAATCAATAAAAATTCAATTTTAGACGCAACAAAATCAATCTTTTGATCAATAACCAATCAAAAATCAACAAAAATTCAATTTTAGACGCATCAAAATCAATTTTTTGATCAATAACCAATCAAAAATCAATAAAAATTCAATTTTAGACGCATCAAAATCAATCTTTTGATCAATAACCAATAAAAATTCAATTTAGACGCATCAAAATCAATCTTTTGATCAATAACCAATCAAAAATCAATAAAAATTCAATTTTAGACGCATCAAAATCAATCTTTTGATCAATAACCAATCATAAATCAATAAAAATTCAATTTAGACGCATCAAAATCAATCTTTTGATCGATAATCGATCAAAAATCAATAAAATTCAATTTTAGACGCATCAAAATCATTCTTTTGATCAATAACCAATCAAAAATCAATAAAAATTCAATTTTAGAGGCATCAAAATCAATCTTTTGATCAATAACCAATCAAAAATCAATAAAAATTCAATTTTAGACGCATCAAAATCAATCTTTTGATCG